>OX352772.1:115490030-116006058 GCA_947095535.1 Poecilobothrus nobilitatus
AATAGTAATAGTAATAGTAATAGTAATAGTAATAGTAATAGTAATAGTAATAGTAATAGTAATAGTAATAGTAATAGTAATAGTAATAGTAATAGTAATAGTAATGGTAATAGTAATAGTAATAGTAATAGTAATAGTAATAGTAATAGTAATAGTAATAGTAATAGTAATAGTAATAGTAATAGTAATAGTAATAGTAATAGTAATAGTAATAGTAATAGTAATAGTAATAGTAATAGTAATAGTAATAGTAATAGTAATAGTAATAGTAATAGTAATAGTAATAGTAATAGTAATAGTAATAGTAGTTGTAATAGTAATAGTGTTTTGTTTGTTGATAAACTGTTTATTTTATTCTTTTTAATTATTATAAATTTACATCTTTTTGTATATAAATTAAATACTAAAATCAGCATTACTTACACCTTGAATATCGTTACAAATTTAGTACAATTATTTTCCGAATTATAAACTTGAAATATTTTTATGCTGACCTACATTACTTTAAATCTACATTAAAATTTTACAACAACAATTTACATTACATACATTTGATTTAACATAAGTTAATTTACTTAATACAATATTGTATTTCATTCAAACATTTAATTTTTATGCATAAAAATACAGCGTCAGCGAAAACCAGTGCATAACGTTTAATTGTTAAAGAAAATTTTATTTATTACTAAAAATGGTGAATTTTAAATCGTAACTTAAATTGACTAAAGTAATTTGAACATTCCGCCCACTAAGAACCTATAAAACCGTACCTTGACTTGCTGATGGTATAGGTTCTTCAGTAAACCTTGGCCAATGTATTGAACGTCTTAATCTTTGGTGTAATGAAAACTCTGGTTTGGAGGTTGCTGATGAATTGCACTTAGAAATCTTAGTCCAAATTTTGCTATATACAGTGATACCTATTAAAAGCAATAATATGAAAATGATGGATGGAAATCAAAACGTATTCATGATGTTCAGGCTTAAATAACATCGAATTATTTGACATTTCAGTCAATTTATTACGTTGCTTTTCTAGAATTATCAAAGGTTGATGTTGGTTGACTAAGATTCAAATTTCCAACTAAAGTTCCAAGTTCAGACATATTCATTACAGGTAAAACATCATTTTGAATTGAGATCCGTGACTGAACAGACGAATGAGCCGCTACTGTATATGTTGGATGTTTCACTGCACAGCCTGGTGGTATAGTTATAATTCCTTCATTTTCTAATTTGATTGGCTTTGAATACTCTCCGCATTTTGTGGTACTATTGTGACAAAAATATATTGCCCTTCATTAGAAAGAGGAATCCATTGGTTACTTGGTTCAACAATATTGAATTCACAGTCTTCTTTAAAATTTCGATGTTGTGTCAGCAGAGTAACTTCGCATCGATATTTCCGAGATTCTAATCCGTAAATTGGTGAGGAGATTTGGCACATCCTTGATGCAGTTGTATGTAAGCATTTAGCAATTTCTGTTTCTGATATTGCGAAGTAATGAGTTCTATCACAGGTTATTGCTAGATTCTTAATGTTGGGTCGAATTATGATGTGCTTGGTTTGATATGTCGTAGGCAACGGAATAAGACTATATGAAGGAAATATTTTTGAATCGACTAAAGGTATGCTGAATTCAATTATTAGCCGTTTTCCTGATAATGCCGTTCTGCTATTCAAGATGGTGAATATATCATGTAAGAAATTTGGACCTGTCTCCTTAATGGGAAGTTGTGTCCCATAGGGTATGTTTTTGCTTTTTAAATTAAATTGATGAATCAATTCGGTGGTTGTTAAAAATAAATAATGTTTTTGAGTTTTTGCATTAATATAAGATGCTATAAGTTCATCTTGAATTTCCTTGTATCTTTTCATAGCCATTAAGTAATGTAACACTAAACTCAGTATTCCTATCTCGTTCTATTCCATTTTATGCAATTGGTTCAGTTGTTTCTCTAATGTTTTAAATTGATTTTGAATCAGAGAATCCTTTAATTTCATCAATTTAAGAGTTGAGTTGATGTTTGATATTTTAATAATGAATATATTTGTTGATCATTTTCCCTTAATGCTGATATTTGCAGATCATATTTCTAAGCGTCTTCTTGAGCGAGTATGCCAAGTAAACCATTTGCAATGTTTCCCACAATGTTTAAAGCTCCTCTTGCTTTTCTTTGGTGATATGCATGATTTCTAAACAGAATTCCATTATTTTGTTGAAGACGAAGAAATTGACTAGAAAGATGATTTACATGAGCCAGACAAAATGTTAAATTTTTTATAAAATGGTCTGCACACATTTTTTCTAAATTTTTAATGCCTTTATCAATTTCGTTCAGTTCCCACCAGTATGTTTCTAGATCGTAATACAAAAGAATTTTCCACCTTGAGCTAACCAACTTGATTTTGCCATTGTTTTCAAAATACATGCCGGGTTTGCCGCTAAATTGTGTGATGTTTACCTCTTGTCCGAAAATTAAGCTGACTAATGATAACAAGAAACAAGTTGTTGTCCATAAATTTAGATTGACCTTAGAAGATGTTTGAGATTTATTGATAACAATCTTGCTTGTATCATCATGTGGTTCATTATTTGGTAGTGGGCATATTTTCGTTATATTTCTCTGTGTAATTCCTTTGTTCGTTTTTATTGAAACTACCCTTACAATACCGTCTTCTCCTGGATGTATTTCCACGATTCTATCTAATGGCCATTTGTTCGATGAAAATCTTTCATCCTTTATCAGAACTAATTGATCTAGTTTTATGTTTTCCTTTGATTGTTTCCATTTATTTCGTTCCTGTAATGAACTTATGTACTCCTTAGTCCAACGCTCCCAAAAGGAATTTTTTAGTTGTTGTAATAATTTCCATTTCCCACCTTGTAACCGAAGTGTTTCAGGAGCAGCATGCAAATGTTGGCCTATAAAGAAATGCCCTGGTGTAAGTGCTTCTAAATCGTTGCAATCATTACTCGATGAGCAAAGTGGTCTAGAGTTCAAACAGGATTCTATTTGCGTTAAAAGAGTAACCATTTCTTCATATGTCAGGAGTTGTTCACCCAAAACTTTTTTGAGAAGCCGTTTTGTTGATTTAATGCCAGGCTCCCATAGTCCACCAAAATGGGGACTTCCAGGTGGAATAAAATGCCAATTAATTTTTTCATTTGCAAGTACATCTCTTGAATTAAGATATGTTTTCTTTAATATTATTAGCACCAACGAAGTTTGTTCCTTGATTTGAGTAAATATCTATACATAATCCTCGTCTGGAAATGAGACGGCGTATTGCTGCTAAGGATGCATCACTTGTGAGATCTGTTACTAACTCCAGATGTATCGCCTTTGTAGAAAGACAAACAAAAAGTGCAATATACGCCTTGCACGATTTCGCTCCTCGTCCACGGCTAAATTTAATAAATATTGGACCACCAAAATCAAGTCCTACAGATGAAAAAGGTCTGCCAGGTGATACTCTGGTCTCCGGTAGCGATCCCATGATTTGATTTGGAATTGTAGGATTAGATCGGAAACATACCAAACACTTTCGAAGTATGCGTTTGATTACTGTGATTCCACCAATAATCCAATATTTTAAACGGATAGCAGTTTGTGTAGCTTGCGTGCCTAGATGTAACATTTTTTCGTGATAGTATCTGATGATCGAAATTGTTAAATATGAGCATCCATCAATTATTATTGGATGTTTTTGTTCATATGATATTGGCACGAGGGTTAATCTACGGCCCACCCTTAGGATTCCGTGTGAATTTCAGAAACGATTAAGAGCTTTGATTCGACTTGATAGTTTTATCCCTTTATTACCTTTTAATTGCTCAATTTCATCCTTGAAAAAGTGGGTTTGCACGAGCTGCACGCAAGTTTTTTCAGCTGTACTTAATTCTTCCGTTGATAAGTAATTAGTTCGTTTTCCCCTTGGAATGAGTGAATTGTTCTTGAATCGCAAACACAAAGCCGTTATTCTAATCGTTCTAGTAAACGATGAATATCGGATGATCCATTCAGGTTCTAGAAGATTGACAACAGTGCTTAAAGTTACAGTTCTTGCTTCAAAATTAGTATGAGGCGTCATGTCTTTTATATGTGGCCAAAAGGCTTTAGTGTTACTTAGCCACTCCGGTCCTTTCCACCACAGTTGCTGTTGTCCTAATTGGCTCGCACTCATGCCTCGAGATGCTATATCAGCTGGATTATCCTTACTTTGAACGTGGCGCCATTGTGAACGTGTTGAGTTAGATAAAATATAATTAACTCTATTTGCTACATAAGTTTTCCATTTATTTAGATGTCGGCTAAGCCATGATAAGACAATTGTCGGGTCAGTCCAAAAAAATTTGTTTATATCTGTCCATTTGAATGCCTTAGATACTTGCTCCATTAATTGTAGTACAAGTTGAGCTCCACATAATTCCAAGCGTGGTATTGACACTGTTTTTATCGGAGCTACCTTCGACTTTGAAGATAACAAATTGGTTATGATTTTACCATTTGGCTTTTCAATTCTAATGTAGATAACTGCAGCATAAGCTATCATAGAAGCGTCTGCAAATCCATGTAATTGTATTACATCTCCGAGTTCGTAGTTTATCCAACGGGGTATATTAATTCCTTGAATATTATAAAGATCATTACGTAAGTTGTTCCATTGATCTTGTAAATAATCTGGCAAAGGGCAATCCCAATCAATTTGAGTTAGCCATAATTGTTGCAATAATGATTTACCCTGTATAAGTTTTAGTTGCAACCAACCAAGAGGATCAAAGAGTTTAGATATTTCTGATAATATTGATCTTTTCGTATGAAGATTCTTTTCCTGCTTTTATTGGCTCACCTTATAAAAAAAGTCATCAGTTGGTGGTAGCCAATACAATCCTAATGTTTTCACTTGCGCTCCCTTTTCCGAATCCAGTGGTAATTCCCGATCTGTTTCTAATATTTTTGATAATAAATTATTATCATTTGCTGCCCACTTCCGTAACGGAAATACTGCCTCCTTCAGGATTTTGCTAAGATCTTTTCTAATATGCTGAGCTTCTTCTAGAGTATGAACACCTGTCATTAAATCATCTACATAAAAATCGTTAAGAATGATGTCTGAAATTTTTGGGTTTTCTAGTTTTACCGACTGTGCTACTTCATGTAAAGTTCTTATTGCTAGGAATGGAGCTGACGTGACTCCAAAGGTTACAGTCTTCAGTCTATAATCTTTAACTTCATCAGTTGGATGTTTTCTCCACACTATTCTGTGAAATTCGCGATGTTCTGGCTTCAACTATATCTGTCGGTACATTTTTTCAATATCTCGCCAGTAATTGCAAATTTATATTTGCTCCACAGCATTAAGATATCGTAAAAAGATTCTTGTATAGTTGGGCCAGTTAATAAAAAATCGTTCAGCGATTTTCCAGATGGTGATGTGGCAGATGCATCAAAAACTACTTTAGTTTTGGTTGTTGTACTGCTAGCCTTCAATACAGCATGATGTGGAAGATAGTAATTGACCTTGTTGATTTGATTTAGTGGTACTTCTTCAATATGATCTAATTGAATATATTCATCTATAACCTTGTCATAATCATCCTTTAACTCAGAATTTAGTTTAAACCTGCGCTCTAATTGATATAGTCTCTGTTCTCTTGTTCTCTTGTTCTCAATGCTCTTGAATGAGTACCTTCTAACTCTGCACCTGGCATCAATTTGAACGGTAAACTTACTTGATATCTGCCTGATGGTAAACGTTGGACATCTTGTTTATAAATCTCTTCTGCTAGTAAGTCCTGAACTGGGGGTTGAATACGGTATTCCATTTCTTCTTGTTTCCAGAATTTTCTCATAGATTGATCCACATCTTCAGTTGAAATTAAACTAAATGTCTTATAATTTGATTCGATTGGTACCGGCCCTGACATTATCCAACCCAATGCTGTTTTTTGCGCAGTTAGATATCTTGATTGTGTGTCTTTTACTCCATTTTTTATAATATTGCCGAAAATATCAGCGCCCAACAAAATGTCAATTCTCCCCTTTATGTTAAAAGTTGGATCTGCTAAATCATCCAGATTGATTCTAGTTGAATTTGGTGAAAGATTTTTATGTGGTAAATCGCATGTAATTTGTGGTATTATTAAAGCTTGAATGAGGTGATGATTACGAGTCCATTTTTCCTTTATTTTTAGGTTAGCCACACCCCTTGACACAGCCCTTTCAGTTGACCCAATTCCGCTAATGATGGTTCTGTCATAACTACGAGGAAGTTTCAAACATTGCACAGCAGCTTCAGTTATAAATGATCTTTGAGAACCTTGGTCAATTAGAGCTCTAAACGAAACATAGTCTCCATAATTATTTTCTACTTGAATTAATGCTGTTGCTAACAAGATGTCGTTTCCCCTTTCTGCATTAGTGGCTGTTAAAATTTCCTTCTGTTTTGTATTTTCAATGTGCAAAGATGTATGATGTGCAGATTCACATTTTAAACAGCGAGATTTTGAAAAACAGCCCTTTGAGACATGACCATATTGTAAGCAATTAAAATATAGTTTATGTTTTTCCACTAAAGATCGTTTTTGTTGAACGTTTAGATACTGAAATTTCTTGCATTTAAAAAGTCGATGCGTATCGTTGCACATAATGCAATGTGATCTTCCTTCAATCTTGACAGCATGTACATGAGTTTTATTTAATGTCTTCATACTGCTTATAGCTTTTATAGATCTAAATCGTTGTTCTAAAAATGTTGTTAATTGAGCTAACGTTGGAAACTCTCTACTAGAACCTACGCCCTCTTCCCATTTTTTCCTGGCTTCTATATCTATTTTTTGGGATAGAATGTGGACTACTATACGTCCCCACAATTCCGTAAATTGCCCTAATCCTTTAATTCCTGCTAATGATTCGGTTGTAACGTTAAGTAACCCGTTATAGCTGTTAGCATTTTCCGCTTTAGTAAATGGAGCAGATGTAATTGCATGCAAATGTGATGATAGAATAACTCGATTATTTGCAAATCGGTTTATTAACAACTCCCAAGCTGTTTTATAATTTTCTTCACTTACTGACAAATGTTTTATTAGATTGCTTGCTTCGTCAGTAAGTACAGATTTGAGATATTGCATTTTTGGACATTACAAATCTCATTATTTTCATGAACCATTGCCTTAAATAATTCATAGAATGTACTCCATTTCAAATAGTTGCCATCAAATCTAGGAATCTTTATTCTTTCTAATTGGAAGTTATCCTTGATAACAATTCTTGTGGATTGAGACTCTTCTCCAGCTGGCGTGGATGGTCTTGCTGTCGGTTTTACTTTCTGTTCCTTATATCCATTAATGAACCCCTTAAATTTGGTTATTAAGTCTAAGGAAGTTCTTCTGCTTCTTCATAGCTTTCTTGATATTTCTTGAGTAAGGTACTATTGTAGGCTTTTCCCCCAGTACTGCTGGATGCTTCTCAACACAGCATCTCCATATGCTGTGAACGCGTTCCAGACGACTTTCGAAGTATTCCAATGAATGCCTGTCCTTGCTATCTTTCTTGTAATTTCTGTTGATTCTAAAAAGCTCTTCCAAATTAGCCCTTTGAATTTCTTCACAAGAAAGAGTAGTCATTGTTTTTTTTTTTTTTTGTTGATATAATCGGCTTGTCCAATTATCTTTTGATCATTTATGGTTAAATGATCCGGCTCGAAGGACCAATGTTCTGTTTGTTGATAAACTGTTTATTTTATTCTGTCTAATTATTATAAATTTATATCTTTTTATATATAAATTCAATACTAAAATCACCATTAATTACACCTTGAATATCGTTACAAATTTAGTACAATTATTTTCCGTATTATAAACTCGAAATATTTTTATACTGACCTACGTTAGTTTAAATCTACATTAAAATTTTACAACAACAATTTACATCACATACATTTGATTTACCATAAGTTAATTTACTTAATACAATATTGTATTTCATTCAAACATTTAATTTTTATGCATAACAATACAGCGTCAGCGAAAACCATTGCATAACGTTTAGTTGTTAAAGAAAATTTTATTTATTACTAAAAATGGTAAATTTTAAATCGTAACTTAAATTGACTAAAGTAATTTGCACAAATAATAGTAATAGTAATAGTAATAGTAATAGTAATAGTAATAGTAATAGTAATAGTAATAGTAATAGTAATAGTAATAGTAATAGTAATAGTAATAGTAATAGTAATAGTAATAGTAATAGTAATAGTAATAGTAATAGTAATAGTAATAGTAATAGTAATAGTAATAGTAATAGTAATAGTAATAGTAATAGTAATAGTAATAGTAATAGTAATAGTAATAGTAATAGTAATAGTAATAGTAATAGTAATAGTAATAGTAATAGTAATAGTAATAGTAATAGTAATAGTAATAGTAATAGTAATAGTAATAGTAATAGTAATAGTAATAGTAATAGTAATAGTAATAGTAATAGTAATAGTAATAGTAATAGTAATAGTAATAGTAATAGTAATAGTAATAGTAATAGTAATAGTAATAGTAATAGTAATAGTAATAGTAATAATAATAGTAATAGTAATAGTAATAGTAATAGTAATAGTAATAGTAATAGTAATAGTAATAGTAATAGTAATAGTAATAGTAATAGTAACAGTAATAGTAATAGTAATAGTAAAAGTAATAGTAATAGTAATAGTAATAGTAATAGTAATAGTAATAGTAATAGTAATAGTAATAGTAATAGTAATAGTAATAGTAATAGTAATAGTAATAGTAATAGTAATAGTAATAGTAATAGTAATAGTAATAGTAATAGTAATAGTAATAGTAATAGTAATAGTAATAGTAATAGTAATAGTAATAGTAATAGTAATAGTAATAGTAATAGTAATAGTAATAGTAATAGTAATAGTAATAGTAATAGTAATAGTAATAGTAATAGTAATAGTAATAGTAATAGTAATAGTAATAGTAATAGTAATAGTAATAGTAATAGTAATAGTAATAGTAATAGTAATAGTAATAGTAATAGTAATAGTAATAGTAATAGTAATAGTAATAGTAATAGTAATAGTAATAGTAATAGTAATAGGAATAGTAATAGTAATAGTAATAGTAATAGTAATAGTAATAGTAATAGTAATAGTAATAGTAATAGTAATAGTAATAGTAATAGTAATAGTAATAGTAATAGTAATAGTAATAGTAATAGTAATAGTAATAGTAATAGTAATAGTAATAGTAATAGTAATAGTAATAGTAATAGTAATAGTAATAGTAATAGTAATAGTAATAGTAATAGTAATAGTAATAGTAATAGTAATAGTAATAGTAATTGTAATAGTAATAGTAATAGTAATAGTAATAGTAATAGTAATAGTAATAGTAATAGTAATAGTAATAGTAATAGTAATAGTAATAGTAATAGTAATAGTAATAGTAATAGTAATAGTAATAGTAATAGTAATAGTAATAGTAATAGTAATAGTAATAGTAATAGTAATAGTAATAGTAATAGTAATAGTAATAGTAATAGTAATAGTAATAGTAATAGTAATAGTAATAGTAATAGTAATAGTAATAGTAATAGTAATAGTAATAGTAATAGTAATAGTAATAGTAATAGTAATAGTAATAGTAATAGTAATAGTAATTTTTTTTTTCCTCTTTTTTTCTTTTCGCGAGGGGTGAAAAATCTTTTGAAGAGCTTTTAGAGGGTCCGCACTCTAAAAGACTGTGATACTCCCGTGATATTAAATTGAGGCTCTCAGCTCTCCGGGTTACTCACTAAAAAACACCCGACTCCGCTCCCAAGATGAATTCCAGCCTGGAGCCGCTCTCGCATTATTTCAGGTTGGATCGTGCGATTTTCGTTTGTTTTTTCGATGATCCTTATTTAAGTTTCATCAATCTTCCAGATATTTTAGAAGTAGCACTGCTTCTCAGCACTGCTTCTATATAAACTGCTACTGCATCCAACTGCTCTTCGCTTTCTAGCATAACGCCGACGATTTTTTCGGGGGTTATAGGCCCTATTGCCGCAACCAAAGAGCTTCTGTGTTCTTCTGCCAAGCCGCACTCAAAAACCAAGCCGCACTCAAAAAATGTGTGATAGGCCGTATCCTCCACAGCATTACAGGTTGCCTGGCTACTTTACCCATTTTGAATAGGTACGAACGAAAGTATCCATGTCCTGACAAGAACTGTATGACATAGATGTTGACTTCTCCGTGTAGCCGATTATTCTAAGCTTCTAGCTGAGAAATCAGACGTGCTGTCCATATACCGTTCCGGTCATTGTCCCATATTTGTTGCCATTGTGCCATGGTAAGCGATCGTGCCTCCATCGTTGCCTCCTCCTTGCTGGTTCCCGGGTTCCTATTGAAAATGCTGTTCCGTTCGCGCGCCGGCAGATCTATCGGGGTAACGTTCGCGATAACTGTTACCGCCGTATGCAACACCGTTCGACGGGAGCACGCGATGCGAAGAGCTCCTATCCGTTGTACCGCCGTTATTCGCTTCCTGCAGTACTCTTTGTTAAGAGCGTCCGCCCAGATCTCAGTGCAATACAGTAATAAGGATTGCGCCACCGTCATAATCAGCCGGCTTTTCTTTGGTTGAGGCCCGCCCATATTCGCCATAAGCATACTAATTTGATTTGTAATCCTCGCTGCCTTATCTTCGGCTTGTTTTATTTGTTTCCAGAACGTGAGTTTTGAGTCCAACATGATCCTCAGGTACTTTGCCGATTCTTTTGTCTCTATTGTTTGGGTGCCAGCTTGTATTGTAATTATTGTTGGAATCCGTTTCCTTGTTAGGATGACAATTTCTGTTTTTTCTGCTGCTAATTCCAACCCATGCAGTTGCATCCAATTGCACACTCTTCTCATGACTTGGTTCAGTTTGATCTGTGCCTCTTCTACGCTCCGTACTGTAATGACTGCTGCCACATCGTCTGCATAGCTCACTATGCACTAGTAAACGACGTTCCACAAGTCTGGTTCTAAGATGGACCCTTGGGCAGCACCTGCAGTGATTTTTTTGCTTCTGGTTCCGCTTTCAGTGTTGTATACTAAGCTTCGTTCATTAAGGCAATCCTCTAAGATTCTTCGCAGATAAGTGGATATGTGGAATACATTTTGCAATGCCTCTATCATATCATTCCACCTCACTGAGTTAAAAGCATTCTTAACGTCTAGTGTAACAAGAAAAACCATTTTCCTGGAATAGTGGTTTCCCCTTTCGGCTGTTTCTGCAATTTTTTTCACCGTTTGAATAGCATTTAGCGTTGATTTCCCCGGCCTAAATCCAAACTGCTTATCTGACAGATCACCCGCAGCTCTTATCGCCATACCCAATCGAGCTTTTAATAATTTCTCGAGAAGCTTCCCAGTTGTGTCAAGCATACATAGTGGTCTGTAAGATGAAGCCTTTAAACATTCTCTTTTACCCTTGTCTATCAATACTAGTTTTGCCTCCTTCCATCTCTTGCAAAGAACGCCTTCTTTTAAACAGGTATTGTACATGTTTAGCATTGTCTCCGGGCAAACATCGACTGCTGCTTTTATGGCTTCGTTAGGAATCCCGTCAGGTCCACGTGTTTTCTTCTTCCTCAGAGACCTCGCTGCTGCTTCTAGCTTCCCTAGGGTAAATTCTGGTATTTCCTCATTTATATACCCTGAATATATCTCGTTTTTTATTGGATGTGGGGGGAAAAGCGCATCTACAATGAATTCCATTTTTTCTGCTGTCATTGCACTATCAGCTGCTGGAGCTTTCAATTTCTTCATTGCAATCTTGTACCCCAAACTCCACGGCTCGGTATTCACCTCTTCGCATAATTCTCTCCATTTTTTGATTTTGCTTTTCTTTATGGCAATTTGGAGTTGTTTTCTTACTATCTTGTGCTCCATCGATGCAATCGCCGCCTGATCTGTTTCTGAGCTGCTGTGCCACCCGACGTAGGTGCAAGCATTTCCTCCTTATTTCTGCCATTTCATCCGTCCACCAGTATACAGGACGCTTATTTTCTCTCCATTTTTTCCGTGGCATAGATACCTCGCAGGCCCGTGCAATGCTGTTCATCACAGAGTTAACCACCGCTTCTGCTTTTGCTCTACCCTCTAAATTTTGCGAGAATTGCCTTACTCTTTCAAGACTATTACTCAAAGTCGACCTCATTTTATTGCGAACAAGTTTTGTCCACATTCCATCTAACATTTAGGTCTTGACTTCTCAATCTCTCTGTCGGAGCAGCATGTAACTCGAATGATACGTAATCGTCATCGCTACCAGTGTAGTCCTCGAGTACTTCCCATTTCCGGATGCCATTCAAGAGGTCAACTGATGCGAGTGTTATATCTGGTATCGTTTCCGTGTTCCCCGGGCGTCGAAATGTAGATGTTGCCCATGTATTTAACACTATCAGGTTTTGTCTGGCTGCCATGTCCATTATTTGCTTCCCTCTGCTGTTGGTATGTGGCTCTCCCCATTCTACGGCTTCAGCATTGAAATGTCCACCCACTACTATGTTCCTCCTTAGTTCCGCTATTACGTCTTCTAATTTTTCCATTTTCATTTTGTATAACTGCATTGTTTGGTTTGGTGTGAAGTAGCAGCTAATAATTGTGAGCCTGATTAAACAAAAAAAACCTTCATCGTTGCCATGGCTTTCGATTTTAATTTTGTTTGGGCTTACTACCCAGATCGCCGTCGTATTTGTTGCATCAGAAAACCAGTTCGGGATGTCTCTATTCCTATACTGTTCACTTATTATTACTACGTCGGTTTTTCTCTCCTGAACATTCTGAGTTAAGAAATCGTCTGCCACCACACTCCTAGGCATATTTCCTTGAGTGAACCTCTGTCTAAAGCGCCTCGAACTTCTTCAGGGGTTTGTTAGGCTATCCAGGTTCCGGATCTCGAGCGTTGCTTTGGGCGTGAAACTTTTAACCCCCGCCATTTCCCCCAAGACCTTTTTCAGTTCTTCACTAAATTCCCCGTTGTTTGCAGATCCTTTGCTCATTTCCACAAGAATATCTCTTTTCTGCGTTCTGCGGATCCCTTTGATGACTGTTTTTGTAGTCCCCGGATCGACGCCTCCCTTTATCTTCTTCAAGATTTCGGCATACGTTTTCCCTTCCGCTGGTTTGATTATAATAGCTTCACCTTTGGTCTTGCTAAATTTTTTTCCCTTTTTTGCCTTTTTTTCACCAGTGCTTCCCCTCTTTTTCCGACTCCTTTGGCTACTCGCCGACTCTTTTTTACCAGGCGTGCTGTCTGTTCCTATATTGGCGCTTGATTTTTGGTGTTGCTTCTTTCTACCGACAACAGTCCACTCAACACCATCTGCTTCTTTGCCTTTTTTAGAAGCTGAGGGTGTGTACATGCGACCCCTTGGGCTATTATCTGGCTCTCTCAAATTTTTGCACACGCTAGGTGTTGCTACAGCATGTTTGGTTACTTTAGTGACCTTTGCTACATGCTTCCCTTTGTCCTCCATCTTTTCCTCCTGCATATCCATATGATTTTCATGGATTATTGCAAGCTCTTGAGATCGTGTTGATATTTTTCTGCTTTGCGGCTACTTGTACCATCTTGGCCGCGACCTCTTGTATTTTGAGCAGCTCTTTTTCTTCAATTATCCTAAATCTATTTCTAATTTTTGCTCACACTCTAACTCTCACTCTCTCCCTATTTCTAATACTAATAAACATCTAAACATCTCTTCTCCTTCATTTAATTACACTAAACCTATTAAAGTTCCAAACAATAAGGAAATTAGCGATTCTTATTTAAAACATAAACTGTCTAAATTTAAACGATCTTTATCAAATACTTTTACTAAATATCAAAACTTTGTTCAAGGTGAAACTATAAAACCTTATAGTAAACCAAGGCAGACTAATACGAGTAATCTTAACAAAAATACAAAAAAAAATCATTCTGAGTCTGGTCTAAACTCTTCCATGGTTAATATTTCTTCTTCTGTCTTAAACTCTAATATTTCTGATGAAGTTAATAAAGATGTACTCTCCTCTTCAACTAATTGAAAAAGTGATATTGCTTCATTTCCACCTGTTTTAGATCCTCTGTTACCTCCTGCCGTAAAAGTTACTCATAAATCTCTAGAAGATAATAAAAATAGTAGATATGTTTTATCTAGACTATCTCTCAGTCTAGATACATGCTAGATATAAAATTTTTGAAAATGTTAGACTTTATTTGGCTTATTTGCACGATAAACCTAACTCTGTATGTATTGGTGGTAAAACCAACACATCATTAAAAATTGCTATCCAACAAGAAGGATTACCAATGGAAGTCAAGGAACTTCGTCACATTTTCGTGAGATATAGTGATCCTACAATTATTGCTGAGTTTTTCCGTGACTTTTTCTTAGCTAGCTATCCTGCATCAGCTATTCCCATAAATCAAACAGAATTTTCTCATTTAGACTTTTTCACAAAAACTACTTTAGGTTTTATTAATATTGATGCTAATGTGATTTTAAATTATATTAGTAAATTAGATGATAATTTTATCCCTGGATCAGATGGCATCCCCAATATTTTCTTGAAAAAATATTCAACTTCCTTATCAAAACCTCTATCTATTATATTTAATCTCTCGTTAGCTAGTGGTATTTTTCCTTCATATTGGAAGAATGCTCTCATTAAACCTATTTACAAGAAAGATCAAAAAAACGATGTAATCAATTATCGCCCAATAGCTAAACTATCATCTATTTCTAAACTTTTTCAGCTAATAGTATTCGATTATATATACCATCACTGTACTTGTTTTTTATCTCCATATCAACATGGTTTCGTAAAAAAAAAATCTACCATCACCAATCTAGTTGAAACTCTCTATTTTCTTAAAAAATATGGAAGAAGGCTTCCAAACTGATGTGATTTATACCGATTTTAGTAAAGCTTTTGACTTGCTACAACATAATATTATCATTTTTAAGTTGAATAAACTAGGTTTTCCTGCTTATTTCGTAAATTGGATTTACTCTTATCTCTCCGATCGGAGTTACTCTATTTCATTTAGATCTGTAATATCTTCTAAATTTTAAGCTACAACTGGTTTACCTCAAGGCAGTCATCTTGGTCCGCTTTTATTTATAATTTCTATCAACGACGTTATATCAACTATATTAAACAGCGAAATTAAAATCTATGCTGATGATATGAAAATTTATAAAAAAATTACTTCTTTTGATGACGCTTTAGCTTTGCAGGACGATCTTAGTCGTTTTTATATTTGGTGTTGTAATAATAACCTCCATCTAAATATAAAAAAATGTGCTTTTATTCGCTTCACTTGTCGCTCTATTCCAATTTTGTATTCATACTCTATTAATAACCAATTTTTTATAAATGTCAATTTAATTAAAGATATTGGCGTACTATTTGATAGTAAGCTTTCATTTCAGTCTCACTACACCTATATTTTAAATAAATCGAATTCTATGCTTGGTTTTATAAAACTTTGGTCTAAGGACTTTAATGATCCTTATGTTCTTAAATCACTCTACACTTGCTTAGTTAGGCCTAACCTTGAATATGCTAGCCAAGTTTAGAACCCATTTTACCAAACCCATATAAAAAGGTTAAAATCTGTTCAAAAAATTTTCTTAGATTTGCTCTTCGTCATCTACCTTGGTCTAATCCTTTGATTTTACCTCCTTATGAACATAGAATAAATTTGATTCATCGCTACATCTTGGAAAAACGGTGTGAAGTTGCTGATATCATATTCCTAAGTGAACTGATTAATGGAAATATTTTGTCATCCCAATTACATGACAATTTAAGTTTTTGTTCCAATTCCAGGTTAAGATCTACTAATATTTTCAATTTACAATTTCACCGAACCAATTATGGTAAACATGAACCGATCAATAGAATGATGTGTTTATGTAATAAATATAAATCCCATATTGATTTCTTATTAACAAAGGATTCTTTAAAGAGCTGTCTATATTCGTGTCATTAATTTTTATATTTTTAATTGAAGTTCATAACCTAACGTTTATTTGATTATCAAGTCAACTAAAGTTTATAATATTTAATAATTTAATATTCTGTTATTTATCAATTTTCTAGAATAAGCAAATTATCTTCAGTAGTAATAGTAGCGCTTTGGCATGGGAAAATAATTATGCAAATTAGGTCAAAGTAATAGTAGCGCTTTGGCATGGGAAAATAATTATGCAAATTAGGTCAATGACCTTGGGCGTTTACTTTGTTGTTGAGAGCTTTTTTAAGGAATGTTGTAGTGTAAAAAAACAGGTAGCAAATTAGATGTCGTGATTGGCGTTTGCATAATTAGTTTCCGGAAAAGTGTTTGTAAATAATATAGAAGGTCAACTAGATAATGTGGAACAAGTAGATAGTGCAATGACCTAAACAGGTGTGTAGTATTTCTACCGGTTGCATGATTAGTTTCCGGAAAAAGCTTTTGTAAATAATACAAGTAAGTGCAATGATCTTGTTGTGATAGTATATAGTAACATAGATTATTGTAAATAATAAGAATTTATTTTATTTTTTAATAAAAAGCTTTCACGGTCAATCAGTTATTTTAACACAAGAATGCAGTTGTTATTTATGAGATAAATAAAATGCAGATATTGACCTTGATATTGTATCTTATTTTTAAAGTAATTTAAAAAAAATGTATTTATTGATTAATTGTTGTGTTTATTGCAGAAAAAATTTTTAAAGAAAAAATCCAGGTGTTTGAGAAAAATTTATGTTAATGTTAATTGATTTATTATATTAACTACTTTGTATTTTGCAAATAAAAAAGTCAGTTATTCTTAAATTTTTTGCTACTTTGTATAAGTAAATTAAATTTTCTGTTATTGTAGATACAAATTAAAGCATTATAAAATCAAATAGATTTATTGTGTTGCAGAAAAAATTTTTAAAGAAAAAATGCAGGTGTTTTATATGAATTTATGTTAATGTTAATTGAATTATTATATTAACTACTTTGTATTTTGCGAATAAATAAACGTCAACTATTAGTATTTTTACATTGCAAATTTGAAGTGAGTTATGGCTAGCTATAAATGTGCAAAAAAAAAAAAAAAAAAATTAAAAATAAAAAAGCAAATTAGTTTCATATAATATCGTTTTTATTTACCCAAGAATTGTGATCTTTATCAAAACCTAACCATTTAACAAAAACCTGATTTCCTTTTCTTTTCAATATTTTTTCAACAAGAAAAGTGTCAGGATTTTTGACGCGAGTAAGTTCATACTCGTAAAAAGAACCTGAAATCGGTGTTTTTGTATAATCAAGTAAGTTGTAAGTAATTGGATCTGTGCGTTTTACTTCTTTAATTGTAAATATTTCTGTTGACCAGTTTGGTTGATAACCTTTTGCAAAGTTTCTTTTGTATTTACTTATGCGTACATAATCTCCAACTTTATATTTTGCTTTCTGATAAAATTTCGGTTGCATGTAAATGTTCTTCAAAATATATTTCTCGTTTGCTTTTGTAACTTTTTTAGGTTGAAGTTTAATTGTCCGATGATATGTTGAGTTGTATTTCTCAATAAGTGAGGGTAAAATAGATATCCATTTATAATTACCCTGAAAACTAAACTGCTTCCACATTGAATTTTTTAAAGTACGGTTAAAACGTTCTACTATGGATGCTTTCATTTCAGAATATGTATGATAATGATTAATTTTTTTTCTTTCCATAAGTTTTCTAAATTCTTTGTTAAAAAATTCTTTACCTTGATCAGATTGAATATTTTTTGGGAGTGTTCCAGCACGTTTGAAAATGTTTTGCATACCAAGTAAAACGTTATTAGCATTTTTAGTTTTAATTGGTTCAGCATAAGCATATTTCGAAAAGATGTCTATTACAATTAATAAATATTTATTTCCTTTGTTATACTTTGCATATGGAATCATTTCTACTAAATCAATTTGCCATGTATCGTTTAAACCTTTCTGATTAAATTTTCTTCGACGAAAGTTTCGTCTGGCTGGTCTATGTATTTCCGATACTATTTGTGCCCGTGACATTATACTTGTACCATTTAATCAGATTTTCCAATTCTAGTTTTATAATTTTCTATAGAGCAACAGTTACATGTATCCGGTCCAGATGACGAGTTGTCGTAAGCCCAAGGACAAAGAGCAAAATGAGTTCCGTATATTGACGTAAATTTTTCTGTTATTGAAAATTCTTTAATGTATTTATACATGTGAAAAATACGTTGCTTATGCTCATTTAATAACACAGAGGAATATGATTTTAAAAACTCTTCCACTTCTTTTACCTCCATCTTTTAAATTGAGAATAAGTTATACACGTTTTTGCTTTTATATATTTGAAGAGCAAATCTAATTACCTTTCAATGACTTTTAAAACGCGAACCAATAATGATATATTTTAATCATCCATTTACAATGATGGTGGCGGGACCATCTGGATGTGGGAAAACAACATTTGTTTGCAACTTGATCAAAAATATTACTAGATTGATACATCCCAAAATTGAAAAAATAAAATGGTGTAACCCAGAAATTTCTGCGGTTCCAAGAAATATAGATTTCCCTGATATAGATTTTTATGCCGGCATTCCGGAAAAGCTTAGTGAAAATGAAAATAAACCTACTTTAATTGTTTTAGATGATTTAATGTTAGATTCAGCAAACAAACAAGTATGTGAACTTTTTACTAAAGGTTCGCACCACCGTAATTTGTCTATTATATTATTAACGCAAAACATTTTTCATCAGGGGAAATTCTCACGAGATATTTCATTAAATTGTAAATATTTGGTACTTTTTAAAAACCCTCGAGATAAATCACAGATTTTTCCTCTAGCTAGACAACTATATCCGTAAAATATAAAAGGCTTCCTGGGGGTATATAATGAATCAACATCAAACCCACATGGTTATATTGTATTAGATTTAACACAAGACATTAGCGATTTGTTTCGAATTAGAACCAACATATTCTCAGAGGAATATTGCGTTTGTTTTTGTGCTACCAAAGATTTAAACAATTGCTTAAAATATGAAACGGTTGAAGTAAAACCGACATATGTTACATGTACTAGAAAAATGCAACAACAAGAATTTTCGTAAAAATATTCTAAAATATTGTGATGATGATATAATAAAAACTATTGCTGAAATTGCAATTAATGTGTTAAACGGGAACAATAAAATATCACCATCACAAAAAACAAAACTAAAAAAATATAAAAAACAATTAAGACTCTTAGCGTGTCCACAAAAAGGTATAAAAGCTAAACGAAAAATGTTAATTCAACATGGAGGATTTTTACCTACATTAATTGGTACTATATTATCTGGTATAATAGGAAAACTTCTCAGTAAGACATAATGCAGCGAATGATTGTTATGTCACCAGAAATATTTTCAAAATTTAGCAAATTATTGCAAGATGATAAAAACTTAGATTTATTGGATCAAAAAATGAAAAAAGTTTTATATGATAAAAAATTAAAACCATTGCAAAAATGGTATTTATATCGTCAAAATCTCATTAAATACGGAATTAACAAAAGGCATACAAAAAAATTACCAGAAAAGTTAAATAATGTTACATTTAATACAGGTACTCAAACAAAATTCTTTTCTAAGCGAAATGCATATACAGAAACTGAATTACCTAAATACAAATCAACGTCAACACAAACTAAATTGTTACCATTAGTTACTGATGATGTGTTTGAATATGACCCTAAAAAAGAACATTCAAATATGGATGTTGATTTAACAAATTACGATTTAGATGATGAAAATTCATTTAAAAAATTAGCTCAAACTGAAATGTTGAAAGATGAAAAATTAGTCGAAAGACCATCTCTAAGCTCTGATTATCGAATGTTTGAAACACCAAGTGGTGATGTAATTACCGTTGCTGTACCATCTCCTGAAAAAAAGAAGACACTAAGATCGGCTGGTAGTTCAATTTCCTCAACTATACTTTCACAGTTTCCTGAAACAAAAAAACGAAAACTAAAACCTTTACTAAGAAGTCCAAAACTAAGAACTTCATCAACACCGGAGTGGACAACATATAAATAGTACAACATTTTATGTTTTAGAAGAAGTTAACAAAGATGGATAGTCAAGATGACTTCTATGTAACATTGTTTAGTAATGATAATCTAAAACTGTTTCCAGACAACACTTTAGCTTCATTCGAAAATAAATTACCTATTCACTTTGATTTAAGAAATGGTAATTGGAAAGTTGGTCTTTCAGAAATTTATCTGAACGATTTCCTACAAACAGAACAATTTAACAAAGAGAATTGTGCTTTTATTAATATTGGACAGTATAATGTTTATGTAAGAAACATTGAAAAACCTCTTGAAAAAATCAAAGTAACCAAATCTATAGGCTACACATATTATTCATATAACGATTCGGAATTACATTTAGATGATTGGAAGTTTAATTTTTTGCCAACGCTTATTAAAAATATAACTCCTAATCCCGGATTTACTCGAAACCAAGTTTTTACTGAATTTTTTAATGAAGTTTTGACATATATTTCTAATCCTAAAAATTATGATGATGTAACATTTAAAAAAGTGTCAGAATCTAACCGAGGGGACTTAATTCGAATATCGCAGACTTTTGATGAAGATAGTTTTTATATAAAAGTTAATCAGAGTTATAATGTAAAAACATTATTAACTGAATTTTATCAACAGAAAAAAAATATAAAAAATTTCAAAACAAAATTACCTGAACTATTCAAATTAGCTGTTGCTAAAAATAAAGATGAATTGAATGGAATGGTGTTGATTTATTCAGATATAGTTCAATCTTCTGTTTTTGGAAGTAGCAAAGTTCGGGCGTTGAGAGCTATCAACATAGAAAATTGTAGAATACCTACAAATACTGAATTTAAAAACGTCCATTACATACCTATAGAAAAAAATATTTTTGAAACAATAGCAATTAAAATTTGCAATCAATACGGTGATGGAATAAATTTTGTTTCCAGTTACTATCCAACAAAAATTGTATTACACTTTAAAAAGCATTGATTCCCCAAAAACAATATAAATACTACTACTCAAATATGATATCCTATCAAACATGGAAAGAGCTTACGTGAGATATTATTCCTCTCAGGTAGGAGGGGGAATCAACGATATTGGGCCTTTATTACAATTTTATCCAGCTATACAAAAAGGTCGTGGTTTTGGAAATATATTCGGAAGTTTAATTCGTTACTTAAAGCCAGTTTTTACATCAGGTTGGGACTTAATTAAAAAAGAGGCTGTAAACACAAGTAAAAATATTTTTAATGATATAGCATCTGGTGCAAACATAAAAGAAGCTGTAATTGATCAAAGTAAAGGCGGTATAAAAAATTTACGGAAATCAGTAGTTAACCAACTGCATTCGATGTATGGTGGAAGACAAAGAACTATAAAAAGACAAAGAGCTATTAAAAGACAAACAGTTTCTAAAAAGACACATTTGAAGTCGAAACGACGAAAAAAGCAAAGTAAAACATCCGACATATTCAACTAAAAATGGAATGTATGAAATCTGAACTTGATCTTTTTGCGTCATTACCCGTACAAACAAGTATTTTGCGTTCAGAAGAGGTAGCATACAATCCTTTAGCTTCTTTAGAGGCATCACCGTCAACTATTGAATTTGTTTCCCTTGGAAATGGAGATACATATCGAGATTTATCCTCCACCTATATAAAATTTAAAGTTCAAATATTAAAAAAAGATGGATCAGTTTGGAGTGCAAATGATAAAGTAGGAACCGGAACTGAAGCAAGACCAGCTCCGCAGCCCAGTGTTGTAAATAATTTATTACACTCTTTAATTAAACAATGTAATGTAACTCTAAACGGAAAAAACATCACTCCTTCAGACTCCTTATACCATTATAAAGCATACTTAACTACTTTACTAAATTATGGTACAGATTCCAGTCAAACACATTTGGAAGCATCTGGTTGGGAATTGGATAAACCAAATGTAAATGATTTTAGTAATTCTGGTTCTAAATCAAGACAAAAATCATACAACAATTCTACTGTAGTAGAATTAATGGGAAAATTACATGTAGATTTCTTCAATACTCCTAAATTACTTTTAAATAATGTTGACATTCGAATTGCTTTAGCCCTAGAAAAACAGGATTTTTTTATTTTCTTTAACGATGCCGATGAAAGCTATTTAAAAATTCTCGAAGCTACGTTATACATGAAACATTTAACAATTAATCCTAGTATATTGATAGCACATAATACTGTATTGGAAAAGGCTAACGCGAAATATTTTTATACCAGAAGTGAAATCAAAACATTTACAATTCCAGCTAACACATCTAACATATCATTGGATAATATATTTATAGGGCAAATACCAAAAGCTCTAGTATTTTGTATGGTTAATAATGAAAACTTCAATGGTAAGAGATCAAAAAATCCATACCATTTCGACCATCAAAATCTCTCACAATTTCAATTATATGTGAATGGAGTGCCTACACCAAACTCTGCAATTGAAACAAGTTTTACACCGAATAATTCTTGTAATTCTCGAGCATATTTAACATTATTTAGCGGAACAGGTATACATCATTCTGATAGAGGACATCAAATTTCAAAAGAATTATTTTCAAAAGGTTATACAATACTGGCTTTTGATTTATCACCAGACGGCTCGGGAACAGATACATGTCAGAGTTTATTAAACCAGGGAGTAGTAAAGATTGAAGCAAGACTCAGCTCTCCATTAACTTGTATTGTATTTGCAGAATTCGATGCTAATATCGAAATTGATAAAAATCGTAACGTCTACGTGAACATATAAAAGGAAGTTTAGCGAACCATCTCTATTCATTTCACAATGACATGTGCTCTAGTAGATTTATCGTTCTGTACGGGCGATAACAATACAATATTTGTAAAAAATATTGCTGTGGCTGGTATAAAAGAAAAATGTAAAACTATTGTAAAAGAATTAAAGTATAAATTTCCTGTCAGAGATTTGAAAAAAACAGATATTGAGAATTACTCTTTTGGACATATCGATAACGAAAAAGTAACTAATAACTTAATAAATTTGCTTGAAAAATTCGATATAGTCTTAACAAATGGAAAACTTAAAGCAGAATTTTTAACAACATTTGTACGAGGAAATACTCAACTAATTGATATTTCCCGTTTGCAAGAAAATGAATACACTTCAGATTTCAAAGGTTCTGAAATGTAATAAGTTAACACATAAAATATTTAGAGGCGTTTATGCTCTTGATAAATTACCAAAACAAGTTTCAAAACCTAGTATTTTGGTGGTAAATACCGATAATTCTAATGAAAAGGGAACACATTGGTTAGCAATATTTGTTCCAGTTCAAGGGTGTGCAGAATATTTTGATTCATTTGGAAATCCCCCGTTTCACAATGAGATTATAAAATTTCTACAAAATCAATCAACATGTTTTGTTTTCAACAATAAGCGTTTACAAAGTAATTTAACATCTGTTTGCGGACATTATTGTTGTGTATATCTATGGATGCGAAGTTCCTGTAAAAGCATAAAATATTTTCTTAATTTATTCGACACATCATCCCCACTTAAAAACGATAAAAAAATACAAAGAATATTTCGAAAAATTTTTAAAAAATGAGGGAGAAAAAATATAAATACAAAATTCTAAAATAGAATTCATCAGTTAAAACAAGAAAAATGGAGCAATCAACAAATTCGGAAGTCATTGAAAAACAAACAAGGTAGAATGTAAACCAACGGTTTTTAAAAGCGCACATTTCCAAAACTCAATACAAATTGTTTAGAAGTGTGGCTTACACAAAAATTTGAAAATTTCATGTAATAAGAAAAAACTTGAAAATAGGACATTTTTGAGATTTTGAGGGGCCGTAAGTCCGGAATCCTATATAACTAAGAAAAGCTGTTAACACACGTAAAAATATATTATTGAAGCTTTAATTTTCATGTCTTGCCGAAGAAAAGTTTTTACAGGTGCCTAAGTTACAGGTGTCTAAAAATAGCAAATTTTCAATTTTTGAGGCGTAATAACTCTTAAAGAGGGGGCGTTACCAAAAAATTTTCTGAGGAAACTTATACTAATTCTAAAAGTTCTTTCTTGTCTCAAAATTTCAGGTTCCTATCTAAAGGGGTGCCGGAGTTATGAAAAAAGAAATTTCATGCAAAATGTGGTTTTCACATAACGGTAAATTTAAATCGTAAATTACAAAATATTACATAATTTTGATATTGTTTTATATAGATAATAAAATTTTCGATCTTCTGGTGGTTTTAGATTGCAAAACTATTACGCAAAGCCTGAGATATATACATCTGAAAATGGAGCTTTTTTACAATTTTGAAGAGCTGCAGCTTTGGAACCCTTTACAACTAAAATAAACCTTTCACACACGTAAAAATATATTATTGTAGCTTTCATTTTCATGTCTTGCCGAAGAAAAATTTTTACAGGTGCCTAAGTTACAGGTGTCTAAAAATAGCAAATTTTCAATTTTTGAGGCGTAATAACTCTTAAAGAGGGGGCGTTACCAAAACATTTTCTGAGGAAACTTATACTAATTCTAAAAGTTCTTTCTTGTCTCAAAATTTCAGGTTCCTATCTAAAGGGGTGCCGGAGTTATGAAAAAAGAAATTTCATGCAAAATGTGGTTTTCACATAACGGTAAATTTAAATCTTAAATTACATAATATTACATAATTTTGATATTGTTTTATATAGATAATAAAATTTTCGATCTTCTGCCGGTTTTAGATTGCAAAACTATTACGCAGAGTCCGAGATATATACATCTGAAAATGGGGCTTTTTTACAATTTTGAAGAGCTGCAACTTTGGAACCCTTTACAATTAAAATAAACCTTTCACACACGTAAAAATATATTATTGTAGCTTTAATTTTTACATCTTGCAGAAGTAAAATGTGTGCAGGTTCCTAAGTTACAGGTGTTTAAAAATAGCAAATTTTCAATTTTTAAGCCCTAATAGCTCATAAACAGGGGGTGGTCCGAAAAAATTTTCTGAACAAACTTATACTAATTCTAAAAGTTCTTTCTTGCCTCAAAATTTCAAGCTTGTATCTAGAAGCGTGCCGGAGTTATGAAAGTAGAAAAATCATGCAAAATTTGGTTTTCACATAACGGTAAATTTAAATACTAAATTTAAAAAAATTGTATAATTTTGATATTAATTTACAAAGATAAAAGAAATACCTGTCGAATGACGTTTTCAGATTGAAAAAATCTTAAGCAGAACATAAGATATATGCATTTAAAAATAGGGCTTTTTCAAAGTTTGAGGGGGTGTAGCTCCGTAATGGGGGGGGCTACATGAAAAAGTTGTTCCACAAAATTATTTTTTTTATGAGACCTACCTATGGTTAAAATTTTTTTTCTCTATCTTTAACGGTGTAGAAGTTTTGTAAACAGACGGACGGACGGACGGACGGACGGACAGAGTGAAACTAATAAGCACATTTTTTCAAAAATTTTTTGGAAATGTGCTAAAAAAGTGAACCTCCGCAAAATCTTTTGTTAAGCTATATCTATTATTTGGATAAAAAACAAACAACAAAAATACAAATTGGATTTAATGTTGAAAATTTTGCTGCAACAATAATTTTCCAACGTCAGCAAAAAGTCATTTGTGAGATGAATTATTTGGCGTGGTATGCCTTTTATCAAGATTTTACTAACAACCAACATGAATTAAATTCAAAAGGATTTGCGCTAACATTTAATCATACCGGGAAAACTAAAAAAATTACATTGCAGTTAGATGAGTACACCCGCTTTTGTCTTATGTTAGACTTTATACAAGCAGTGATGTCATATAACAACGAAGCTGAACTTAATATAAGAGAATATGTATTCAAATATTTTGAGAGATGTATTGAAAAGAATAAACTAAGATTGGAACAAGAAGATTTCTACATTCCAATGAATTTACACATAGCTCAGTGTAATTATTCCAGACTATTTTATGAAATACCTATGTTTTTGTCAGAAAAATTATCTTGGTCAACAATAAATAAAACAAATATTTTTTAAAACCAATTATTTTCTTTTATTAAATACATATATAAATTCATACAATTTTTTACAGCACATCTTTTTAAATTTTCAGTAATGTTATGGTGAGGGCAAATGGTTGTGAAATTCTTTAGTTTCTGAAGAGATGGAATGTCATTATCTAAGTTGATAACTTCTACTGAACTCGAAACAAATTTATCTAAAAATTCCTTTTTCTGGTACCCCTTTACGTAAACGACGTCGAATGAATTTAAATGTTCCTTTAAGGTATTTTTAATTGCTGAATATTCTATAAAACCATCATCCCAGTCAAGACCATTTATTTGTGTTTTATTGAATTCATTTTGCTGTTTAACATCAGTATTTAACTCTTCGAACGAATAAGGTGCTTTAAACATAAATAGCATTGGTATCAGTGACCCATCAGCTATCAAAGCAAATTCCTTCAAGAAATATTGCTTTTTATTTCCAACAGTAAATTGTAAATCTGCTACTGCCTTCCTGCTGCTCATTTTGTACCTGACTATTTTAAAATAGCTTGAAATCCTATAATTTATAACTAATACGATTTAAAAAGAGTGGAAAAAAAAGGGGGAAGGGAGCCTTTAGCAGTAGCATAAACCGATACCGGACCCTCAAAGACAGATACCGGACATCCGGGGACCCCATCCAGAATCAAGAAAAGGGGCGCCTGATTCAGGCCCCGCTTTAAAGGGACCGAACCTCAGGGGACCGGATATCGACTCTCCAGAAACAAGGGTTGATTTAAATGGATTAACCTGGAAAAAAAAAAAAAAAAACGTGCAAAGAGTTACAAAAATCTTGCTGACTAATATTTTAACTCCTCTACATAGTGATTTTTATATTGGTAGCTACAAAGTATTTTAAATCTTAGACATAGTTTAGAGAATATACAGTCATTAATTATTAATGAAAATGCAAAAATATAATTTGAATATTTTAGAAAGTATTATGTATGATGCAAAATATTATGTATGTTGCATAAAAAGTATAAATTGATTTAAGTTTTTAAATTATTTTTAATTACTAATGGAAGTACAGGAGCCGTTTGAAGAAATAATTGGAAAATGCGATATTTTCCAATTAGAAAGAACATTAACATTCAATTACGAAATTGAATTTAAGGACCTTTATAGAGGAGCAGCAAGTAGCAGTGATAATGGCTCAAAATTGTTATGTACAGAAAAGATGCCAAGTGAGCACGACTTGGATGTGCTTACCAGACTTATTTGCAAGGAGAAGATGCCTGCTGAGACCGACCTAAAATTAAAATAATAATAAAAAAGGTAATCTGAAAAAAAAAGGTGATCTGGAAGAAATTAAAAATTTTATAAATTTAATTAAATAAAACCTGAAAAGTTGAAAAATTTAAATAAAAAAAAGAAAATATTTCATTTGTAAATTTTTTATTTAACTTAAAATCTGAAAAGTTGAAAAATTTAAATAAAAAAAAGAAAATAAAGAAAATATTTCATTTGTAAATTTTTTATTTAACTTAAAATCTGAAAAGTTGAAAAATTTAAATAAAAAAAAGAAAATATTTCATTTGTAAATTTTTTATTTAACTTTTTTTTATTTATACTATTTTTCTTGTGAGTCTATACTCGTTTTTGGAATTAACTCAAACAGAGCCATATTCCACCTATTAGGATCCCGTCCAAAAAATTTGAAATTAAAGCCCTTGCTGTTCAGTTGATTTAGTTCTTTCTCCGACACAACTTTTTTGGAGAACCGCTCCGGCATAAAAAAAGTAATGCTGTTAGTTGAATCTTCCATTGGGCATGTTACCTTACATAGAACCACCCGCTGACCTCTTTTGGTCTTTAGGAATTTCCATTCTTCTACCTCGTACATCACATCCTTCACCAGAGCATCTATCGTTTTGTAGCTCTCTTGTTCCCCTTTTCCGATTTTTATGAGATTGTCTACAAATTCCTAAATGAAAATAAAATATAAAAAATATATAGGATAATTTTGAAAAATTTTGAAAAAAAAAAGATTTGAAAAGAAAAAGATAAATTTTTTTAAAATTTAAAAATTACTTACCATTATTTCTTTTGGTACTGCTACTAGTACTGTTATTTAAACTAAGTTTTGTGTAGAACTCAATTGATAGAAATAAAAGTTTTGTCTTTTCTTTTATACTTTTTTACTACGATAGTTTAAATTACTTTAATAAATACCATCAAATTATTTAACAAGGAACTAAACATATGAGGAAATTTAAACGCTCCTAAATTGTTTTGTTAGAACATGACTTTTTGGCACGACGGAATTTATTTCCATTCAAATTCCTTTGTTAGAATAATAAATCTTTTTTTAAACAACTCAAAAGCTCTTTTCAATAATAAATTCCATTAACTATTTAACAAGGAACTAAACATATAAGGAAATTTAAAACACTCCTAAATTCCTTTGTTAGAAGAATAAATCTCTTTCTTCTACCAGGAAATTTTAAAATAAATTTAACATAAAATCTTTTCCTAGAACACTCCTTAAATTAACTAATTCTTCTAAATTAATTCCTTTGTCTAATAAACATTTAGTGATATAAAAATACATGCTCAAAATGTTTTAATTTAGAAGCAAAACAACATGAACCCACCAACGTTAAAATCAGTGGCATTAGCACAATGGATAAACTCTGGACAATTTCAATACAGTCATTATAAATATTTATGTGCTCGAATGGACATAGAAAATATAATTTTCTATTGTCCATACCTAAAGAGTGATGTCACCATAGAAGAATTGAGAAAAAAGTGCAGATGGGAAAAGACAAAGACGCTGATGGAAAGTTCAAGTTTACGGTTACATACATTTACTATAAAATTCGGGCAAAATAAAAACTTGTGTTCCTTTATAAAATTAAAAATAATAAAAAATTGATTAAACTTCTTTTTAAAAAAAACTTTATTTTTTTCTTTTAAATCCAAATGGTACAGAACTATAATTTTCATAAAACCTTCGTTTTTCTGCTTTTAACCTGTATATCTTTGTTTCTGGAACTGTAATTACCCTATGATCATTTGTTCTTCGAAAATTTTTGTACAGAATATTTACACCGGCTTTATCGTTCAATAAAACCATTTCCTTAATTTTTTCAAAATTGACTAGTTTTGAATTATTATAATCTAGTTTAATTCCTTTTACTTTACAAACTACTGCATCGCTTTGTTTGTCAGAAGAAAATGCTTTATATGCATAATTTTTTGGTCCACCGCTAACGAATTCTTTTATGTAGCTGTCAGATCCAAATGATTCTAGTTCATTAGTCATATCTCCGATAAAATTGCCTATGACAGGTTCATATTCACCTTCTTTTGACACATATATGACGGAATCAGTGTCATAATATAAAACTCGTTCTTGTAAATTTTCTAAATATTCATACAATTTTAAACGAGCCTGTGCAGTTGTATAACTTGCAATACATACGTTCACTGTACGCAATGAATCTAAATCTTCATTTTTATATTTCCAGTTAACTAAAACCGTGTCAGAATTGATAATCATTATGTGCAATACATCTTTGCTTGGATTTGTCAATATAGAATAAAAAGTAGCTGGACTTTTTATTATTTGCGTTTTTGTCTGATTTTCTCGTTGACCAAATTTTCCCCAGAAAGAGTTCAATATAAGCTTACTGTATGATCTTTTTCCAGGGTTTTTGTAAATATTTTCTGTATCAAGTTTAATATTTTCTTGTTGGAAAAATTGTTCCAAATAATTTTGTTTTAATTCTTCTGTGTTGCAATCTTTAGGCCATCCAGAAGCTTCCTGTTTAGTTTTAAGAAATTTGTCCATCATCTCTGTAAATAATCCAGGTTCACAGTTGTCTTTGTTATATTGTTGTACCTTATAACGCCAAATTTCATGAAATTCAAATATTTTATACCCCTTTTTTACAGCTTTTACTACTTCGTCTATAACCCAAGTTCCTGTCAGAGTTCTTTCTTTATCAGAATGAAGGCATTCATCTTGATATGTTTCAAGGCTGCAAGTGAAACAAAGCGTAAACATTAATTTATTATTTTGTTTTATTGGAAGAACAGGGTGAATCAAATCAGTTGGTGGAAGAATATCACATTTTATTAAACCATTAGTATTTTCTAAGTCAACTTTAGAACATATTTCATGGCCCACTAAAACTTCAGGATGTCCTACTGGAAATTTCCCATATTTGCACACATAGGGATATAATGAGCAAATATCTATGTATTTTATTATTTCATTTTCTTTTGCTTTGTAATACATAAAAGTGTTTCCAGTTCTACCTCCATAAAAAGCATCTCGTGGTTCTAAAGGAACGTTTTTTAAAAGGGGGTGATTTATAAGATATGACATCTCATCTTCTTTTTCTATCAATTGTTCTCTAAAATCACATTCCCACATTTCGATCACTTGATATCCAAATGATTTTAATCGTTCTGTTCTTGTTATGGTATTTTCAAATCTGATATCAAGAGTATCATGTTTGTTCCCTTGTATTGATTCATTCCTCTTATATGGAAAACATTTTGGATGGCCATGAAAATAGCACCCATGGAATTGAAAAATTTGTTTTGTTTCTGAACAAAAACCATCTACTTTTATATTTTTTATAATTGCTTCTTTTTTCTTTGCTGCATGTTGAATATTAATCTTTCTTTGATCCTCTTCCCAAATTAGCCATTGAAGAGCAATTTTTGATTGATTGTCTGCAAATCTGTAACCTTTTTTGGGTATCAATTTTATAGTTTCCGGTTTCAAAAAATTTCTTCGAAAAACTAAATTGCATGCTGAAGCAATGGTTGTAGCCTCAGTGAAAGGACATACATTATTTTCTTCCAATAGGAGTTTTCTAAATTTAATGCAGGCTTCAGTTAAAATATGTACATCATTTTTGCAATATTCTATCAAATCACGTTTCATATTGAACTCGGTATTTTTGCTTTGTTCATACCAATCAATAAACATTTTTCGATTTTCTTCTGTCATTGTATCAGGACTATAGTAGTGCATAAGTGGTATTGGCCCAACATAATTTATATTTTCTGATGTATTGAACAAATGAGGAAAATAACCTTTTTTTAAATCAGTTGATAAATCGAAAGCTTTAGGAAGTTGTGATAGTGGCATTGCAAAATAATTCATAGAATCTAAAAACCTTATATTTTTAATCTGCATCTGAATAATTTTTGTACCCCTCATGATTAATTTTGGCTCTATCTCACTTTTATGCAGCAATTCATTTAAAATAAACTGGTGATCAAAACTTTGTCCATTATGAGCTATTACAACAACTTGTTTAAATTTTTTAGCCATTTTAAAAATGTAATCAACTAAATTTGGAATTACATTTGTGTCAAAAACTGTTGTTCTAAAACCACATTTAGAACAAAAATGTAACTTCTCTTCTTTTATGCAATGATGACATCTTATACTAAGAACACATAAATTAGGTTCATGTAGTTTAATATCTTCATTATTGTTTTTAACTAGCGTTTTTTCTTGCATTGTTTCTATTTCGTAAAAGATAAACACAAAATCATTAATTTTTGGTTTGCTCTTATCTACAATAATATAACAAAAATGATTTTTTTCTACACTTTTGTTACAATTTTTACAAAAAACAGTATCACATTTATGTGGTGAATCAATCTTTCTAAAATATGTTTTAAAACAAATTAAGCATTTGTGAAATTTTTGACATGTAGTAACTGTTTTATGATTTTCAAAACATTTTCCACCTCGGAATGATCGTTTGCAATAGTTGCATGTAATAGTTGTAGGTATATTATTACATGCAGGAGACTGTCGACAACAAATACAGATACCTTCACAATTATGATAATTTGCGTAACCTACATTACATTTTTTACAGTAATGGTTAATGCAAAAAACCGCTGTCAGCGAAATAATAACGTTAAAGTGATTTTCGTAATATAATAAATTAATTCTTTTGCCATCGTTTTTACCTTCAAAAATTATATTTTTGTTATTAGCATAATCGTAAACAACGATGTTATATTCATCCCCATAATAATCCTGTATTGTTTTAAGTTCAGATATTCCTGCACTTTGCGTTATATTTAATTTTGTTTTTACCATCAGCTCTAATGCTAGATTTTTCTGCATCTTCTGTGTATCTTGGCGAATTTTTTTATAATTCATGTCACCATCTATAAAAGCTTTTCCTACTACAATAGCTCGGAGTAAGCAAAGATTATCATTATTTTTAATGACAACAATGCCTTTTCGTTTTAAGCTTTCTTCATTGAAAGTAAAATAATTTCTCCCTCGTCCACTTCCAGAAGGCAACCGTACAGTTGTAGTTGTTAGTTGAAAAGAATCAGTATTCAGGCCCTCCGAATTACTTTGGAATATTTTACTTATTAGTTCCCATATATCTTCAAACTTCACTGAACTTGCAAGCTTAAAATTCATCCAACCTGGAGTTCTCTGTTGAAAGTTATCAGCAAAAAATACTATACCAATGAGATCATTCGGTTCAACGTTTTCCACCGAATATATAACTATTTGATTAATGGCTTCTTTAGTATATGCCAATATATCTTCTTCATTTGGAGCTTTTCTTATTTTGAATGTAATTTTTCTCGACATAACTCCAAACTTTTTCAAAAACTGACTTTTTTCTTCTATAATTATGAATTTGGAAGACTCCTCTAAATATTTCTCTAATATTTGTTTCTTGGCCATTTTTCTCAGTATTGATTTGGTATGTTTATACGACTTTTTTTTTTGTTAATGATAATATATAACTAATTAACCATGTTTTTATACCAATATTAAAAGGGATAGGAAATTTTCCCTGTATTTTTTGCGCTAATATTATGTTACAATACCTGGTTGACCGTGAAAGCTTTTTATTGAAAAAATAAGATACATTTTTATTATTTAAAATAACCTATATGTTACTATACTATCATAACAAGATCATTGCACTTACTTATCCTACATTATCTCGTTTACCTTCTATATTATTTACAAAAGCTTTTTCCGGAAACTAATTATGCAACCGGTAACAAATACTAGATATTATAACACCTGTTTAGATCATTGCACTTACTTGTTCTACATTATTTAGTTTACCTTTCAATATTATTTCCAAACACACTTAGTAAAAGCTTTTTATTAAAAAATAAAATAAATTCTTGCATATTATATATATAGTCTATGTTATTATAGTACAACACCTGTTTAGGTCATTGCACTATCTACTTGTTCCACATTATCTAGTTGACCTTCTATATTATTTACAAACACTTTTCCGGAAACTAATTATGCAAACGCCAATCACGACATCTAATTTGCTACCTGTTTTTTTACACTACAACATTCCTTAAAAAAGCTCTCAACAACAAAGTAAACGCCCAAGGTCATTGACCTAATTTGCATAATTATTTTCCCATGCCAAAGCGCTACTATTACTTTGACCTAATTTGCATAATTATTTTCCCATGCCAAAGCGCTACTATTACTACTATCTTCATTAAAAATTTATTGTTTTGTTTTGTTAATACAATTTCTTTATTTCTAGTTTGTAATTTGTTTGTTTCAAATTTAATTAATAATCTTTAATTGTAGTTTTATTTTATTTTATTTTTTTTTGCTCTTTATATTGTTAATATTAATTTTAAGTAACATTTTGATTTTGTAACCTGCTTGATCTAAGCTTGTAATGAAATAAATAAATAAATAGTAATAGTAATAGTAATAGTAATAGTAATAGTAATAGTAATAGTAATAGTAATAGTAATAGTAATAGTAATAGTAATAGTAATAGTAATAGTAATAGTAATAGTAATAGTAATAGTAATAGTAATAGTAATAGTAATAGTAATAGTAATAGTAATAGTAATAGTAATAGTAATAGTAATAGTAATAGTAATAGTAATAGTAATAGTAATAGTAATAGTAATAGTAATAGTAATAGTAATAGTAATAGTAATAGTAATAGTAATAGTAATAGTAATAGTAATAGTAATAGTAATAGTAATAGTAATAGTAATAGTAATAGTAATAGTAATAGTAATAGTAATAGTAATAGTAATAGTAATAGTAATAGTAATAGTAATAGTAATAGTAATAGTAATAGTAATAGTAATAGTAATAGTAATAGTAATAGTAATAGTAATAGTAATAGTAATAGTAATAGTAATAGTAATAGTAATAGTAATAGTAATAGTAATAGTAATAGTAATAGTAATAGTAATAGTAATAGTAATAGTAATAGTAATAGTAATAGTAATAGTAATAGTAATAGTAATAGTAATAGTAATAGTAATAGTAATAGTAATAGTAATAGTAATAGTAATAGTAACAGTAATAGTAATAGTAATAGTAATAGTAATAGTAATAGTAATAGTAATAGTAATAGTAATAGTAATAGTAATAGTAATAGTAATAGTAATAGTAATAGTAATAGTAATAGTAATAGTAATAGTAATAATAATAGTAATAGTAATAGTAATAGTAATAGTAATAGTAATAGTAATAGTAATAGTAATAGTAATAGTAATAGTAATAGTAATAGTAATAGTAATAGTAATAGTAATAGTAATAGTAATAGTAATAGTAATAGTAATAGTAATAGTAATAGTAATAGTAATAGTAATAGTAATAGTAATAGTAATAGTAATAGTAATAGTAATAGTAATAGTAATAGTAATAGTAATAGTAATAGTAATAGTAATAGTAATAGTAATAGTAATAGTAATAGTAATAGTAATAGTAATAGTAATAGTAATAGTAATAGTAATAGTAATAGTAATAGTAATAGTAATAGTAATAGTAATAGTAATAGTAATAGTAATAGTAATAGTAATAGTAATAGTAATAGTAATAGTAATAGTAATAGTAATAGTAATAGTAATAGTAATAGTAATAGTAATAGTAATAGTAATAGTAATAGTAATAGTAATAGTAATAGTAATAGTAATAGTAATAGTAATAGTAATAGTAATAGTAATAGTAATAGTAATAGTAATAGTAATAGTAATAGTAATAGTAATAGTAATAGTAATAGTAATAGTAATAGTAATAGTAATAGTAATAGTAATAGTAATAGTAATAGTAATAGTAATAGTAATAGTAATAGTAATAGTAATAGTAATAGTAATAGTAATAGTAATAGTAATAGTAATAGTAATAGTAATAATAGTAATATAATAATAATAGTAATAATAATAATAATAGTAATAATAATAGTAGTAATAATAGTAATAATAATAATAGTAATAATAGTAATAATAATAATAGTAATAATAATAATAAGATTTTATTTTAGAGCTGGCTGTAATTCTATCTGAATTTTCTTCTGTTTTTTATTCGGTCATGTCAGATGTAAAATAGATCTAGTCTGAAGCGACCTTTAGAATGATGAAATCAAAGTATGTCTATTTTTGCCTTGGACCAGTACGATGGATATTTATTTTATTTATTTATTATTATAACCAAAACAAGGTTTTTACAAAAAAATCTTACGGCTAAAACTTAATAATAACATGAACAAAATAAAATATGATAAATACAAAAAAAAATTATTGCATACTTATATAGTAAATTACAAATTGCTTACAAAGCAAAAACACAGTTAGAATTGAATTAATATAACTCAGTTAGGTAAAAATAAAATAATTTGTATAATATGAAGTGTAATATAATATTATTATTGTGTAATGTTAGTAACGAATTTTTGTGTTCCTTGGAAACACAAGGAAAGTGTTCTTTGATATTTGTGTTGAAAAAAGATTACTGTGTTTATTGAATGTAATGCAACATCTGTTAATTGGTTCATTTCTTCCATATTGAGTTCTATAAGTATTTTCAATTAAATATTTAGTATTTCGTGTAACTCTAACTTCATTGTTTAATTTAAAACTAGCTATCAAAAACTGAACGTCAATATTTTTATTTAAAACGTCAAAAGTAAAACAAGTTGAAGGTCTGCGTGAAGATAAAGTTAACATGTTCAATGAATTTAATCTTACATTGTAATTAGGTAGAATTGAATAGTCAATAGGGTTATATTGTTTTCTCAAAGCAAATAATAGGAATTATTTTTGAACATATTCTATTCTATCGGAATGTATTTGAAATGCAGGATTCCAAACAATGTTGCCGTATTCTAGAATAAATCGTACTAAAGAACAGTAGAGAGATTTTGTCACCGTGATACACCCACAAGTTTGGCCGAAAGGTCTGAAATTAATTGAAGTACCGTTGACTGTGTTTGATAAAAAACCTTGCAATTTTATATTTTGAGTTCTATTTGTTAAGTAAGAGTACAGTCACGTAAGAAATGTACCCGAAATACCTAATGCAACAAGTTTGTTAAGCAAAATAGTATGATGGACACGATCAAATACTTTACTAAAATCTGTGTAAATAGCATCACCTTGGTGCTACTCATGGTGATCAACTCCATTTTATTAAAGATTTCAGATGTATAAACCAAAAGGTTTGTTAAGGTAGAACGACTTTTTCTGAAGCCATGCTGTTGTTCATTTAATTTTGTGTTTATGATGGGTGTAATTTTGTACACGACCATTTTTTCGAACAACTTCGGAATAGTCGATAAAATAGCTATACCATGGTAGTTTTCGACGTGTGCTTTGTCCCCCTTTTTGTGAATGAGAGTTACATAAGACGATTTCCAAGCATATGGGAAAACACCTGAGGATAGTGATTTATTAAAAATGAGATGAAGTGGATAAGTCAAATAACTGATACTATTGTATAAAAAAGTCGGCGGGATTAAGTCAGGTTTTACACCTTTTTTAGTATCGATGTTAATGATTGCTTCAAATATTTCAATTTCAGTAAGATGTAAATCCGTAATAATTGAATTTAAGTTATTTGTTCGATTTGAAGGATCAAAATTTATAGAAGATTCATGTGGACGATAAACTTTTTGAAAACAAGCAGCAAAGAAATTACAGATTACATTAGGGCAAGAAGAAGAAGTGTTGTCTTTCGATATTGAGTTTGGGTAGCCGTAACTTTTACGCTTAATATTTATATAGTCAAGAAAAATTTTTGGATCTGAAATTAATTTGTTGCCGATATCGGTGACATAATTATCGTATGCTAAGTTAGATTTTTGTTTGAATTCAAATGCAAGATCCTTGTGCATATTCAACAAATTGATATTAGACGCCTTTGAAAATTTGATTTTTTTGTACAATTTGTTGCGTTGGTTACGCAATGTCCTAAGTTCTCTATCGAGCCAAGGTTTAGTTGTCTTGTTTTTTTTTACGAATTTTGGCACAAAGGAGTTTATTATGTCAAAAATTTTCATATAGAAGATAGAGATTAATAAATCAATGTCCTGTTGTGCTAACAGGTCGTCCCAATTGATGACTGATAAAGCATTATTGATGCTATCATAATCAGATTTAAAAAAATCATATACAAAATTATTATTGTACGATTTAGTGTAAAGTGGTATAGACGTGGCGATTTCGAAGATGACTGCGTTATGATGAGAGGTGTTAGTAAAAAGGTTTACTGCATCATCAGCGAGGTTTACCACTACGCTGTCATATGCATTTGAAAATACAAGATCTAACCACTTGTTGTTTTTATTGGGAAAACTGATAATTTGTTGTAAATCATTACCATTGAATGTACTAATAAGGTTGAAATCTATTTCGTCCTGATAGTTAATTGGTAGTAACAAATTGTTACAGTCATCGACAATAAAAGAAAGAGAAGGAGGATTGAAATCCCCAAAAATAAAAATAGAATCATCCTTATTCATACTTGATAATATATTACGATTTAATATATCATAAAATTCATTATATGAGGAATTGTCAGAATTCGGAGGGAAGTAAACTATTCCAAGGTATAAAAAGTATTTACCTAAGTTTACTTTAATAAATTGGTGGTCAAAAGAATTACAAATCCTAGTGGTTAAACCTATACTAGATAAATAATTTTTGACTGCAAGTATTCATCTGACAAATTCAAAATAAATGCTGGTATTCGCAGACGACATAACCCTTGTGGCTTCCTATGAGTTTCGTAGCCGCTGTAACATTAATCACCAAATTAATACAACATCAAAAAATTTCACAATTAGTGAACTAAATAACGATTTAGCAAAAATTCAAAATTGGGGTAAAGTTAACAGAGTTGATTTCAACATCAAAAAACGCAATGCTGTGTCATCTCGCGGAAAATTGCTAGAACTATTCTTAACCTACTATTTCAGGGAGAAGTGCTTTGTCCCCCTTTTTGTGAATGGGAATTAAATAAGACGATTTCCAAGCATATGGGAAAACACCTGAGGATAGTGATTTATTAAAAATGAGATGAAGTGGATAAGTCAAATAACTGATACTATTGTATAAAAAAGTTGGCGGGATTAAGTCAGGTTTTACACCTTTTTTAGTATCGATGATTGCTTCAAATATTTCATTTTCAGTAAGATGTAAATCCGTAATAATTGAATTTGAGTTATTTGTTCGATTTGAAGGATCAAAATTTATAGAAAATTCATGTGGACGATAAACTTTTTGAAAACAAGCAGCAAAGAAATTACAGATTACATTAGGACAAGAAGAGGAAGTGTTGTCTTTCGACATTCAGTTTGGGTAGCCGTAACTTTTACGCTTAATATTTATATAGTCAAGAAAAATTTTTGGATCTGAAATTAATATGTTGCCGATATCGGTGACATAATTATCGTATGCTAAGTTAGATTTTTGTTTGAATTCAATTGCAAGATCCTTGTGCATATTCAACAAATTGATATTAGACGCCTTTGAAAATTTGATTTTTTTGTACAATTTGTTGGTTGGTTACGCAATGTCCTAAGTTCTCTATCGAGCCAAGGTTTAGTTGTCTTGTTTTTTTTTACGAATTTTGGCACAAAGGAGTTTATTATGTCAAAAATTTTCATATAGAAGATAGAGATTAATAAATCAATGTCCTGTTGTGCTAACAGGTCGTCCCAATTGATGACTGATAAAGCATTATTGATGCTATCATAATCAGCGTTAAAAAAATCATATATAAAATTATTATTGTACGATTTAGTGTAAAGTGGTATAGACGTGGCGATTTCGAAGATGACTGCGTTATGATGAGAGGTGTTAGTAAAAAGGTTTACTGCATCATCAGCGAGGTTTACCACTACGCTGTCATATGCATTTGAAAATACAAGATCTAACCACTTGTTGTTTTTATTGGGAAAACTGATAATTTGTTGTAAATCATTACCATTGAATGTACTAATAAGGTTGAAATCTATTTCGTCCTGATAGTTAATTGGTAGTAACAAATTGTTACAGTCATCGACAATAAAAGAAAGGGAAGGAGGATTGAAATCCCCAAAAATAAAAATAGAACCATCCTTATTCATACTTGATAATATATTGCGATTTAATATATCATAAAATTCATTATATGAGGAATTGTCAGAATTCAGAAGGAAGTAAACTATTCCAAGGTATAAAAAGTATTTACCTAAGTTTACTTTAATAAATTGGTGGTCAAAAGAATTACAAATCCCAGTGGTTAAACCTATACTAGATAAATAATTTTTGACTGCAAGTATTCATCTGACAAATTCAAAATAAATGCTGGTATCCCTCAAGGATCAGTTTTATCCCCACCCTCGTCTTAATATTTATCAATGACCTACTCTCATTAACCTCCAATCCGATCCACAGTTTCGCAGACGACATAACCCTTGTGGCTTCCTATGAGTTTCGTAGCCGCTGTAACATTAATCACCAAATTAATACAACATCAAAAAATTTCACAATTAGTGAACTAAATAACGATTTAGCAAAAATTCAAAAATGGGGTAAAGTTAACAGAGTTGATTTCAACATCAAAAACACGCAATGCTGTCTGATCTCGCGGAAAATTGCTAGAACTATTCTTAACCTACTATTTCAGGGGGAAGTTTTCAGCATTCAACAGATTTAAACATGCTGGGTATCGAGTTAAACCAAAAATTGACGTAATCAAATCACATTTTTATATAGCTAAAGATGCAGCTAAATATTTGCATTTTTTGTATTGCTGTAAAACTTACTTCTCCGCATCCGATCTTCTCAATATCTATAAAGCGTACATAAGGACGAAAATGGAGTACAATGCACACATTTGGGCTGTAGGCCCTCAAACAGCGCTGCGTTATCTAGATAATGTGAAAAACAGAGCTATTCGTCTTATCAACGACGCCAGTGTAACTTCAATTCTAATTCCGCTCAGCCATTGCCGTCTAGTTGAGTCACTGACCTTGTTTTATAGATATCTATAAAATATCGTACGGATTAACACCTGTTCCAAAGAAATGAAACAGTTATTGCCTCCACTCAAAGTTTTACAACGAGAAACAAGGAGTGCAATAGAAGCTCATCCCTACCATGTAGAGTTATCAAGATGGCGAAATACAGCTTATGAAAATTCGTTTGTCATGTGCACGTCTCTTTGTGGAACCATTTATCATCGCATGTGTTCCCTAAAATTGGTAATTCATATGTGTACGATTTACTTAAATTTAAGAAGAACATTAACATCTTTCTTCAAAATATCCCTGCACATTTCCCTACCTATTCCGCATAATGCCAAATTTCCCAATTCCCATTTCCCCAATTATCCTTGCCACATCCCTATCCCCAAAATCAAGCTGTACATTTGTATTAAAGGTTCCATCCTCAAGTTTGGTTTTGAAAGGGAGGTGGTTTTGGTTGGTTAAAGTGCAACACTACCCTGAAGAATCACGTGCAGTTCCTCTTGGTGACTTTCGAGTTTTCCACCAAGTCTCGTATTACAAAAAAAAAAAGTCAATAAGTAGTTGCAATAACCACGTGACCACAAAATTTTCTTGTCAAAAAAGTGGATAATAAAATAATTCATCCTGTACTAAAAAGACAAATAATTGAAAAAAAAACTATACATTTGAAATCAAAACATACTAAGATTCAAGTAAATTGAATATCATTTGTGTACCCGTATATACACACTATGTCAATTTCAGCTCTCTGTACAACCTAATACATTATACTTGTACTTGTACATCTTTTTGGTATTGTTTTTTTTCCGAATATGTTTGCCCTATACACAGTCGATGTGAATAAACTAAGAAAATAGGTTGTACGTACATTTGTACCTACTTTTGCAAATAGACTTTATTGGTGTGGAAAAATGCATTAAAGTTAGTTAAAGGAAGAATACAGTTGCCTTTGTCAACTCTTAGATACCCGTACGAACCGTTGGTATGTTCATAGCCTGTCACTCTGCTTACAATATTATTTTTTTAATTTTTTAGTATTTTAAAATAATTTGGGTGAATTTTATAATTTGTAGAGCTATGGTTTGTATATAATATATTCAAACTATATGTTTAAACATTCTTCAAAACCTGATTCTAACCTTCCACATAACGATTAGCAATCCAAAACTTTTCCAAATATGCTATAGTACCATTTAATACTAAGCGGGAAATGTATAATAATTTATACTATACATATGTATTATACATCATTCATTCATCAGTGACTTATACGATATGTAAATAAATATGAGTTATATAAGTATATATACTAATATCATATAAATATAAATTCTTCAAGCAACCGTTTTATTTTTTATTTTTTTTATTTTTTTTTTTGTACTACGCATCATCCTCAACAATTTCAAATTATCAAATAAAAAAAAAATTCAAAAAAATCGTTAATAAAATTTGTTATAAAAATGAAGTGACACTTTCGTCTATTTTAAGGTAACCCTATATTATTATGAAAAGTTGTTAATAGAAATAAAAATATAATGTTAGAGCTTTAATTTTTGTACATTACTTCAAAAAAATTTGAACAGATGTTCAAGTCAGAGATGTTTAAAAGTAAGGAATTTTTAGTTTTTGACACCATACAGCTCCGAAACGGAGGGCGCTACAAAAATATTTTCAGAAATGCCTCATACTTATTTTCAAAGACACAACTTCTCTCGAAATTTCAAGTTTCTAACTTAAATTGTTTGAAAGATAGAAGGAGTCAAGGATTTCACAAAATTTGAGTTTCGCACAACGGTAAATTAAGACACCGTATGGCACAAATATATATTTATTATATATACATTTTTAAAGCTAATAAAAGCAGTAATCGTTTGGCGTTTTCAAATTGAAAATATATTTTATACAACTTGTGTTATAACAATTTCAATATAGAGCTTTTTCGAACTTTGATTGGGCTGTAGCTTCGTAACGGGTGGGGCTACAGAAAAAAGTTGTTCCATAAAATTAATATTTTTGTGATATCTATCAGCGGTTAAAATTTCGTGGCTCTATTTCAAAAAAAATGTGGGGATCTAAAAGTTAGGTGTTCGAGAGGTACCCGAAGTTTTAGTCAGATCTCAACCAAAAAAAATAGTGAACCTACAAATTGCTGTAAGAATATTTTTTGTTAATTTTATGACTCTAGCTTTCTTAGTTTTTGAGTTATCTTGCTAACGGAAGGATGGACAAAGCTTAATCGACTTAGAATTTGATTCTGATCCGATCCGTACCTTTGAAGGTATATCTAGCTAGCTTATTTGTTATAAACGGAGGAGCAATTTTAATATACCCGATCCTTATCGTACGGGTATAAAGAGTGCACCTCAAATATGTAGCATGTTAATTTACATATATATTATAGAATTAATAAAAAGATGGAAGTTTGAGATTTTTATGTGACATGAATTGTTTAATAGTGAAATGAGAAATTCAAATTGTATATATGTATAAGAGAAAGAAAGGCAAAAAATATTCAAACGCTCCACACGCACATTTTAATATTTCAATCAAAAATTGTCTATTATAAGAGGTGTGCCACCCCCAGCATGTGACCGAATTTTATTTTACTAATCGAAAAAAAAAACAAAATTTTAATTTTATTATTTAAAAATTATTGGGTCCGGAATCTGGATTAAGAATGCCACACAGTATTTAAAAAAACTTTTTTATTCGTCGGGCGCCCTAAAAGTTATAAATAGTGCTGAAAAACTATACTACAAAAAAAATAGTATCGTTTCTTTTTAAAGATCCAGAGAACAAGGTAAATTTTATGATTATTTTAAATTAATTTCTGAGATTGGAATTATGTATATTAAAATTTAGATCAATCTTCATCTGTCCTTCGGCACGAAACTTTAAGATCCAGTATTCCATCATTTAATTTTAAAGATAATTGTCTGTTATGTGCGCACGAGAGGAGAGACAGTTCATCTGAAGTTGACAAAAATATCTGGGATATTTGCTAAAAGTAGGTACAATAGGTTTCATTCAACTATACGCATACGACGCAGTCTTGAAATACAGTGAGAAAACAAAAAAGATCTTAAAAGTGCTATTCAGGAAGACTTAAAAATAATAGAAGAATGGTTAAAACTCAATATAAAAAACTTCTTATTTCATAATAAGAATTATACGGTTACAAATTTAATTGTTAACTCAAAATCTTTAGAATGTGTTAAAGCTTTCAATTACTTAGTATTGTTAATCGATAGCAAAGTGAAATGGAATAATCATATAGATCATATAATAAAAAAACTACTCTATATATTTTCGTCTTAAAAGGTCTACGTAAATTTCTGTCTTCTAAAGCTTTATACACAATTTATTCGTAGTACATTTTAACATATATTACATATCTTAATCCAATTTGGAGTAGAGCTCCTCAATTAGCACTTAATAGACTTAATGTAACACATAAAATGATCAATACTTACGTTTGAGTGTTATATGCAGACTTGAATTGCATATTACAACTTTCAAAGTACAAACAACCTTATTAAATACAAATTTATTCTAAATAGAATAATAGACATTCATATCCACAACACAAGAAATAAAGCCAATTACTATTTATCGCTGTTGAAAACAAACAATCAAAAAAATAATTGCCTTTACAACTGTCTAAAGATATATAATGAACTACCAAGTGATCTTAAAATAATCAATAATATTTGCCTCTTCAAAAACGAGATCAAAAGGTTTTTATTAAATAATATATAAATTGTAAAACAAGATAAATTTAAAAACTCTGAGAAGTAGTCGTAAGAGAAATGGGTGTGTAAAGTTGTAAAAATGGATACATGAAAATTGAATAATTGCAATTCTTCATTAAAATTTTAAAGGTTTTAGTTTTCTTTTTCAAATTATAAATTTTGGTAAATATATGATTTCATAATACAGATTGCTTTTAACTTTAATATTTATTTAAAGAGTTATATTTAATTTAGATTATTTTAGAAAGAGTTAGATTTAAAAAGTAAAATTTTTTTTTTGTACCTCTTTTAATTTAAATTTTCTTGTAACTTTAATTTTTTGTTAAATTTAATGTCTTTTTTTCTTTTGTGGCATGCAAAACAAAGTATAAGATCAGACAGCTTCGGCTAAGATCGTTAATATAAAAAAACGAGGAAGAATACAGTTGCCTTTGTCAACTCTTAGATACCCGTACGAACCGTTAGTATGTTCACAGCCTGTCACTCTGCTTACAATAATATTTTTTTAATATTTTAGTATTTTAAAATAATTTGGGTGAATTTTATAATTTCTAGTACTATGGTTTGTACATATATTCAAACTATATGTTTATTTATATGTACATTTTTCAAAAGCAGATTCTAACCTTCCACATAACGATTATCAATCCAAAACTTTTTCAAAAATTATATAGCACCATTTAATATTAAGCGGTAAATGTGTATTAAATTTACTTAGTACAAAATAGTAAATATAATTTTAAATATTATATTATATTATATTTAAATATTCCATTGACAGAATAATTTCTTATAAGTACAATAAAATACATATATGTATGTAAATACGGCGCTATATAATATACATATATACTCTTATCATTCATTCACTAGTGACATATACGATATGTAAATAATAATAAACATGATATTATATAAGTAGGTATGTACATATATCAATATCATATAAATAAAAATTCTTCAAGCAACCGTTATGTTGTTTATTTATTTAAATTTTTTTGTACTACGCATTATTTCCTCAACAATTTCAAATTATCGAGTAAAACAAAATGCAAAAAATTTGTTGAAGAAATTTGAAAAAATCAAGTAACACTTTCGTCAATTATAAAGTAACCCTATATTATTAAAAAAAGTTGTTAACAGAAATAAGAGTATAATGTTGAAGCTTTAATTTTTGTGTATTACTTCAAAATAATTTTAACAGGTGTTCAAGTTACAGGTGTTTCAAAATAGGAAATTTTCAGTTTTTGACCCCTTACAGCTCCTAAACGGGGAGTGATACAAAAAAAATTTCTGAAATGACTCATACTTATTTTCAAAGATCTAACTTCTGTCAAAATTTCAAGTTTGCAACTTAAACCGTTGAGAAGATAGAAGGGTTAAAGGATTTTGCAAAATTTGATTATATATATATTATTGTATATAATATATATACAAATATATATTTATTGTATATAAACTTTTAAAGCTAATAAAAGTAGTAATCGTTTGGAGTTTTCAAAATTAAGATATACCTTATACAACTTGTTCTATAACAATTTAAATATAGAGCTTTTTTGAACTTTTGGGGAACTGTAGCTCCGTAACGGGCGGGGCTACAAAAAAAAGTTATTAAAAATAAAATTAATATTTTTATGAGATCTATCAGCAGTTAAAATTTCATAGCTCTATTTCAAAAAAAATGTGGGGATCTAAAAGTTAGGTGTTCGAGAGCTACCCTAAGTTTTGGTCCAAACTCAATCAAAAAAAATAGGGAACCTACAAATTACTCCCAGAATATTTTGTGTAAATTTCAAGATTCTAGCTTTCTTAGTTTTTGAGTTAGCGTGCTGACGGACGGACGGACGAACGGACGGACATGGCTCAAACGTCTTAGAATTTTTTTCTGATCCGATCCATACCTTTGAAGGTACATCTAGCTCGCTTATTTCGAGGTGTTACAAACGGAGGAGTAATTTTATTATACCCGATCCTATCGTACGGGTATAAAAACATTTAATAAAGAAAAAAAAAATTTACGTACAACCTATTCTCTTAGTTTATTCATATCGACTGTGTATAGGGCAAACATATCCGAAAAAAAACAAGACTACATACATTCGTATATATTTTTATAAGGTAAGTTTTGGCACCAAAATGAATGCGTTTGTGTGCAAGCATAATTTATTAGGTTAAGTGGACAGAGAATTTAAATTGCCACTGTGTGTATATACGGGTACACAAATGAATATTCAATTTACTTGAATTTTAGTATGTTTCGATTTCAAATATGTAGTTGTTTTCAATTATTTATCTTTTTCGTACATGATGCATTATTTTACTATCCACTTTTTACAATTTGAGTAAATGTTTGTAAAAGTATATATGGGCTAGAAAAAAAATTTTTTGGTCACTTGGTTATAGTAATTACTTATTGACATTGTAGACAGTAATAGACATACTTTTTTTTTTCTTCTTTATATGTATCATTTTGATTTTGCCGCCATTTTTTTTCTACCTGGAATTTTTATACGAGGTTTCTTTAGGTATATTCTAAATACATTCCGGTTAGTTAATATGGAACGTTACACGAAGGAACAATGTGTTTTTGTTATTACAACATTTTTTGAAAATGGTAAAAGTTTTCAAGATGTAATTAGGAAATTTCGAACAAAATTTGGTAGAGAAAATGCTCCAACAAATCGTGCCATCAAGCTGATGGTTGATAAATTTCTAGAAACTGGATCTGTTCTTGATAACACAGGCAACATTTATCAACGTAGTGGCCGTTCAACCGAGAATGTAGCAGCTGTGAGCAGAAGTGTTGAAGAAGATCCAAAAACTTCCATTCGTCATCGTTCGCAGCAATTAAACATCAAACCATCCACATTATTTAACATTTTGCATCGTGATCTCCATTTAAAGGCTTATAAGATCCAGCTGACGCAAGAATTAAAACCAACTGACCATGCATTACGTCGGCAATTCGTTTCTTGGGCAATCGAAAAACAAGAAGAAAATGAGAATTTTTTTAACATAATAATCTTCACCGACGAAGCTCATTTCCAGCTCAATGGCTACGTCAATAAACAGAATTGCCGCATTTGGGGTGAAGTGAATCCAAGGGTTATCTTAGAGCAACCAGTACATCCACAAAAAGTTACGGTTTGGTGTGGTTTGTGGTCAGGAGGAATCATCGGCGATTACGGTCAATGGAAATCGCTACAGAGAGATGATCCGAAGCTTTTTGTGGCGGGAAATTGATGATTTGGGCATAGAGAATATGTGGTTTCAACAGGACGGTGCCACTTGCCACACGGCAAGAGAAACAATGGATCTTTTGAAGCAAAAGTTCGAAGATCGCATTATTTCTCGTAGAGGAGGAGTGATGTGGCCACCAAGATCGTGCGATTTGACACCGTTGGATTTTTTTTTGTGGGGTTTTGTGAAATCGAAAGTGTACAGCAATAATCCCACAACAATTCAAGAGCTCAAAACAACATTATCGAGCAGATTTCGACCACTGAGAACAGTTTATTGAACAACGTGATTCAGAATTTTCGTAAAAGATTGGAAGCCTGCCGAAGTAGTAGAGGGGGCCACTTGGCCGACATAATTTATCATTATTAACCGGAACCTATTTGTAATAAATTAAAATAAAAATATATTTAATATTTCAAAAAAAAAGTCTTTTTTTATAAAAATTAAAATGATACCTCAATTTTGAACACCCTATACAATTGTAAATAGCGTTTCATTAACTTAAAACTAACACATAATTTTTAGATCTTAGCCTAAGCCGTTCGATCTTATAATTATGAAAAATATGAAATACAAATTTAATACACTAAATGAAATACAAATGAAATACAAATTTAATACACGTATGTTAATAAAAAAAAAAGCTATTTACTATCAAACTACGTTAACTAAATTAAAAAAAAAAGTATATAGAATTTCGATACATATTTATTTAAAAATTTACCAACTACCAATTCATTTCCATAATTCATTGTTTCTTATTTTCCATTTAATTTAATTTAATTTTATTTATTGTTTAAGTAACACTCAGAATGAATCTTTTTATTTCTTTTTTAGAGATTCTAATTGAACCGATTTGTTTGAATAAATAGATTTGTTAAATTAAAGTTAAATTAAATTTGTTAATTAAAAGTTAGGTACAATTCCCTTTTACAAACATTTGTGAAACTCAGATATTTATCAGTATATAGTAAATTGGTGGGATACATACGGGAATAGAAGTGAATTATTTTTATTGCTTTCTTTTGAATGTTTTCAAGCTGATTTAATGTTCGCTGATTAGCTCCACTCCATATTGGATTTAGATAAACAATATGTAACATTATAAAGGAGGAATATATTGAATATAATGCATCCGCGGAGATGAACTTTCGTAGTCTATCTAATAAAAAAGGGTGATATTTTGTTAATAATGTGGTGCACATGTTGAGCCCATTTTAATCTCTTATCGATAAGCAAACCTAGATAGTTAAAGTAATCTACAGATTCGATGACTTGTGTTTTGTAGTAGACGTTTAGGTAAAAAATACAATTGAAATACTGATGAGCTATATGATTTGTTGCCTAACAGAAGGATCTTGGTTTTTTAATATTTAAGCTTAATTTGTGGTTAGTAATCCAGAGTTCAATTGTATTTAAATCATTCTCAATATACCTTCTCAATTCAATTTCAGTAGTTGTTGAATATTTTATAACTGCATCATCAGCATACAGTTGAATTGAGCTTTTAAGATTTAACCGGGATATGTCATCGATGTAGATTTTAAAAAGGTCCGGCTCTATGATATACTCTTGCGGGACATCTTTTTTAATTTAAGATAATCGCTAAGAGAATTTGCCATTTTGACTCTTTGTATCCTATCAGTTAAATACGATTTGAAAAAACTTAAGTCCGTCGGAGTGAAGCCAAGATTCATCATTTTTAAAATGAGAACTCGTTGTCAACACAGTCATATATAAAGTTTTGTTATAAAGTTCGTTAAACTGAGACATGCTGCTGAAGTATTGGAGTTGTTCTCAAAACCGTATTGTTTTTCATGCAAAATGCTATTATTGGTAAAGAAGTGGTTTAGCTGGCGTTTAATTATAATTTCAAATATTTTAGATAGAGCATTTAACACCGAAATCGGACGGTAATTAGACGTTTATGGTTTTACCTGATTTGTATATGTGGGTTACTATTGCTTTTTTAAGACTTAGAGGAAAAACTGAGTTTTGTATTGCGTTGTTTGCTAATTTCGCTAATATTGGAGATAACTGAGCTGAAAATAATTTTTGAATAAATATGGTAGAGATGTTGTTATACCCCGTGACTGCTGATGGTTTAAGTTCAGCAATTATTTCGATGACTTCTTCTTCATTTGTCAAATAAAGACAAAAATTGTTGTTGATAGTTCTTCTTATACTATTTATATATGTTAGGTTTATTGGAAGAGATGCGATATTTATTTCATCCGTTCCATTTCCAGAACGAATTCATATTGTTGGCTATGTTGTTTCACGAAATTTTATTTGTATTTAACCAAGTCGCAAGTCGGTAACAAAGTGGTCAATAATTGTACTTGTTGAATTGGAAATTCTGGTGGCAAATTCAGGAGTTATTTTATTATATATTAGGAAGCCATTACTTAGCAGGGTATTTGTATATGTTAACACTTGTAAATTATTGATGTCCAGGAGATTCAAATTCATATAATCTAATACTATGGAGTATTTATAACAGGCTGTTTTTTGACTAACTTATCAATAGAGTCTGCTACACGCGTCTCGTGCGATCTATAATTACCAATAATGTGAATGTTATGGCTGATTAATTTTATAGTTAAGATATTTGCTTTATAAAATTCCTGTTCACTTATGAAAATTGAATTAATATTTTCTCTAATATATATGGCAACACCGCATTACGGCTTCTATTTGAAAAGTATCGCACGAAACCATATTTATATTAAAGAATTCATTATCTTTTTTAATAAGCCATATTTCAGCCAGTACGATTATGTGGATGTCAAAGTCAAATGAATAAATCAAAGATTCCAAGTAGTATAATTTATTTTAAAAACTTATTAATATTAATGTTAATAATATTTAAATTTTTGTTATTATTTGTAAATGATTTTAGGTTGCACACCCCTGATATATGAGATATATTCTTATTAAAAGAAGGGTTTATAGGATTATTAGTAGTGAGCATTTGATAAAAAAAATAAAACATAAAATATTGCCAAATTCAATAGAAAAAAACAAAAAACAAAATGAAATTATGATTAAAAATAAGAAATTGAAAAAGTTGACCATGTGTCTTATTTTTTTAATATGAGCTAATGCATAGAAAGAAACAAAAAATAAGAGAAATTTAGCATATGATTTTACTGTTAAAGTAGAAACACAATTTCTATTAGATAGAATGAATGAGATAATTCATCACCTTGGTGCTACTCACGGCGATCAACTCCATTTTATTAAGGATTTCAGATGTATAAACCAAAAGGCTTGTTAAGGTAGAACGACTTTTTCTGAAGCCATGCTGTTGTTCATTTAATTTTGTGTTTATGATGGGTGTAATTTTGTACACGACCATTTTTTCGAACAACTTCGGAATAGTCGATAAAATAGCATATACCATGGTAGTTTTCGACGTGTGCTTTTTCCCCCTTTTTGTGAATGAGAATTAAATAAGACGATTTCCAAGCATATGGGAAAACACCTGAGGATAGTGATTTATTAAAAATGAGATGAAGTGGATAAGTCAAATAACTAATACTATTGTATAAAAAAGTCGGCGGGATTAAGTCAGGTTTTACACCTTTTTTAGTATCGATGTTAATGATTGCTTCAAATATTTCAATTTCAGTAAGATGTAAATCCGTAATAATTGAATTTAAGTTATTTGTTCGATTTGAAGGATCAAAATTTATAGAAGATTCATGTGGACGATAAACTTTTTGAAAACAAGCAGCAAAGAAATTACAGATTACATTAGGACAAGAAGAGGAAGTGTTGTCTTTCGACATTCAGTTTGGGTAGCCGTAACTTTTACGCTTAATATTTATATAGTCAAGAAAAATTTTTGGATCTGAAATTAATTTGTTGCCGATATCGGTGACATAATTATCGTATGCTAAGTTAGATTTTTGTTTGAATTCAAATGCAAGATCCTTGTGCATATTCAACAAATTGATATTAGACGCCTTTGAAAATTTGATTTTTTTGTACAATTTGTTGCGTTGGTTACGCAATGTCCTAAGTTCTCTATCGAGCCAAGGTTTAGTTGTCTTGTTTTTTTTTACGAATTTTGGCACAAAGGAGTTTATTATGTCAAAAATTTTCATATAGAAGATAGAGATTAATAAATCAATGTCCTGTTGTGCTAACAGGTCGTCCCAATTGATGACTGATAAAGCATTATTGATGCTATCATAATCAGATTTAAAAAAATCATATACAAAATTATTATTGTACGATTTAGTGTAAAGTGGTATAGACGTGGCGATTTCGAAGATGACTGCGTTATGATGAGAGGTGTTAGTAAAAAGGTTTACTGCATCATCAGCGAGGTTTACCACTACGCTGTCATATGCATTTGAAAATACAAGATCTAACCACTTGTTGTTTTTATTGGGAAAACTGATAATTTGTTGTAAATCATTACCATTGAATGTACTAATAAGGTTGAAATCTATTTCGTCCTGATAGTTAATTGGTAGTAACAAATTGTTACAGTCATCGACAATAAAAGAAAGAGAAGGAGGATTGAAATCCCCAAAAATAAAAATAGAATCATCCTTATTCATACTTGATAATATATTACGATTTAATATATCATAAAATTCATTATATGAGGAATTGTCAGAATTCAGAAGGAAGTAAACTATTCCAAGGTATAAAAAGTATTTACCTAAGTTTACTTTAATAAATTGGTGGTCAAAAGAATTACAAATCCTAGTGGTTAAACCTATACTAGATAAATAATTTTTGACTGCAAGTATTCATCTGACAAATTCAAAATAAATGCTGGTATCCCTCAAGGATCAGTTTTATCCCCACCCTCGTCTTAATATTTATCAATGACCTACTCTCATTAACCTCCAATCCGATCCACAGTTTCGCAGACGGCATAACCTTTGTGGCTTCCTATGAGTTTCGTAGCCGCTGTAACATTAATCACCAAATTAATACAACATCAAAAAATTTCACAATTAGTGAACTAAATAACGATTTAGCAAAAATTCAAAATTGGGGTAAAGTTAACAGAGTTGATTTCAACATCAAAAAACGCAATGCTGTGTGATCTCGCGGAAAATTGCTAGAACTATTCTTAACCTACTATTTCAGGGAGAAGTGCTTTGTCCCCCTTTTTGTGAATGGGAATTAAATAAGACGATTTCCAAGCATATGGGAAAACACCTGAGGATAGTGATTTATTAAAAATGAGATGAAGTGGATAAGTCAAATAACTGATACTATTGTATAAAAAAGTTGGCGGGATTAAGTCAGGTTTTACACCTTTTTTAGTATCGATGTTAATGATTGCTTCAAATATTTCATTTTCAGTAAGATGTAAATCCGTAATAATTGAATTTGAGTTATTTGTTCGATTTGAAGGATCAAAATTTATAGAAGATTCATGTGGACGATAAACTTTTTGAAAACAAGCAGCAAAGAAATTACAGATTACATTAGGACAAGAAGAGGAAGTGTTGTCTTTCGACATTCAGTTTGGGTAGCCGTAACTTTTACGCTTAATATTTATATAGTCAAGAAAAATTTTTGGATCTGAAATTAATATGTTGCCGATATCGGTGACATAATTATCGTATGCTAAGTTAGATTTTTGTTTGAATTCAATTGCAAGATCCTTGTGCATATTCAACAAATTGATATTAGACGCCTTTGAAAATTTGATTTTTTTGTACAATTTGTTGCGTTGGTTACGCAATGTCCTAAGTTCTCTATCGAGCCAAGGTTTAGTTGTCTTGTTTTTTTTTACGAATTTTGGCACAAAGGAGTTTATTATGTCAAAAATTTTCATATAGAAGATAGAGATTAATAAATCAATGTCCTGTTGTGCTAACAGGTCGTCCCAACTGATGACTGATAAAGCATTATTGATGCTATCATAATCAGCGTTAAAAAAATCATATATAAAATTATTATTGTACGATTTAGTGTAAAGTGGTATAGACGTGGCGATTTCGAAGATGACTGCGTTATGATGAGAGGTGTTAGTAAAACGGTTTACTGCATCATCAGCGAGGTTTACCACTACGCTGTCATATGCATTTGAAAATACAAGATCTAACCACTTGTTGTTTTTATTGGGAAAACTGATAATTTGTTGTAAATCATTACCATTGAATGTACTAATAAGGTTGAAATCTATTTCGTCCTGATAGTTAATTGGTAGTAACAAATTGTTACAGTCATCGACAATAAAAGAAAGAGAAGGAGGATTGAAATCACCAAAAATAAAAATAGAACCATCCTTATTCATACTTGATAATATATTGCGATTTAATATATCATAAAATTCATTATATGAGGAATTGTCAGAATTCAGAAGGAAGTAAACTATTTCAAGGTATAAAAAGTATTTACCTAAGTTTACTTTAATAAATTGGTGGTCAAAAGAATTACAAATCCTAGTGGTTAAACCTATACTAGATAAATAATTTTTGACTGCAAGTATTCATCTGACAAATTCAAAATAAATGCTGGTATCCCTCAAGGATCAGTTTTATCCCCACCCTCGTCTTAATATTTATCAATGACCTACTCTCATTAACCTCCAATCCGATCCACAGTTTCGCAGACGACATAACCCTTGTGGCTTCCTATGAGTTTCGTAGCCGCTGTAACATTAATCACCAAATTAATACAACATCAAAAAATTTCACAATTAGTGAACTAAATAACGATTTAGCAAAAATTCAAAAATGGGGTAAAGTTAACAGAGTTGATTTCAACATCAAAAACACGCAATGCTGTCTGATCTCGCGGAAAATTGCTAGAACTATTCTTAACCTACTATTTCAGGGGGAAGTTTTCAGCATTCAACAGATTTAAACATGCTGGGTATCGAGTTAAACCAAAAATTGACGTAATCAAATCACATTTTTATATAGCTAAAGATGCAGCTAAATATTTGCATTTTTTGTATTGCTGTAAAACTTACTTCTCCGCATCCGATCTTCTCAATATCTATAAAGCGTACATAAGGACGAAAATGGAGTACAATGCACACATTTGGGCTGTAGGCCCTCAAACAGCGCTGCGTTATCTAGATAATGTGAAAAACAGAGCTATTCGTCTTATCAACGACGCCAGTGTAACTTCAATTCTAATTCCGCTCAGCCATTGCCGTCTAGTTGAGTCACTGACCTTGTTTTATAGATATCTATAAAATATCGTACGGATTAACACCTGTTCCAAAGAAATGAAACAGTTATTGCCTCCACTCAAAGTTTTACAACGAGAAACAAGGAGTGCAATAGAAGCTCATCCCTACCATGTAGAGTTATCAAGATGGCGAAATACAGCTTATGAAAATTCGTTTGTCATGTGCACGTCTCTTTGTGGAACCATTTATCATCGCATGTGTTCCCTAAAATTGGTAATTCATATGTGTACGATTTACTTAAATTTAAGAAGAACATTAACATCTTTCTTCAAAATATCCCTGCACATTTCCCTACCTATTCCGCATAATGCCAAATTTCCCAATTCCCATTTCCCCAATTATCCTTGCCACATCCCTATCCCCAAAATCAAGCTGTACATTTGTATTAAAGGTTCCATCCTCAAGTTTGGTTTTGAAAGGGAGGTGGTTTTGGTTGGTTAAAGTGCAACACTACCCTGAAGAATCACGTGCAGTTCCTCTTGGTGACTTTCGAGTTTTCCACCAAGTCTCGTATTACAAAAAAAAAAAGTCAATAAGTAGTTGCAATAACCACGTGACCACAAAATTTTCTTGTCAAAAAAGTGGATAATAAAATAATTCATCCTGTACTAAAAAGACAAATAATTGAAAAAAAAACTATACATTTGAAATCAAAACATACTAAGATTCAAGTAAATTGAATATCATTTGTGTACCCGTATATACACACTATGTCAATTTCAGCTCTCTGTACAACCTAATACATTATACTTGTACTTGTACATCTTTTTGGTATTGTTTTTTTTCCGAATATGTTTGCCCTATACACAGTCGATGTGAATAAACTAAGAAAATAGGTTGTACGTACATTTGTACCTACTTTTGCAAATAGACTTTATTGGTGTGGAAAAATGCATTAAAGTTAGTTAAAGGAAGAATACAGTTGCCTTTGTCAACTCTTAGATACCCGTACGAACCGTTGGTATGTTCATAGCCTGTCACTCTGCTTACAATATTATTTTTTTAATTTTTTAGTATTTTAAAATAATTTGGGTGAATTTTATAATTTGTAGAGCTATGGTTTGTATATAATATATTCAAACTATATGTTTAAACATTCTTCAAAACCTGATTCTAACCTTCCACATAACGATTAGCAATCCAAAACTTTTCCAAATATGCTATAGTACCATTTAATACTAAGCGGGAAATGTATAATAATTTATACTATACATATGTATTATACATCATTCATTCATCAGTGACTTATACGATATGTAAATAAATATGAGTTATATAAGTATATATACTAATATCATATAAATATAAATTCTTCAAGCAACCGTTTTATTTTTTATTTTTTTTATTTTTTTTTTGTACTACGCATCATCCTCAACAATTTCAAATTATCAAATAAAAAAAAAATTCAAAAAAATCGTTAAAAAAATTTGTTAGAAAAATGAAGTGACACTTTCGTCTATTTTAAGGTAACCCTATATTATTATGAAAAGTTGTTAATAGAAATAAAAATATAATGTTAGAGCTTTAATTTTTGTACATTACTTCAAAAAAATTTGAACAGATGTTCAAGTCAGAGATGTTTAAAAGTAAGGAATTTTTAGTTTTTGACACCATACAGCTCCGAAACGGAGGGCGCTACAAAAATATTTTCAGAAATGCCTCATACTTATTTTCAAAAAAACACAACTTCTCTCGCAATTTCAAGTTTCTAACTTAAATTGTTTGAAAGATAGAAGGAGTCAAGGATTTCACAAAATTTGAGTTTCGCACAACGGTAAATTAAGACACCGTATGGCACAAATATATATTTATTATATATACATTTTTAAAGCTAATAAAAGCAGTAATCGTTTGGCGTTTTCAAATTGAAAATATATTTTATACAACTTGTGTTATAACAATTTCAATATAGAGCTTTTTCGAACTTTGATTGGGCTGTAGCTTCGTAACGGGTGGGGCTACAGAAAAAAGTTGTTCCATAAAATTAATATTTTTGTGATATCTATCAGCGGTTAAAATTTCATGGCTCTATTTCAAAAAAAATTTGGGGGTCTAAAAGTTAGGTGTTCGAGAGGTACCCGAAGTTTTAGTCGGATCTCAACCAAAAAAAATAGTGAACCTACAAATTGCTGTAAGAATATTTTTTGTTAATTTTATGACTCTAGCTTTCTTAGTTTTTGAGTTATCTTGCTAACGGAAGGATGGACAAAGCTTAATCGACTTAGAATTTGATTCTGATCCGATCCGTACCTTTGAAGGTATATCTAGCTAGCTTATTTGTTATAAACGGAGGAGTAATTTTAATATACCCGATCCTTATCGTACGGGTATAAAGAGTGCACCTCAAATATGTAGCATGTTAATTTACATATATATTATAGAATTAATAAAAAGATGGAAGTTTGAGATTTTTATGTGACATGAATTGTTTAATAGTGAAATGAGAAATTCAAATTGTATATATGTATAAGAGAAAGAAAGGCAAAAAATATTCAAACGCTCCACACGCACATTTTAATATTTCAATCAAAAATTGTCTATTATAAGAGGTGTGCCACCCCCAGCATGTGACCGAATTTTATTTTACTAATCGAAAAAAAAAAACAAAATTTTAATTTTATTATTTAAAAATTATTGGGTCCGGAATCTGGATTAAGAATGCCACACAGTATTTAAAAAAACTTTTTTATTCGTCGGGCGCCCTAAAAGTTATAAATAGTGCTGAAAAACTATACTACAAAAAAAATAGTATCGTTTCTTTCTAAAGATCCAGAGAACAAGGTAAATTTTATGATTATTTTAAATTAATTTCTGAGATTAGAATTATGTATATTAAAATTTAGATCAATCTTCATCTGTCCTTTGGCACGAAACTTTAAGATCCAGTATTCCATCATTTAATTTTGAAGATAATTGTCTGTTATGTGCGCACGAGAGGAGAGACAGTTCATCTGAAGTTGACAAAAATATCTGGGATATTTGCTAAAAGTAGGTACAATAGGTTTCATTCAACTATACGCATACGACGCAGTCTTGAAATACAGTGAGAAAACATAAAAGATCTTAAAAGTGCTATTCAGGAAGACTTAAAAATAATAGAAGAATGGTTAAAACTCAATATAAAAAACTTCTTATTTCATAATAAGAATTATACGGTTACAAATTTAATTGTTAACTCAAAATCTTTAGAATGTGTTAAAGCTTTCAATTACTTAGTATTGTTAATCGATAGCAAAGTGAAATGGAATAATCATATAGATCATATAATAAAAAAACTACTCTATATATTTTCGTCTTAAAAGGTCTACGTAAATTTCTGTCTTCTAAAGCTTTATACACAATTTATTTGTAGTACATTTTAACATATATTACATATCTTAATCCAATTTGGAGTAGAGCTCCTCAATTAGCACTTAATAGACTTAATGTAACACATAAAATGATCAATACTTACGTTTGAGTGTTATATGCAGACTTGAATTGCATATTACAACTTTCAAAGTACAAACAACCTTATTAAATACAAATTTATTCTAAATAGAATAATAGACATTCATATCCACAACACAAGAAATAAAGCCAATTACTATTTATCGCTGTTGAAAACAAACAATCAAAAAAATAATTGCCTTTACAACTGTCTAAAGATATATAATGAACTACCAAATGATCTTAAAATAATCAATAATATTTGCCTCTTCAAAAACGAGATCAAAAGGTTTTTATTAAATAATATATAAATTGTAAAACAAGATAAATTTAAAAACTCTGGGAAGTAGTCGTAAGAGAAATGGGTGTGTAAAGTTGTAAAAATGGATACATGAAAATTGAATAATTGCAATTCTTCATTAAAATTTTAAAGGTTTTAGTTTTCTTTTTCAAATTATAAATTTTGGTAAATATATGATTTCATAATACAGATTGCTTTTAACTTTAATATTTATTTAACGAGTTATATTTAATTTAGATTATTTTAGAAAGAGTTAGATTTAAAAAGTAAAATTTTTTTTTTGTACCTCTTTTAATTTAAATTTTCTTGTAACTTTAATTTTTTGTTAAATTTAATGTCTTTTTTTCTTTTGTGGCATGCAAAACAAAGTATAAGATCAGACAGCTTCGGCTAAGATCGTTAATATAAAAAAACGAGGAAGAATACAGTTGCCTTTGTCAACTCTTAGATACCCGTACGAACCGTTAGTATGTTCACAGCCTGTCACTCTGCTTACAATAATATTTTTTTAATATTTTAGTATTTTAAAATAATTTGGGTGAATTTTATAATTTCTAGTACTATGGGTTGTACATATATTCAAACTATATGTTTATTTATATGTACATTTTTCAAAAGCAGATTCTAACCTTCCACATAACGATTATCAATCCAAAACTTTTTCAAATATTCTATAGTACCATTTAATACTAAGCGGTAAATGTATATTAAATTTACTTAGTACGAAATAGTAAATATAATTTTAAATATTATATTATATTATATTTAAATATTCCATTGACAGAATAATTTCTTATAAGTACAATAAAATACATATATGTATGTAAATACGGCGCTATATAATATACATATATACTCTTATCATTCATTCACTAGTGACATATACGATATGTAAATAATAATAAACATGATATTATATAAGTAGGTATGTATATATATCAATATCATATAAATAAAAATTCTTCAAGCAACCGTTATATTGTTTATTTATTTAAATTTTTTTGTACTACGCATTATTTCCTCAACAATTTCAAATTATCGAGTAAAACAAAATGCAAAAAATTTGTTGAAGAAATTTGAAAAAATCAAGTAACACTTTCGTCAATTATAAAGTAACCCTATATTATTAAAAAAAGTTGTTAACAGAAATAAGAGTATAATGTTGAAGCTTTAATTTTTGTGTATTACTTCAAAATAATTTTAACAGGTGTTCAAGTTACAGGTGTTTCAAAATAGGAAATTTTCAGTTTTTGACCCCTTACAGCTCCTAAACGGGGAGTGATACAAAAAAAATTTCTGAAATGACTCATACTTATTTTCAAAGATCTAACTTCTGTCAAAATTTCAAGTTTGCAACTTAAACCGTTGAGAAGATAGAAGGGTTAAAGGATTTTGCAAAATTTGATTATATATATATTATTGTATATAATATATATACAAATATATATTTATTGTATATAAACTTTTAAAGCTAATAAAAGTAGTAATCGTTTGGAGTTTTCAAAATTAAGATATACCTTATACAACTTGTTCTATAACAATTTAAATATAGAGCTTTTTTGAAATTTTGGGGAACTGTAGCTCCGTAACGGGCGGGGCTACAAAAAAAAGTTATTAAAAATAAAATTAATATTTTTATGAGATCTATCAGCAGTTAAAATTTCATAGCTCTATTTCAAAAAAAATGTGGGGATCTAAAAGTTAGGTGTTCGAGAGCTACCCTAAGTTTTGGTCCAAACTCAACCAAAAATATTTTTGTGATATCTATCAGCGGTTAAAATTTCATGGCTCTATTTCAAAAAAAATTTGGGGGTCTAAAAGTTAGGTGTTCGAGAGGTACCCGAAGTTTTAGTCGGATCTCAACCAAAAAAAATAGTGAACCTACAAATTGCTGTAAGAATATTTTTTGTTAATTTTATGACTCTAGCTTTCTTAGTTTTTGAGTTATCTTGCTAACGGAAGGATGGACAAAGCTTAATCGACTTAGAATTTGATTCTGATCCGATCCGTACCTTTGAAGGTATATCTAGCTAGCTTATTTGTTATAAACGGAGGAGTAATTTTAATATACCCGATCCTTATCGTACGGGTATAAAGAGTGCACCTCAAATATGTAGCATGTTAATTTACATATATATTATAGAATTAATAAAAAGATGGAAGTTTGAGATTTTTATGTGACATGAATTGTTTAATAGTGAAATGAGAAATTCAAATTGTATATATGTATAAGAGAAAGAAAGGCAAAAAATATTCAAACGCTCCACACGCACATTTTAATATTTCAATCAAAAATTGTCTATTATAAGAGGTGTGCCACCCCCAGCATGTGACCGAATTTTATTTTACTAATCGAAAAAAAAAAACAAAATTTTAATTTTATTATTTAAAAATTATTGGGTCCGGAATCTGGATTAAGAATGCCACACAGTATTTAAAAAAAACTTTTTTATTCGTCGGGCGCCCTAAAAGTTATAAATAGTGCTGAAAAACTATACTACAAAAAAAATAGTATCGTTTCTTTCTAAAGATCCAGAGAACAAGGTAAATTTTATGATTATTTTAAATTAATTTCTGAGATTAGAATTATGTATATTAAAATTTAGATCAATCTTCATCTGTCCTTTGGCACGAAACTTTAAGATCCAGTATTCCATCATTTAATTTTGAAGATAATTGTCTGTTATGTGCGCACGAGAGGAGAGACAGTTCATCTGAAGTTGACAAAAATATCTGGGATATTTGCTAAAAGTAGGTACAATAGGTTTCATTCAACTATACGCATACGACGCAGTCTTGAAATACAGTGAGAAAACATAAAAGATCTTAAAAGTGCTATTCAGGAAGACTTAAAAATAATAGAAGAATGGTTAAAACTCAATATAAAAAACTTCTTATTTCATAATAAGAATTATACGGTTACAAATTTAATTGTTAACTCAAAATCTTTAGAATGTGTTAAAGCTTTCAATTACTTAGTATTGTTAATCGATAGCAAAGTGAAATGGAATAATCATATAGATCATATAATAAAAAAACTACTCTATATATTTTCGTCTTAAAAGGTCTACGTAAATTTCTGTCTTCTAAAGCTTTATACACAATTTATTTGTAGTACATTTTAACATATATTACATATCTTAATCCAATTTGGAGTAGAGCTCCTCAATTAGCACTTAATAGACTTAATGTAACACATAAAATGATCAATACTTACGTTTGAGTGTTATATGCAGACTTGAATTGCATATTACAACTTTCAAAGTACAAACAACCTTATTAAATACAAATTTATTCTAAATAGAATAATAGACATTCATATCCACAACACAAGAAATAAAGCCAATTACTATTTATCGCTGTTGAAAACAAACAATCAAAAAAATAATTGCCTTTACAACTGTCTAAAGATATATAATGAACTACCAAATGATCTTAAAATAATCAATAATATTTGCCTCTTCAAAAACGAGATCAAAAGGTTTTTATTAAATAATATATAAATTGTAAAACAAGATAAATTTAAAAACTCTGGGAAGTAGTCGTAAGAGAAATGGGTGTGTAAAGTTGTAAAAATGGATACATGAAAATTGAATAATTGCAATTCTTCATTAAAATTTTAAAGGTTTTAGTTTTCTTTTTCAAATTATAAATTTTGGTAAATATATGATTTCATAATACAGATTGCTTTTAACTTTAATATTTATTTAACGAGTTATATTTAATTTAGATTATTTTAGAAAGAGTTAGATTTAAAAAGTAAAATTTTTTTTTGTACCTCTTTTAATTTAAATTTTCTTGTAACTTTAATTTTTTGTTAAATTTAATGTCTTTTTTTCTTTTGTGGCATGCAAAACAAAGTATAAGATCAGACAGCTTCGGCTAAGATCGTTAATATAAAAAAACGAGGAAGAATACAGTTGCCTTTGTCAACTCTTAGATACCCGTACGAACCGTTAGTATGTTCACAGCCTGTCACTCTGCTTACAATAATATTTTTTTAATATTTTAGTATTTTAAAATAATTTGGGTGAATTTTATAATTTCTAGTACTATGGGTTGTACATATATTCAAACTATATGTTTATTTATATGTACATTTTTCAAAAGCAGATTCTAACCTTCCACATAACGATTATCAATCCAAAACTTTTTCAAATATTCTATAGTACCATTTAATACTAAGCGGTAAATGTATATTAAATTTACTTAGTACGAAATAGTAAATATAATTTTAAATATTATATTATATTATATTTAAATATTCCATTGACAGAATAATTTCTTATAAGTACAATAAAATACATATATGTATGTAAATACGGCGCTATATAATATACATATATACTCTTATCATTCATTCACTAGTGACATATACGATATGTAAATAATAATAAACATGATATTATATAAGTAGGTATGTATATATATCAATATCATATAAATAAAAATTCTTCAAGCAACCGTTATATTGTTTATTTATTTAAATTTTTTTGTACTACGCATTATTTCCTCAACAATTTCAAATTATCGAGTAAAACAAAATGCAAAAAATTTGTTGAAGAAATTTGAAAAAATCAAGTAACACTTTCGTCAATTATAAAGTAACCCTATATTATTAAAAAAAGTTGTTAACAGAAATAAGAGTATAATGTTGAAGCTTTAATTTTTGTGTATTACTTCAAAATAATTTTAACAGGTGTTCAAGTTACAGGTGTTTCAAAATAGGAAATTTTCAGTTTTTGACCCCTTACAGCTCCTAAACGGGGAGTGATACAAAAAAAATTTCTGAAATGACTCATACTTATTTTCAAAGATCTAACTTCTGTCAAAATTTCAAGTTTGCAACTTAAACCGTTGAGAAGATAGAAGGGTTAAAGGATTTTGCAAAATTTGATTATATATATATTATTGTATATAATATATATACAAATATATATTTATTGTATATAAACTTTTAAAGCTAATAAAAGTAGTAATCGTTTGGAGTTTTCAAAATTAAGATATACCTTATACAACTTGTTCTATAACAATTTAAATATAGAGCTTTTTTGAACTTTTGGGGAACTGTAGCTCCGTAACGGGCGGGGCTACAAAAAAAAGTTATTAAAAATAAAATTAATATTTTTATGAGATCTATCAGCAGTTAAAATTTCATAGCTCTATTTCAAAAAAAATGTGGGGATCTAAAAGTTAGGTGTTCGAGAGCTACCCTAAGTTTTGGTCCAAACTCAACCAAAAAAAATAGGGAACCTACAAATTACTCCCAGAATATTTTGTGTAAATTTCAAGATTCTAGCTTTCTTAGTTTTTGAGTTAGCGTGCTGACGGACGGACGGACGAACGGACGGACATGGCTCAAACGTCTTTATTTATTGTTTAAGTAACACTCAGAATGAATCTTTTTATTTCTTTTTTAGAGATTCTAATTGAACCGATTTGTTTGAATAAATAGATTTGTTAAATTAAAGTTAAATTAAATTTGTTAATTAAAAGTTAGGTACAATTCCCTTTTACAAACATTTGTGAAACTCAGATATTTATCAGTATATAGTAAATTGGTGGGATACATACGGGAATAGAAGTGAATTATTTTTATTGCTTTCTTTTGAATGTTTTCAAGCTGATTTAATGTTCGCTGATTAGCTCCACTCCATATTGGATTTAGATAAACAATATGTAACATTATAAAGGAGGAATATATTGAATATAATGCATCCGCGGAGATGAACTTTCGTAGTCTATCTAATAAAAAAGGGTGATATTTTGTTAATAATGTGGTGCACATGTTGAGCCCATTTTAATCTCTTATCGATAAGCAAACCTAGATAGTTAAAGTAATCTACAGATTCGATGACTTGTGTTTTGTAGTAGACGTTTAGGTAAAAAATACAATTGAAATACAATTGAACTCTGGATTACTAACCACAAATTAAGCTTAAATATTAAAAAAACCAAGATCCTTCTGTTAGGCAACAAATCATATAGCTCATCAGCTATTTGTGGTTAGTAATCCAGAGTTCAATTGTATTTAAATCATTCTCAATATACCTTGTCAATTCAATTTCAGTAGTTGTTGAATATTTTATAACTGCATCATCAGCATACAGTTGAATTGAGCTTTTAAGATTTAACCGGGATATGTCATCGATGTAGATTTTAAAAAGGTCCGGCTCTATGATATACTCTTGCGGGACATCTTTTTTAATTTAAGATAATCGCTAAGAGAATTTGCCATTTTGACTCTTTGTATCCTATCAGTTAAATACGATTTGAAAAAACTTAAGTCCGTCGGAGTGAAGCCAAGATTCATCATTTTTAAAATGAGAACTCGTTGTCAACACAGTCATATATAAAGTTTTGTTATAAAGTTCGTTAAACTGAGACATGCTGCTGAAGTATTGGAGTTGTTCTCAAAACCGTATTGTTTTTCATGCAAAATGCTATTATTGGTAAAGAAGTGGTTTAGCTGGCGTTTAATTATAATTTCAAATATTTTAGATAGAGCATTTAACACCGAAATCGGACGGTAATTAGACGTTTATGGTTTTACCTGATTTGTATATGTGGGTTACTATTGCTTTTTTAAGACTTAGAGGAAAAACTGAGTTTTGTATTGCGTTGTTTGCTAATTTCGCTAATATTGGAGATAACTGAGCTGAAAATAATTTTTGAATAAATATGGTAGATATGTTGTTATACCCCGTGACTGCTGATGATTTAAGTTCAGCAATTATTTGGATGACTTCTTCTTCATTTGTCAAATAAAGACAAAATTGTTGTTGATAGTTCTTCTTATACTATTTATATATGTTAGGTTTATTGGAAGAGATGCGATATTTATTTCATCCGTTCCATTTCCAGAACGAATTCATATTGTTGGCTATGTTGTTTCACGAAATTTTATTTGTATTTAACCAAGTCGCAAGTCGGTAACAAAGTGGTCAATAATTGTACTTGTTGAATTGGAAATTCTGGTGGCAAATTCAGGAGTTATTTTATTATATATTAGGAAGCCATTACTTAGCAGGGTATTTGTATATGTTAACACTTGTAAATTATTGATGTCCAGGAGATTCAAATTCATATAATCTAATACTATGGAGTATTTATAACAGGCTGTTTTTTGACTAACTTATCAATAGAGTCTGCTACACGCGTCTCGTGCGATCTATAATTACCAATAATGTGAATGTTATGGCTGATTAATTTTATAGTTAAGATATTTGCTTTATAAAATTCCTGTTTACTTATGAAAATTGAATTAATATTTTCTCTAATATATATGGCAACACCGCATTACGGCTTCTATTTGAAAAGTATCGCACGAAACCATATTTATATTAAAGAATTCATTATCTTTTTTAATAAGCCATATTTCAGCCAGTACGATTATGTGGATGTCAAAGTCAAATGAATAAATCAAAGATTCCAAGTAGTATAATTTATTTTAAAAACTTATTAATATTAATGTTAATAATATTTAAAGTTTTGTTATTATTTGTAAATGATTTTAAGTTGCATACCCCTGATATATGAGATATATTCTTATTAAAAGAAGGGTTTATAGGATTATTAGTAGTGAGCATTTGATAAAAAAAAATAAAACATAAAATATTGCCAAATTCAATAGAAAAAAACAAAAAACAAAATGAAATTATGATTCAAAATAAGAAATTGAAAAAGTTGACCATGTGTCTTATTTTTTTAATATGAGCTAATGCATAGAAAGAAACAAAAAATAAGAGAAATTTAGCATATGATTTTACTGTTAAAGTAGAAACACAATTTCTATTAGATAGAATGAATGAGATAATTTTTCTCGTAAATATATTCGTAATAATATATATTCGTAAATATAAGATTCAATTTATAATCACTGTTCTAATCTTGAAATTGATAACCAACATGGTTTTGTAAAACAAAAATCTACTGCGACAAACCTAGTTGAAACAACGTCCCTCCTTCTCAATAACATGGAAGAAGGTTTTCAAACAGATGTTGTTTATAGTAAAGCATTTGATCTATTGCCATATGGTATTATATTACTAAAACTGAAAAAATATGGCTTCCCAGAGTTTTTCCTAAAGTAGATATATTCTTATTTGTGTGATCGCTCTTATAGTGTTATATTCAAAAATGTGATTTCAGAACCATTCATGGCAAATTCCGGTGTTCCACAAGGTTCTTTTACCTTGGTCCTTTAAGCCACCTTGGCCCTTTACTTTTTTTTTTATCTGTAAATGATGTTACTTTTATCATTTCTAATTGTGAGCTTCAAGTTTACGCTGATGATATGAAAATCTTTAAAAAGATTACATCTAATAAGGACGCCTTTCTTATGCAGAATGACCTTCAAAAATTTTCCAATTGGTGCGTTAATAATTGTCTACTACTTAATGTAAATAAATGCGCATTGTTATCTTATACACGTTGTTCTAGTACTATTTATTTCAACTATAACTTAGATGGCATTAGTTTATCTAAAGTTACTTCAATAAAAGCCTTAGGTGCGTATTTTGTTTCCCAACTTAGCTTTAAAATTCATTAAAATAATATTATAAATAAAGCTAATTCATTATTGGGGTTTGTTAAAGTTCTTCTAAGGAATTTTCATATTCCTATGTTCTTAAATCGTTGTACACTTGTCTTGTAAGACCGACCCTGGAATATGCTAGTCAGGTTTGGTCTCCATTTTACATGGTACACAGATAGAATTGAGGCAGTACAGAAAAACTTTCTTAGATTTGCCTTACGCCACTTGCCATGGTCAAATACTATTATTTTGCCACCATATGAACAAAGGCTAAAGTTAATTGATTTGTGTACTTTACGTTTTAGACGTGAGGTTTCTGATGTTATTTTCATTACAGAGATTGTCAAGGGTTATGTTAAATCTACTTTAATTTCTAGTAAAATTAATATTAGAAATCTTCAACGCCTTCGCTCTTGTAATTTGTTTAAAATCTATAATCATAAAACTAATTATGGCAAAATTGAACCTATTAATAGGATGCTTATTATAGGTAACAGACATAAACTTAACATTCATTTTACACTTTTAAAACATTCCCAAAAACAAAAATTATACAATCGCTATTAATATTAGGATTTTTTTTTTTTGTTTTTGTTTCTTGTTGCACTGTAAAGTATATACCTATTTATATGATTTTTAATTTTAATCTTAGTTCTAAGTTTATTTATACTTAACAATTATGTAATTTTTATTATAACTTTTATCGTATTTAACAATTTATTATTGTTTACTAGTTATTATATATATTATAAATTTTATGTAAGCTGTTTGTGCTAAGCAGTATAAATAAATAAATAAATAAATAAAATAAATTTCACATAATAAACATTTGCGAATAACATTTCACATAATAAACATAATAATAATAATATAAAAGTAATATTAGACGGCAAATGTTATTTGAACAATTAATAACATGTGTTTTTCATGTTTCTTCTATTCCCACAACAGTCCGCATTTTTATACATGCAAATAAAAATTATTCAAAATTCGTTTTACCTTATGTACTTCTAATCTTTCAACATTCCGACAAAATATCGTTCTCATAAGAGTCAGCAATAAATAATTAGAAAGATTATAAATAATAGGGAGAGAGAAAAAATTAAGGAGTTCATTAAGTCGATTCCAACGGAGCATTTAAATTAGTAAATAAAATAGCATTTAAAAATAATAGTGTTTAAAAATAAAATTTTTTTTTTGTAAAACAAGTGTTTTATCTAAGAGGATATTTTTGTTCTCCCTTTTAAAACAAACCTATATTTATCCGACGCAGTCGGTAGAATGCGTCAAGTGTACTTAAAATTAAACAAAAACTAACATTTTTTTCAAAAGAAGTGAAAAATAAAATTAACATTTTTTTTCTTTTCAAAAGAAGTGAAAAAGAAAATATAAAAACTTTAAGAAGAAAACTTATAAAAAATTTCTTTTTGTACACTTATATATTAATATTTTGTGACGCATCGCTATTTTATTCTAATTACAAAAGTGCTGGGAATTAAAGACAATTAAACTAGTCAACTCATAAATTCAATAATATTTCAATATTTTCCAAAAAAATAAAAAATTTTCCAAATAAGTTTTTTTGGCAGCTGCTTGAACTTCTTCCCTTTTCTGTCTAGACTTTTCAACTCGAATTTCAGGAACGTAAAAGAGGCATCCTCTTGGGATATTTTTGAAACCTTTGTAAAAAATTTGAAGTTCCTATCTTTATTAATTTCGAAGATTGTTAGTCCTTGGGAGGAGTGTGTTAGGTACCCGAATTGCCACTCCAATTCATCGAATCCATCTCAGGAACATAAAGAAAACATGCCAGAACACCTTTGTAGTAAATTTAAAGGTTCTACTTTTGTTGGTTTTGGAGATATGCTCGTTGCTCTTGTGCTCCTCCGGAAGTTTCCAAAATACGAACCCATGGTTCAAATTCTTTCAAATGTCAGTTTCCCATTTTACAGAAAAGGAAACATAACAGAACACCTTTGTACTAAAAATAAGGGTTCTATCTTTGTAGGTTGTGGAGATATATTCGTTTGCTCTGAGACTCATCCGGAAGCTTCCAAAATCCGAACCAAAGGACCTTATCCTCTTAAATTTCAGAGACATAAATGAAACGGGAAGGAACATCATTGTAAAAAATTTAAAAGTTCTATCTTTGTTGGTTTTGGAGATAATCTCGTTTGCTCCGGGGCTCGTTCGGAAGCTTCCAAAATACGGATCCATGGTTCAAATTCTTTCAAATGTCAGTTTCCAATTTTATGGAAAAGGAAACATAACAGAACACCTTTGTACTAAAAATAAAGGTTCTATCTTTGTTGGTTGTGGAGATATACTCGTTTGCTCTTGGGCTCGTTCAGAAGCTTCCATGATCCGAACCCATGAACCAAATCCTCTCAAATTTCAGAGACTTAAATAAAACATGAAAGAACACTACTCTGCCAAATTTAAAGGTTATATCTTTGTTGGTTTTGGAGATAATCTCATTTGCTCTGGTGCTCGTTCGGAAGCTACCAAAATCCAAACACATGGACCAAATCCTCTTAAATTCCAGGGACATAAATTGAACGGGAAGGAACATCATTGTACAAAATTTAAAGGTTCTATCTTTGTTGCTTTTGCAGATAATCTCGTTTGCTCTGCGGCTCGTTCGGAAGCTTCCAAAATCCGAACCCATGGACCAAATCCTGTCAAATTTCAGAGACTTAAATAAAACATGAAAAAACACCAGTCTGTCAAATTTGAAGGTTATATTTTTATTGGTTTTGGAGATAATCTCATTTGCTCTGGTGCTCGTTCAGAAGCTTCCAAAATCCAAACCCATGGACCAAATCCTTTTAAATTTCAGAGACATAAATCGAACGGGAAAGAACATCATTGTACAAAATTTAAAGGTTCTATCTTTGTTGGTTTTGCAGATAATCTCGTTTGCTCCGGAATCATTCGGAAGCTTCCAGAATCCGAACCCATGGACCGATTTTGTCCAGATTCTAACTTTGCCTTCCTTTCGTAATTAGTAATCTATTATATAAATTTCATCAAGATAGCTTTATTAGTTTTTGAAATATCGTGCGAACGGACGGACGGACATCGTTATAATAAAATACTAATATTATCTATGTATTAAATTTTGTTTTATTCCAAAAATTTAAATTATAGTATTTCATTTTGAAAAACAAAAAATATAATACACCTTTTCTTTTATTATTTAAAAATAAAGTGTGGTATGAAATGTATAATATTATTTCATTGCAATTACTTCTTAATCGAGATAAATAGAAAATTAAATTATAGTATAAATAAATTCAAATCTAATTATGTTTTAAGTAGTATATTTTCATACCCGTACGATAGGATCGGGTATAATAAAATTACTCCTCCGTTTGTAACACCTCGAAATAAGCGAGCTAGATATACCTTCAAAGGTATGGATCGGATCAGAAAAAAATTCTAAGACGTTTGAGCCATGTCCGTCCGTCCGTCCGTCCGTCCGTCCGTCCGTCAGCACACTAACTCAAAAACTAAGAAAGCTAGAATCTTGAAATTTACACAAAATATTCTGGGAGTAATTTGTAGGTTCCCTATTTTTTTTGGTTGAGTTTGGACCAAAACTTAGGGTAGCTCTCGAACACCGAACTTTTAGATCCCCACATTTTTTTTGAAATAGAGCTATGAAATTTTAACTGCTGATAGATCTCATAAAAATATTAATTTTATTTTTAATAACTTTTTTTTGTAGCCCCACCCGTTATGGAGCTACAGGCCCCAAAGGTTCAAAAAAGCTCTATATTTAAATTGTTATAGAACAAGTTGTATAAGGTATATCTTCATTTTGAAAACGCCAAACGATTACTACTTTTATTAGCTTTAAAAGTTTATATACAATATATATATATTTGTGGCATACGGTGTCTTAATTTACCGTTATGCGAAACTCAAATTTTGCAAAATCCTTTAACCCTTCTATCTTCTCAACGGTTTAAGTTGGAAACTTGAAATTTTGACAGAAGTTAGATCTTTAGAAATTTTTTTTCTATCACCGCCCGTTTAGGAGCTGTAAGGGGTCAAAAACTGAAAATTTCCTATTTTGAAACACCTGTAACTTGAACACCTGTTAAAATATTTTTGAAGTAATACACAAAAATTAAAGCTTCAACATTATACTCTTATTTCTGTTAACAACGTTTTTTAATAATATAGGGTTACTTTATAATTGACGAAAGTGTTACTTGATTTTTTCAAATTTTCTAACAAATTTCTTCAATAAATTTTTTGCATTTTGTTTTACTCGATAATTTGAAATTGTTGAGGAAATAATGCGTAGTACAAAAAAATGTAAATAAATAAACAACATAACGGTTGCTTGAAGAATTTTTAATTTTATGATATTGATATATATACATACTTATATAATATCATGTTTATTATTATTTACATATCGTATATGTCACTAGTGAATGAATGATAAGAGTATATATGTATATTATATAGCGCCGTATTTACATACATATATGTATTTTATTGTACTTATAAGAAATTATTCTGTCAATGGAATATTTAAAAATAATATAATATAAAATTTAAAATTATATTTACGATTTTGTACTAAGTAAATTTAATATACATTTACCGCTTAGTATTAAATGGTACTATAGAATATTTGAAAAAGTTTTGGATTGATAATCCTTATGTGGAAGGTTAGAATCTGCTTTTAAAGAATGTGCATATAAATAAACATATAGTTTGAATATATGTACAACCCATAGTACTAGAAATTATAAAATTCACCCAAATTATTTTAAAATACTAAAATATTAAAAAAATATTATTGTAAGCAGAGTGACAGGCTGTGAACATACTAACGGTTCGTACGGGTATCTAAGAGTTGACAAAGGCAACTGTATTCTTCCTCGTTTTTATTAAAATAAATCAAATTACAAATAAATATTGTTTTTATAAAATTATATAATTAGCAAAAATTTTTATAATCATATATATAAAAGTGCTTCTTTAAAACTAAATCAAATTCTCAAAAAAAAAAAAAAAAAAAAATTCTCTAAAAATTGTTGTTAACAATCGACGTCTGTTAATAGTTGGTAAAAATACTAAATATATATAAAGTATAAAGGGCAATAAATACTTTTATGGCAAGTGTAGAAGAATTAGCTGCATCATTAGGTAATATTTCAATAACAAGTAACCCCTCTGTTCAACTAAATCAAACCAATAGCAATATGACATCGCTTTTGGAATTATCAATTGACCCTTTTTTAAATAAGTAACCTGAATTCGCTGGTGACTTTAAGGAACTTCAAAATTTCGTAGATTTAATAAGCAAAATTAGTTCGTTAATGTTAAGATACAATGATTTGTCACAAAGTATATTTGGTGACTCATAATTAAATCTAAACTTCGTGGCAGAGTACGAGAAGTTATAGATATAAATAATCATGTCACCAGGAATCTTAGTAAACAATTTTAGTGATAGGTCTAACTTGAAAGAATTATTTGACCAACTACGCGAATTATGTTTTTATTTAAAAACAAGTAAAACCACTAGTTTTAGTTTGGTCTTAAGACTGATTTTTATTTTACAAAATTATACTTATATATATATTAATATGCTTAAATTAACTTAATGCTAAGATCATCAAAAATAATTTTGTCTTAAAATTTACTAATAAAATCAATTAACCAGGAATGCTAATTGCATTTCCTGTTATTGTGAAAATATAAAAATGCTTAAAAAAAGGTGAATGAGCTACTATAATATGCCAACACAATACCATGCAACATTATATTAAGTTGTGTCAACATCATGCTACATTATGGCATACTACATGAATCATGCTACATTATGGCAACACATATGTCATTCTACATTATGTCAGCATAATATAACTCCTCTCCTCTTAAGTTTGAGACTCTCTGAATATTTAAAATTATAGTTATTTACATTAAAATTATTACAATTTAAAAATTGAAATATGATTATAAAAATATATACTTAATTCTAAGTTAGATATAGTTAAAACATTGTTTTGTTTTCTAAATTTTATTTAAATTTGTTTTCTTTTTTTTTTTTTTTATAAAATTTTTCTTAACTTTTAAATTTCAATTAAAAATTTTTGTTTTTACAACTGAGTTATCTTAATTTATTCAACTTAAAAAATTAGGTAATATGATAATTTGAGATAAAAATGAAGTTAAATAAAAACAATTTAAATTTAGTTATATAAAAACAATTTAAATGAAGTTGAATAAAAACAATTTTGAATCAAAAAAAATATTTGTTTTTTTTTTTGTTAGTAAGTAACTTAATATTATATCTACATTACATTGGCTTAAAAAATTTTTTTTGTTTTATTTAAAATCAAATTTTTTTTTTTGTTTTAAATTTCATTTTGTTAATTCTAAATAACATACATTAAATGTAATCCGTGAACTTCAAAAATTTAAAATTGACAATGAAATTTTTTTTTTTTGCTTACAAAACAAAATATAGTTATAAAATAAAAATTATGACATAATTAGTAACATCAACATTCTTAAGAAATTCGTTTTTCTTGTTAATATAGGTCAGTTATTTTTTATAACTGATTTTATTTAAATGCAATTCAAAAAAATTTTTTTTTTTTTTGTTAATTAATGGTTTTATACATTTATTTCTGTCTTATAAGATCGAATGACATTATGTAATTTCTAGTGTCATTGTCATTTGTTGATATAGGTATGTTATTTTTTGTTTTAAAGTTTGTGTCTAATTGGTTATCAACTAATGACGTGACTCTTCCCGTTTCTATTTCAAGATTTTTTTGAACCATTGATATTTAATTTTTAAAGTTTTTATAATTTTTAAAATAACAATAAAAGGAAAGTAGAGATATTTTTATTATTACGGCTACGAATACAGATAGTGAAATTTTCCAGTTATAGCTAACAGTTTTTTGAAATTTTAGTTCCTTTATTTCTTTAATATTTTCTTCCTGGTTACTTATAATTTGCTCAAAATTAATATTATTGTTAATTGTAAAGTTAAAATTTTCATTTTGTGGTATTACATACTTATAAATAAATCGCTTAATGTTACTTCTATAAATATTGTTTTCTATTTGAACTGAACAATTATAATAAGTTAGAAAATAATTACCTTGTAATGTAATTTCTCTTTCGACACAAGTGTTATTTAATTTCTTATTTTTTTATATTTTTTAAAATTATAATATTATCGTCTAATTCTATGTGTTTTTCTTCTCTGTTTACTTTCATTAAATTACAATTTTTCCTAATTATACAATTTTTGCTAAGTTTTATCTCTTTTAGAGATTTATTATCTTCATATGTATAAGTTTTGTTTTTATTTTTAATTACACATTCTATTTCTTGATCTAGGTATTTCCATATTTTCTGAATTAGGAATCGGTATAAGAAGTTTTTTATCAAAAAATGAGCTGTCAGTAGGGATTTTAATGGCAAAAATAATAGTATCATTGGAAAATTTGGCTACCCCTAATCTAATATTCATTAATTTTTTCAAGTCGATGTCGTAACTAATAATTTCATCATTACTTAAAATATTTGGATGAAGTATATTTATTCTTGCTGATGCAATGTTTTCTTGAATATGCTCAACTTGTTCTTTAACGAAATCTATTTTAAGCATAAGATTAAAAATAAAGAATTTTCAATAATCTCATTTTCGGTTTTTGAATATTATTTAATTTATCTACAATTTGTTTACGTTCTGATTCTAGAGATAATTTGATAGTTTCTAATGTTTTATTGAAGTTGTTATTAATTTTAATTTGTTTGTTAGAGTTTTCTATTAAGTTATGATTATTTTCTTCGATAATTTTAAGCTGATTTTCAATACTTTGCCTATCTTCGTCATCCATATTTCCGAATAACCATTTAGTTGCAGAGCCTACAAAATTTATAAGTCCTCTTTTAGATCTATGATGAATTATTGTTTTTATTTTATTCCTAAGTTTTTCTAACTTTTGTAATGCAAATATTTTATTTCTTTCTAATCTTAGAGAAGAGGCTATTGTTTCTAAATTATCAACTAACTTTAAAATTTCAGATGGGTGCATAAAGGATTAACAACATAAAGGATTATGTCAAAATTACTTACAATTTCTATTTCGTCGACCTTAATTTCTACATATCCCATTTCAGATTTCAATTGTTGCACTATCATTGTTGGTGATGTTATTGGAAGTATCCAAAGAATTATTATCCAGAGTAGTATTGTTTCTCTGATCTGAAAATTTTAATGGTCTTTTAATGTTGTTTTCATGAATATTTTGTAAAGGGTATTTTCGAAATTTTGGTTGCTCTTTATATCTAAGGCTAGCATAGTTTTTTATAAATCCTAATTGTCTAGTTTCTGTATAATTTTCTCTTGATTTATTTAATTTTGTAATTTTTTTTGTTTTCATGTTTTTTATTCTATTTTAAATAATTTGTTTGTCTATTTTGTTATTTTGTACTTCGAATGAAGTAGCTTTAATTGTCGAATGGTAAGTACTATTGTAATATTGTATGCCTTTAAGAATTTAATCTTTTATTGGGATTTTGCTTTCAATATTCGATACTCTAATTTTTTCTGTTAACGTATTATTCAATCTTTCTATGTCTGTATTTCCTGTATGGTTATTAGGCTTTACGAAATGAACTATTATTCCCTCATCTTTGCAAAACTGTTTTATATTTATACTGTTAAATTCATTGTAACCGACAAGTTTTTTTTATTTTTCCTTTTATTGAAATATACTGTCGAAATTTGCTTATAAGCGTTTGATTATTTCTATCTTCCAGATAAAAACCTATAGCATGTTTGGAGAATTTGTCTATAAAAATAATGAAAGAGTGTTTAAAGTTTACATAGATATCAACGTGAGTAGATAGGTAGGCACTTGGGCCAGACAGGTCAGTAGGTCAAGGTCACAAGGAAGTAGGTCAAACCGTAATTAGGTCAGACAGGAAGTAGGTTAATGTCATAAAAATAGATCAGACAGGCTGCGGCGGCCGCCAGACAGGTCTAGTTGTTTATAAAGATTGTATACTTGTTTTAAGTAATAGGTAAATATGGAAATAGTAAGAGAAAATTGCTTTTTATTTTTGCTTGCAATTTTGAGATGTTTTTGCTTGCATTTTTGATATGTTTGCATTTATTTCTTGTTTTTTTTTTCTTTCGTTTTTTTTTTTTATGACAAGTATTTAAAGAAGAGGAAGGAAAAACCATTAATTAATGGTTATGTATGAATGTTATGTAAGGAAATCAAAAAAATATCTAACGTGGTACATGTTTACTTATTGATGTATACTTGGCTTAAGTAATAGGCGCATATAAAAATAATAAGAAAAAATGCTTTATAAAATTTAAAGAAAAAAATGAAAACAGAACAAAATAATTGTAACTACATTTCTTTAAAATTTTGCAACTATTTTTAAAAATTAAAAGAAAAAATGAAAACTAGTTATTTAAATCTTATATAAAGATTCAACCTTGACAAAATTGATGCAATTTTGAGAAGAATATATTTCTTGTTGGTTTCTTTTTTTTTCTATGAAGTATTTAAAGAAGAGGAAAGAAAACATTGTTAGCATCACCGTATAAGATGTTATTATTATGTATGAATGTTGGAAAACAAGAAAAAGAATAAAAAACGATTCAAAATAAGTTAATTGCTTTTGGTACTTATAGTGGTACATATTAGTGTAAAAATAAAAAAAATAAAACAGATTTGTTTATATGTTTGAAATAATTTTTTTAAAATAACAAGCAAGACATTATGTATAAATTGTGTAAAAAGTTAAAAAATGGTTAATAGAGTGAAAATTCTAAGATTGGAAACATTCGCGGTCGGTTGTTTATAAATTAAAAAAATCGAAAATAAAAAATGAGTACAGAAAAATTCACGATAAAATCTATAAAATCAGTGAATGTAAAACGATTCAACATTTTTGAAAAAAATTGGAGTTTATAATAAATCCAGTACCAGACAACAAAGATCCAATAGATTGGATTAAAACCGGTATTGAAGAATTATTCAGCAATTTAATTGAAAATGTTGACCCTAGTGACAAAATTGGTGTCACTTTTGGATGCCACAGTTTTCATGAACGTAGTCCAGCCTGGCTCAATTTTAAAGAAGCAAAAGACCTTGACATTTCGGAAATTTGGGAAGTTATTTCAAAAATTTTCCAAAGCAACTCCGAAGGATTATCTACAGATACGTTCTGTATAAATGTTACATATGTACGACTTCCAGCGGGAAGAGGTAGAGGAAAAAGACACAACAATTTTGAAGAAGAATGTAATAAAAGAAGAGGCATAATTTTAATTAAAAACAAAGATAATCTATGCTTACCACGTGCGTTAGTTGTTGCTATCTCATTCATAGAAAAATCTGTTGACTACTGTAAAATGCGAAAAGATGTAGATCAACTTCAATTGAAAGCAGCGTTACAACTAATTAGATGTAAGCTAATTAATGCAAGCATCCCATCCCAGCAAAAGGTGCTAGTATCAGTGAGCTGAAAAATTTCAACTGTACCTTTCTAAATATCAAATTTTGGTTTTTGATTTCGGAGGAAAAGGAAAATCGATTTTTTTTCACGGCGAAGAAGATAAGGAAAAAAGATTAAATTTTATATACGATGAAGGTCACTTTAATGTAATTACATCATTAACAGCAGCATTTAGTTGTGATTACTTTTGCCAAACATGTAATGTGTCGTATAACATATGTGTATATAACATGTATATATATTATATATATTATATATATATTACATGTGTTGCCAAACATGTAATGTGTCGTATAACATATGTGTGTATACATGTATGTGTCATATAATGTGTCGATGTAAACAGTCGTGTTTCTTTTGCAAATCATGTGACGAAAATTTTCCAAATATTAAATGTGATGTATGCAATCGAAGTTTTAAAGGTCAAACTTGTTTTGATAATCATAAAGCAACATCATCTACAAATAAAAAATCTATTTGCACTCTAATAAATTCCTGTACAAAATGCTTGAAAGCAGGGCTGCAAACCCACTAAAAATCGGGTTCAGGTTCGGGTTCGGGATGGAACTGGAAAATTTTAATGGGTTCGGTCCGGGTTCGGGTTCAAATTTTTTAATCAACATAACAAGTGCAGAATTATTGATTGCAAATCAAAATCTATTAATTTTACTTATGTATTATTTTTTGCTTTATTTTATTTGCAAGTGCATAGTAGGCATAGAAATTAGAAATACAGAAAAAAATTCTTGAAGAAACATGAAAAAAACAAAAACAAATTGTGTTTACTTCTTTTTATTTGGAATGGAATATGTAAACTATCACTACCTATACCAAAAGCAAAACACATTTAGATATACAAGTAGAATATTATCTCTCTAAATAATTTTTGTAGTTGTATTTACTTACTTACATATATTTCTAGTAGATATATTACTAGGTACAAACATATTTAAATTGCTAAGCATAATACGTCTGCTTACACAGTACGCAAATATGTGGCTGTGTAAGTATTTTACTATTTTGTTTTATATTTTTTTTATTCTCAGTTTAAAATAAAAAAACATTGTTGAATTTGATTGCGAATGAAATGGTGAACCTGAACCAAATGCAAATTTTTTACTGGGTTCAGGTTCGGGTTCTGGTTCGTCAAAATGCTTGCTCCGGAGCGGTTTTAGGTTCGGGCACGGTTTACAGCTCTGCTTTAAAGTATACAGAGCTGATGTAAATCATATATGCTATAGACATTTGTGTAAAAACTGTAATACAAATGTTGCTACAGATCACCAATGCTTTATTACACCATGTAAAGAATTAGATGAACTTAAGAATACATTATATATTTTCTACGATCTCGAAACAATTCAAGATGATATCATCGGGGAGAAACTTCATGAATGTGTTGTAATAGAGGATATAATTGAACATCAGCCTGATTTATGTATTTTTGAACAACGTTGCACGCATTGTATATTATCTAATGTTGAAAGATGCAATTTTTGTGGATTTCCACAACATGTTTTGAAATAAAATCTAATACTAATGTTTTTAGAATATATACTAAACCAAAGAAAAATATTTGATAAAGTTGTAGTTATTGCACATAATGGACAAGCATTTGATAATCAGTTTTTATTAAACTATATCTTAGAAAAAACCATCATCAAACCAAAACTAATTATGAGGGGAACAAAGATAATTTTAATGCTGTTAGATAACGTAAAATTGATTGATTCATTAAACTATTTTCCAATGCCGTTATCTAGTTTACCGAAAGCGTTTGATTTAGACATAAATTTGAAAAAAGGATATTTTCCTCAAATGTTTAATCGTAAAAACAATATAAAATATAATGGAAAGTTACCCGATCGTAAATATTACTGTTATAATTCAATGAGTGCATCGGAAAGAAAACAATTTCTTGAATGGTATGAAGAAAATAAAAACAAGTGTTTTAATCTCCAAAATGAACTTGTAGAATATTGTATGAATGAAGTAAACATTTTGACAGCAGCAGTATTAAATTCAGACAACTATTTTTGGAGAATGTAAGTTTGAGCCATTTTTAGAGGCCACTACATTTGCTTCAGCGTGTAATTTGGTTTTTAGAAGGAAAGACGAATTTTTTAAAACTGTATACAATTGGACTTATACCTCAACAAGGATATCGCTTATCCAAAAACCAGTCAATCATTGCCATAAAATGGTTAATGTGGGAAGAAAAACAAAGAAAAATAAAAATTCATCATAGTGGTAATGGAAAAGAAAAAGTTATTTTTGGTCTTCGTGTTGACGGATATTGCACAAACACAAAACAAATATTTGAGTTTTATGGCTGTTATTACCATGGCCATCCAAAATGTTTCAAAAATTATAATATTTGTTCTTAAAATATATATTTGTTCGTGAAATTTCATAACATGTTTTTCTTGACACGTTTTTATATATTTAATAACATATTCCCGTACATTTGATTCAGCATTTTTATTGTGTATCATTACAGCTTGAAGAAAATCAATTAAGTTGTAAAATGTGTCAGCTTCCTCTTTGTTAATGCTAAGACATCGGTCAATAACCATTCTTAACCCTTATTGTAAACATAATTTGTATTCTTTTTCGAGTACCTTTTATAAAATTGCTGGTAAAATTTACACAAATCACGATATTTTAAAATAGATGGTTTTTTTCCAATACGATGAGAAATGCAAGTAGGTACAAGAGATTCTGTATCAAAACCAACAAGAACCTTTAATGACTAATTTTTGTTGAGAAAATATGTATAACTCAACATCAAATTTGTATTCGAACCTTGATCTTCCATTACTACGTTTTAACTAAAGCTTTTTAATATTAATTGTATTGCTTAGGTACACAAGATTGTGAAAAATTTAAATTAGTAAAGTAAAACATATTAATAATAAGATTGTCATTTTCTATATGATTATCTTTGCTAAATTCATTCAAAAAAGTTTTCATGCTTAAACCAAAACATCTATACCAGCCATAAACGCAACAGTATTGTCCACATATATTTGGAAGGACACTCTGTACCTGCCACTTATTAAAAACTATACTCTGACTTTTTAAATATTTCAAAATTTCTGGTTTATCTGGAACTCCACCATACGAATCAAAATATTCTGTGCAACCATGCTTTGGAATATAAAGTTCAAACCAATGTGTTTCTGGATCTTTTATCTTGTCTGTGTTTACAATTAAAAAGTAGGTGTTTCTATTATTTTTGGAATTTTGTCTAAAGCAAAAACTCCCTTAAAATATTTGTTTGTAAATTTGTTACATTTAAAACACTAGTTATTTCTAAAGTGTTCATAACTCAAACTGACTCAAATCATACACTCTACTTATTTCATTAACGTAGTTCATTAAAAACTCCTTTTTTATTTTTTCATTTGTTATAATAACATCAAATTTTTCTAGTACCCATCTTAATTCTTTGTTAATTTTATCATTATGTACAGTTCCAAAAGAGTAATTTTCAAAATTTCTAATTTCTTTTGTTGGGAATTTGTAAGTAAACTCTTTTACAAATTTTTCACAAGGTTCTTTAATTCTAACTAAACAAATATCTTTTACAAATAAAGAATTTTTATCGTAACAACAAAACGATGATGACGATGACATCTTGTTGAATATTCAAATACATCTTTCAATATTCTATTTATAGTTTGTGAATATATTTCGATTTTTATCAATTTGTTTGCTTGCATCAAATTCTCCATAAACAATAGCAGTTAGTGTAGATGTAAGTGGTTTTGATAGCCTTGCCTCAATTCTAACTGTACCCTGGTTTAGTAAACCTTGACATACTTGATTTTCAGATGCATCTGGAGTTAAATCAAAAGCAAGTATAAAAAATCCATTACTAAACATAGACTTTGTTATCTGATGACCTTTATAATTGTGGTAAATTCGAGTTCCTGAAAAAAGTGTAGTGTATGCTCTTGTGCAGGAATTATTTTCATCTGAAAACCTGGTTTCAATTGCTGAATTAGGTATTTGAACACCATTTACGTTTAACGCAAATTGTGAAATATCAAAATGTTTAAAATTGTATGGGTTGTTTGATCTTTTTCCAGAGTAACCCACATTTTCTGTCATACAAAAAATTATTGTGTTTGGCAACTGCCCCATAAAAACATTATCAAGTGATATTGACGAGCTGTTCATTGGCATTATAAAACTTTTTACTTCAACGCGTTTATAATTATATTTAGCATTGGATTTCCCAAGAACAGCATTGTGTGCCAAAAGTACGCTTGGATTAACGGTAACATGCCTCATAAATAGCGCGGCTTCTATAATTTTTAATTGTGATTCATCAGAATCGTCTGCAAATAGATCAAAATCTGGTTTTTCAAGTGTTAAAACTATACGAATGTCAACATTATTTATAAGTAGAGTAGATTGATTAAACATATCCACGTGTAGTTTACCCATAAGTTTCACTACATTGCTATTATGATACAATTTTTGGCGCTCTTTTGAACCATTATTATCAGATTTAGCTATATTTGCTTTATCTAAAATCCATCCTGCACATTCGAAATGACTTGCACAGCATCTGTACCATAATTTAATAATGATTCAATATAAGCTCTATAGTGATCATTTCCATTAGACGGTGTTATATTTTTACCATTTAATTGAACATTACATTGTTTTATTAAAGAATGTAAAATGTTATTAACTACACTTGGTTGTATTATTATTCTTCCTTCAGCATTTTTATCATTGTTCCATTGCGTTCCATCTTTCTTTAATATCTGTACTTTTAATCTCAAATATGTAGAAGACAAATCTCTATATGTATCGCCAAGACCCAGTGAAACAAATTCAATAGTTGAAGGGTTGTCTAAAGAAGCTATAGGATTGTAGGAAACTTCTTCAGATTGTAAAATGCTAGGCTGAATGGGTTGGGTTTTAAAAGTATCCAACTCAGATTTCATACACTCAATCATAATTAATTAAAAATATCTTTATGTTTCTTTTGTTATTATCTTTGCGTCGTTTTGAAGTAAAATAGTTTAAATTTTTAATGAATGATCTTCTTATAGCTTTTCGTTTTCTTTTACCAGAACCATACATTTCATTCAGTTTTCGTACGGCACCACGTCATACATTTTTAACAATCTCTTTACTACGATCTTGCATAACTTGTTTTACATTTGCACCAGATTCAATATCAGATAAAGCATTGATACCAGACTTAATAACCTCTTTTTTCAAAATATCAGGGCCTGAAGTAAATAATAGTTTCAAATACCTCAAAAGTCCCCCAAAAACGCTTCCCAATCCAAGGCCTCTTTAAAAAGGTACGGTTGAATATAATAAAGGACCGATATCATCAGGTCCTCTACCAGATTGAATTAAATAATACTTACAGTATACTCTCCATAGTGAATAAAATAAAATAATATATAGTTTTGCAAAATCGCTTTTATTTATACTTTTTTAAAATGCATACAATTTTTGAACTATTGGAAAAGTTTATTTTGTATCCATATTTATCACATAAAAGTAATGAAATGTTATTAAATGATTTCTCCACATTGCAATATTGAATATTACCGAATTCTTTTACAGTATCAGTGAAAGAATTTTGTATGTTAACAGATCTTAAACACCTTACATCTTTATCACCTATTTTTTGCGGTTCAATTATGTCTGTGTATATAAAACACATATCTGGTTTACAAATGGGAATCAATTGTACACTATCTATAAAAGTTTTGAAAGCTTCTATTACACGTGATTTATATTTTTTAAAATCTGTAACTTTAAAAGATACTTGATTGCAACATGTTGTCAAAAGTCCTTCAAGGGTATAAGCGTAATTTGCTCTTATTTTTAAATCTATTTTAGGCTTAGTAACACATATTGTGGTGCATCTCCTCAGCTTTTGTTGGTTGTGTATAATGAACTTCATCGTTTATAAAATTAAAAATTCCCCAAATCAACTGTCGTTCGACTTCTTTTCTTGTAAACCTATTAATTGGGCGTATATTTTGAATTAGTGTTGGTAGTAGATAAACCTTCCAGTCACATATCATTTGTTTTTCTATGTATGTAATATATGATCTTCGAACTCCTATCTTATCTTTCTGCATACCTTTAATAAATATTTGAGTACTCTTTTCCCATTCATCACCATACACATTTGGAACGAAACTATTAAAATACATTTCTAAAATACCGACTTTCCACCTTAAATCACACATGTATTTATTTATTTTATTTGTAAAAGATGATAATGAATTTTCTGGATAATAGTTCATAAATGAATCACTGAGTAAAGTGACATAAAATTCATCATTTATTTGTATATTGTCCATGAACTTGCGGATTTATTCCTACGAATTGGAAAATTAAGTTCTGTTTGAGTATTACCTGAGTAGGTAACCCTGCACTTTGGGATGGGAAAAAAATTTGACCCATATCGCATGACATGTTGACCTACATTTTGATTTATGGGTTTAATGTAGGTCATGCTTGGTTAGTAGGTCAAGAACTGGTTTTGATCGTTTTGGTTTAGGTTTTAAGTTAAGTTGTATGTGTGGGTTGTTAACTTATAAGTTCCAAATAGTTTTATAATAGGAAGTGAAGGTTGTTGATATTGTGTAAGTTGTCAGACAGGGTTAATGAACTGAACAATTAATTTTATGTATCTTGGTTACTATAAGCCAAAAATTTGTTTTGGTTTAGGTTTTAAGTTAGTTTGTATGTGTGGGTTGTTAACTTATAAGTTCCAAATGGTTTTATAATAGGAAGTCAAGTGTTAAACAATTTAAAGTAGGGTCGGCCCTTAATAAACAAAATTGTATAACTGAAGTTTAAATACTAGGCGCACATATAAAAGTAGTAAGAGAATTTCTTATATGAAAATAAAAAACAGAAAATTTTTTTTTATTTTTAAATCTACAGCGCATCTTTAAAATTGAAAAGAAAAGGTGTGATCCTGTTTGTGTTTTTGTTTTTTTTTTTTTTTTGTTAGCATAAAGAAAAAAAATTAAAGTAAGATATAGATTTTTTTTTGCTTACATAAAAATGTGATCTCTTCTGGATAGAACAATTTATAGAAGAAAAGAGAAAACGAAAGTCATTAATTAGCTGACTGCATGTCGTGTAAGATATTTTTTTTATTTTTTAATTAAGAATGTTCAGAAAATATGAATAAAAAGAAAACAAACAGCAAATCAAAAATATGGAACTGATTAAACTAAAGATATACTCTTTACTCTTGATGTGCATTTATGTTTTTTTGTTTTTTGTTTTTGTTTTTGTATAGAATAAAAAATAATTCAAAGATAAGTTAAATGATAGGTTAAATGGTGTCTATTTTAAAAACATAAGATAAAAATAAAAGACATTTATTTTTTTTATGTTCAAATTCTTTTATTATTATATTTTTATTTAAATCTAAGTTTTAACATTTTTTTAAGATGATCAGATGTTAAAATTGCAGAAATAGTGAGAACAACTTTTCCTATACGTCTTTGAAATCTACTTCTATCACGTTCGTATTCTTCCCAATGACTTTTCCTTGCTGATCTGTAAGCATACTCCCATACACGCATAACGTGAGTTTCTTGTTTAATATTGAAGTGAACTTGTTTGGTTTTGGTTTTGACAGCAAGTTTCTGCTTAGATCTTCTATTTTAACACTGTCAATGTACTTTTGAAGAAAAAGCTGTTTTTGTTCTCCTTTAACATAAATTTTTTCAGCTGACTCTAAATAGTGTTTTAATATACATTTTACATCTAAATATTCAACTAAACCGTTATTCCATTTAAGTCCATTTATTTTATTTTCGCAATACTGGTTATTATATTTCATATCCTGACTAAGTTCTTCTGCGGGGTACGGTGCTTTGAAGTGATACACAGTTGGAATTAAACTTCCTTTTTCAAGTATGGTTAACTCTTTTAGGAAATATTGCTTTTCATTTCCTTGTAAAAATTGTAGGTCAACTATGAGAACTTGTTTAACCATGTCGAAGGTTTATGGAATATTCCGTAGAATAACTAAATTACATTTATATTCACTTCGGGAAAAGAGCTTTTCGTACAAATATAGGTTAACAGAGTTAGTTTTTAACTAATATAATTATGCTGTTTCACCCGTTTACTATGATGGTGGCTGGTCCATCATGCTGTGGTAAAACCACTTTTATTCATAATTTAATAAAATATAAAAAAGAAAATATACAACCACATATTAATAGAATAATTTGGTGTAATCCAGACAAAAATGCCGTTCCAAAATATGTCAAAGATATGGAATATAGTAACACTATTCCAGATTTTAATGATAATCAAAAACTTTTGTTAGTTATTATCGATGATATGATGTTAAATTCTCATGATAAGTATGTATGTGATTTATTTACTAGAGGATCACATCATAGAAATTTATCTGTAATATTTGTAACACAAAATGCTTTTCACCAGGGTAAATTTTCAAGAGATATTTCACTCAACTGTAAATATTTAGTACTTTTCAAAAATCCAAGAGATAAATCGCAGATATTACCTCTAGCTCGCCAAATATATCCCAATCAAATTAAATCATTTGAAAAAGTATATAATGATGTGACGTCAGTCCCATATGGCTATATATTAATAGATCTTAATCAAGACGTTAATGATATATTTCGATTAAGAAGTGATATATTTGGGAAAGGTTTGTATTATTGTACGAGAGATCAATTAGAACAATTTGGGGAGGAATATGAAACGTTTCAAGACCAATCGACATATATTGCACCTATTAAAAACCTCTAAACCAAAATTCCAGAAAGTAATTATAAAACATTGTGGAAAAAATCTATAAATAGCAAAAGAAAAATTATTATTCAACGTGGTGGATTTTTACCTACACTTTTTGGTGCAATACTATCAGGAATAATCGGAAATTTTATAAAATGAATATTACAACATTTAATAAAATGATAATTTTAAAACCTGAGATTTATGAGAAAGTGAAGCAAAATGCGGACGTTGAACTTAATGAGTTGGAAAAAAATATTGTTAAATAAACATCTCACGGACACTCAAAAATGGTATTTATACAGACAAAATCTATTTAAAAAAAGAAACAAAAAACGACAACTTCCTAGAAATAAAAATTACGGAAACAAAAGGTACTCAAACTCGTGCAAAACCAATGTATATAGATGTGGAAACTCAATCGCGTTTTCCTGAATATAAGAATGTTGGAATACAAGTTGTTTCTGAAGAAGAAGAAGTATATGAAAAAGTTGATGACGAAGTATTTGATGATGAAATTCAGAAAAATGTTTTAACAAAAGCATTGTCAGCTGCTTCAGTTGGAGAACGTCTTAGAAAAAGGAAATCAATTAAAATTCAAAATGTACAAATTTTTGAAACTGATACAGGATATATTATAACTGTTCCTTTAGATAGCCCAAGCCCACCAACGAAAAAAGAAAAAACTATAAATAGCAAAGAGTTGAATAATTCGTCAAGACGTGTTTTAAGGTCAGCAGTAGGTAATACTCAAACAGAACTTAATTTTCCAATTCGTAAGAATAAATCCGCAAGCTCATGGACAACATACAAGTAAATGATGAATTTTATGTCACTTTACTCAATGATTCGTCTATGAACTATTATCCACAAAATTCATTATCATCTTTTACAAATAAAATGAATAAATACATGTGTGATTCATGGTGGAAAGTAGGCATTTCAGAAATGTATGTTAATGATTTCGTTCCAAATGTGTATGGTGAAGAATGGGAACAAAGTACTCAAATATTTATTAAAGGTATGCAGAAAGATATGATAGGAGTTGGAACATCATATATTCCATACATAGAAAAACAAATGATATGCGACTGGAAAGTTTTTCTACTACCAACATTAATTTAAAATATACGCCCACTTAATAGGTTTACAAGAAAAGAAGTTGAACGACAGTTGATTTGGGGAATTTTTAATTTTATAAACGATGAAGTTCATTATACACAACCAACAAAAGCTGAGGAGATGCCTACAAATTTAAGTTACACCACAATATGTGTTACTAAGCCTAAAATAGATTTAAAAATAAGAGCAAATTACGCTTATACCCTTGAAGGACTTTTGACAACATGTTTCAATCAAGTATCTTTTAAAGTTACAGATTTTAAAAAATATAAATCACGAGTAATAGAAGCTTTCAAAACTTTTATAGATAGTGTACAATTGATTCCCATTTGTAAACCAGATATGTGTTTTATATACGCAGACATAATTGAATCGCAAAAAATAGGTGATAAAGATGTAAGGTGTTTAAGATCTGTTAACATACAAAATTCTTTCACTGATACTGTAAAAGAATTCAGTAATATTCAATATTGCAATGTGGAGAAATCATTTAATAACATTTCATTACTTTTATGTGATAAATATGGATACAAAATAAACTTTTCCAATAGTTCTAAAATTGTATTACATTTTAAAAAAGTATAAATAAAAGCGATTTTACAAAACTATATATTATTTTATTTTATTCATTATGGAGAGAGTGTACTATAAGTATTATTTAATTCAATCTGGTAGAGGACTTTATGATATCGGCCCTTTATTACATTGAACCGTAACTTTTCAAAGAGGTCGTGAATTGGGAAGCGTTTTTGGGGGACTTTTTAGATATTTGAAACCATTATTTACTTCAGGCGCTGATATTTTGAATAAAGAGGTTATTAACTCTGGTATTTATCTGATATTGCATCTGGTGCAAATGTAAAAGAAGTTATGCAAGATCGTAGTAAAGAGATTGTTAAAAATGTACGACGTGATGCCGTACGAAAACTAAATGAAATGTATGGTTCTGGTAAAAGAAAACGAAAAGCTATAAAAAGACCATTCATTAAAAATTTAAACTATTTTACGTCAAAACGACGCAAAGATAATAACAAAAAGAAACAAAAAGATATTTTTAATTAATTATGATTGAGTGTATGAAATCTGAGTTGGATACTTTTAAAACCCAACCCATTCAGCCTAGCATTTTACAATCTGAAGAAGTTTCCTACAATCCTATAGCTTCTTTAGACAACCCTTCAACTATTGAATTTGTTTCACTGGGTCATGACGATACATATAGAGATTTGTCTTCTACATATTTGAGATTAAAAGTACAGATATTAAAGAAAGATGGAACGCAATGGAATAATGATAAAAATGCTGAAGGAAGAATAATAATACAACCAAGTGTAGTTAATAACATTTTACATTCTTTAATAAAACAATGTAATGTTCAATTAAATGGTAAAAATATAACACCGTCTGATGGAAATGATCACTATAGAGCTTATATTGAATCTTTATTAAATTATGGTACAGATGCTGCTGCAACTCATTTAGAATGTGCAGGATGGATTTTAGATAAAGCAAATATAGCTAAATCTGATAATAATGGTTCAAAAGAGCGCCAAAAATTGTATCATAATAGCAATGTAGTGGAACTTATGGGTAAATACACGTAGATATGTTTAATCAACCTACTCTACTTATAAATAATGTTGACATTCGTATAGTTTTAACACTTGAAAAACCAGATTTTTATCTATTTGCAGACGATTCTGATGAATGACAATTAAAAATTATAGAAGCCACGCTATTTATGAGACATGTTACCGTTAATCCAAGCGTACTGTTAGCACACAATGCTGTTCTTGGGAAATCCAATGCTAAATATAATTATAAACGCGTTGAAGTAAAAAGTTTTACAATTCCAATAACAGCTCGTCAATATCGCTTGATAATGTTTTTCTTTGACAGTTGCCAAACACAACAATTTTTTGTATGGCAGAAAATGTGGGTTACTCTGGAAAAAGATCAAAAAACCCATACAATTTTAAACATTTTGATATTTCACAATTTGTGTTAAACGTAAATGGTGTTCAAATACCTAATTCAGCAATTGAAACGAGTTTTTCAGATGAAAATAATTCCTGTACAAGAGCATACACTACACTTTTTTCTGGAACTGGAATTTACCACAATGATGAAGGTCATCAGATAACAAAGTCTATGTTTAGCAATGGGTTTTTTATACTAGCTTTTGATTTAACTCCAGATGCATCTGGAAATGAAGTATGTCAAGGTTTACTAAACCAGGGTACGGTTAGAATTGAGGCAAGGCTATCAAAATCACTCACATCTACACTCACTGCTATTGTTTATGGAGAATTTGATGCAAGCATACAAATTGATAAAAATTGAAATATATTTACAAATCTATAAATAGAATACTGAAACATGTATTTGAATATTCGACAAGATGTCATCGTCCTGTGCACTTGTGGATGTGAAGTTTTGTTGTGATGATAAAAATACTTTATTTGTAAAAGATATTTGTTTAGTTGGAATTGTAAAAAATGGAACCTTGTAAAAAATTTGTAGAAGAGGTTACTTACAAATTTCCAACCAAAGAAATTATGAATGAAAATTTTGAAAACTACTCTTTCGGAACTGTACATAATGATAAAATTAATAAAGAATTAAGATGGGTACTAGAAAAATTTTATGTTATTATAACAAATGAAAAAATAAAAAAGGAGTTTTTAATGAACTACGTTAATGAAATAAGTAGAGTGTATGATTTAAGTCAGTTTGAGTCATGAACACTTTAGAAATAATTAATGTTTTAAAATGTAACAAATTTACAAACAAATATTTTAAGGGAGTTTTTGCTTTAGACAAAATTCCAAAAATAATAGAAAAACCAACTTTTTTAATTGTAAACACTGACAAGATAAAAGATCCGGGAACACATTGGTTTGCCCTTTATATTCCAAAGCATGGTTGCACAGAATATTTTGATTCGTATGGTGGAGTTCCAGATAAACCGGAAATTTTGGAATACTTGAAAAATCAGTGCATAGTTTTTAATAATAAGCAGATGCAGGGTATCCTTTCAGATGTATGTGGGCAATACTGTTGCGTTTTTGGCTGGTATAGGTGTTTTGTTTTAAGTATGAAAACTTATTTGAATGAATTTCACATAGATAATCATATAGAAAACGACAATCTGATTATTAATATGTTCTATAATTTATTTGGAAATTCAAATTTTTCACAATCTTGTGTACCTCAGCAATATAATTAATATTAAAAAGCTTTAGTTAAAACGTAGTAATGGAAGACCAAGGTTCGAACACAAATTTGTTGTTGAGTTATACATATTTTCTCAACAGAAATCAGTCATTACAAGTTCTTGTTGGTTTTGATACAGAATCTCTTGTAGCAACTTGCATTTTTCACCGTATTGAAAAAAAGCCAGCTATTTATGAAAACTGCGCTGGCACTACAAATCAAATTCGTTGTTGTTCAGCAAATTGTTTTGAAATTGAAACTGTTGACAATTATAAATATTTAGGATTAATTATTGATAACAACCTAAACTGGAAGTTACATCTAAATCAGTTACATAAATACATGTTGCTTTGAATCCGAAAATTCTATCTACTAAAAAACTTTTGCTCAAAAACACTTTTGCTAAAATTTTACTATGCTATAGTGCATTCCAAGTTACAGTACGGCATTGCTAGTTGGGGTGGTACCTATTTTAATTCTATTGAACCAGTCTTTATAGCGCAAAAATGTACAATTAGGATTATTTATTCTAAAAATAGGAGATTCAGTTGTTGGCCTTTATTTCAAGACTCAAATATACTTCCGGTACGTCACATATATGCCTATAAATGTCTAACCAAACTTTTTAAAATGGATAACTTTTTACAATTAAGAAACAATAATCAATATAACCTAAGAATTAATAAGTTAAATTTAGCTTGCATTCCTTTTGGCTCAAAAACTCACTATAAAAAATATTTTGACAGCTTAGCTCCTAAATATTTTAACAAACTTCCAAATCATATAAAGGAAATAACAGTATTATCAAGATATTCAAAATTATGTAAATTATGGTTATTATTAATTAATTATCTTGATTTAGAAAATTTAATTAAAAAATACCCTGAAAGTCTTACCTATCTCTTACTTAGAAAGTGTAGAATAAATAACTTGTTTTCTTTTTTTTTTTTTTTTTTTAAATTTACTGTAATTTTAGAGTTGCATGAAGTAGAGAAAAATAGTAAGCTCAATTGTAGGAATGGAATTTCAGTTGCTTTCGAAAAGAATTTTGTTAAATCTATATACATTCACGGAAAATCGGTGGTAGATATTAGACCTGATCTTAAAGCTGATGATGTTCTCTTCTACAGCACTTCTCTATATCGTTCTAAGTCCTACTGTCAATGGAATGTATCAAAAAGATATCACAGTGTTCCTTTTAACTATAGACAAGAATTTTCTTCATCAGAAATATGTGATTTTAAATAGATTGTTCTGCACGAAATTTATAACAAAATTAACCCTTCTCTGCTAAATATTCCAAAATTTATTATCGATATGCATATAAAAAGAATTACTGAAATCGAACCGATTTCGTCTTTTAAAGAACGTATTGCAATGAAATACTTTAGGTGCGATTATAAAACTTTATTAAAAAATAATTTAACACAATTTATACTAAATTATATTTGCTGTTCTATGTATCCTTGTTGTAGTTGTACTATTAAATAATTACTAATTAATTATGATGTAAAATGCAAAATAAAATTTAATTAAACTGTAAAATTGTAAAACAATTTATTAATTTGTATTGCTTATTCAATTGAAATTGTAAAAAAAAAGAAAAAAAGGAAAAAAAGAAAAAAAAAAAAAAGAAAAAAAAGAGAAAAAAAAAAAAATAATAATTAGTTTCATACAAAATCTCAACCCCACATGAACATTAACATAGTTAATTTTTTTTTTAATTTTTTTATAATTTAACGTATCAATTATACAACACTAGTGGTTTATCCACTACCGTATAAATAATATTTAAATTTTTGTTTTCCTTTTATAAATTATTTTTGTAGCCGTAAGAATTAAACCTAGATATAGAAGAAAATTGTAAAAGTAATTTATAATGTAATGAAGATTTAAATAAAAATAAATAAAAAAAACTAAAAAAATATTTTAAAATATCATGATTGGTGTAAGTTCCATCAGCAATTTTGTGAAAGGTACTCGAAACAATCAATAAAGAATACAAAATTATGTTTACAATATGGGTTAAGAATCGTTATTGGTCGATGTCTTAGTATTACGAAGGAGGAAGCTGACACATTTTGCAACTTAATTGATTTTCTTCAAGCTGTAATGATACACAATAAAAGTGTTGAATCAAATGGGAATATGTTATTAAATATATAAAAACGTGTCAAGAAAAGCATGTTATGAAATTGCATGAAGAAATATATATTCCAAAACAACGTTATAGCGTTCAATGTAATTATTCTAGATTGTTTTTTGAAATACCTGTACTACTAGAAAATAAAATTTGTAAAATTTTAGTCAAGAACAACAATAAATGAAAAATTTGTAAAATGTATTTAATTTGTTTTTATTATGAAATACTTATAGATACATAAACATTTATACAAATATTCTTATATATTATTTTAGGCTATAAATTATTTCTAAAAAATTCTGCAAAATAGTCAGAAACTTCTTCTTGGTTATTTATTTCCCAAATTTGTTGCTCGTCTGTATCTTCGTCTAAAACTTGAAATGGTGGTATGAATTCTTCAGTTTCCATTAATTCCTCGTCATCTACAGTAGATGTAATTTCATCAACTTGAACCTCATTTTGTGTACTGACTATTGCAGTTTCCTCAGTAAATGGAAATGCTGTTGAATCAGCTGCCATTTTTGTAAAATATCTTACAAAAATTGAGTTAAAAATGATTTGCCAGTAAAATTGAACCGCATTATATACTGTAGAACACAGTCAAAATTTAAAGTTTTCAGAGTATATAAATAAAGAAATGTAAAATTGGATTTTTAAAACTAGTTAGATGGTGTTAAAATCATGTCAAGATCTCAATTAGTAAAATATATAGACCAGCTAGAAAAAGGTATCTTAGAAGGAAAGTCAAGCAGAAAAGAGTCAATGATACCTGGCAAATTGATCTAGTAGAAATGATTCCTTATGGAAAATTCAACAAAGGTTTTAAATATATGTTAACCGTTATAGATATATTTTCTAAATATGCTTATGCTGAACCAATTAAAACTAAAACCGGTAGTAATGTTTTAAATGCGTTAAAGAAAATTATAAAACGAGCTAAAAACCTACCTAAAAACATTCATTCAGATCAAGGTAAAGAATTTTTCAATTCAATATTTCAAAATTTTGTTGTAAAGAAGAGTATTAATCACTATCATACTTTCTCTGAAATGAAAGCATCTATTGTAGAACGCTTTAATCGAACTTTAAAAAATTTAATGTGGAAAATATTTAGTTTACAAGGAAACTACAATTGGATTAATATATTGCAATCTTTATTCAACACCTATAATTCCACTAAACATAGAACAACTAAATTACCTCCTGAAAAAATTTCTAAGAAAAACGAAAAATTTATTTTAAAAAATGTTTACATGCAACGTAAAATTTCTCTAAAAGCTAAATATAAAGTTGGGGCTATGTTGAAATAAGTAAATACAAAAAAACTTTTGAAAAAGGTTATCAACCGAATTGGTCTACTGAAATTTTTAAAATAATCAAAGTAAACAGTACCTCTCCGATCACATATCAGCTGGTTGATTATAAAAATGATTCAATATTTGGTGGATTTTATGAAGAGGAACTCACATCTGTTAAACACCCAAACGTGTATCTTGTCGAGAAAATTTTAAAGAAAAAAGGCAATAAAGTTTTTGTTAAATGGCTTGGGTTTGACGAAAAACATAACACATGGATAAATTCAACAATTATTGTTTAATATCTGTAAAATAAAACTTTAACAAGGATCTGAAAAACTTGCTTACATCTGAAAAATAAAATAAAATTAAGAACAGTACAAAACTTATTTGAAATAAAATTTTTTATTGAACAAATTCTTTATATAAAATTCTTTATATAAAAACATAATCCTTAATATATAATAATTCTTATTCTATAAATGATATAACATAAAAGCTTAAACTATAATTATTGTTTTGTGGCGAATTGAAAATCACCACGTTCTTCTTTTAAAATTAGCTCATTTTCCTCGTTTACGAGGAAATAAGTATTTTTTTCGATTTCCTATCGGAAATCGTTATCTTCAAATACCGCAACTTTTTGTTGCGGTATAAATATAATATTATTAAGGGTCTCGAAGACCCATTTTTCACCGTAGACGGTGTTAATTTTTTTTATTTTATGTATTTTATAGAGCCGACTTGGCTCCATATCTTTAACCTTTAAAAATTTTTTTAAAGGTTTTTTTTTGTATTAAATAATTCCACCAGTTTTCTTTTTTTGGTGGAATTTGGTGTTTTTTCATGATAAGGAAAATGATGCGCTAGCAAATGTTCAATTTGCTATGGTGGCTGATAAAATGAGTGTTGTTGTTGTTGTTGTTACTCTTGTTGATAATGATGTTGCTGTTGTTGTTGTTGTTGTTGTTGCTAATGATAAAGTGGCATTTTCGCCATCTTTTTCTTTTTTGTAGGAATTTGCGCCTGTATTGTTACATCATCCAGCACGTAAACTTTATCAAATTCCTGTGCCATCCTGCTTGCTTAAAATTAAACTGATATTTTTATAAAATCTCGATGTATTTATATACAAATTTCGAGTAATATTATAGCAAAATAAAAACTTTAGAACTAGTGACACTCTTGCAAATATTTTCTAAGTGGAAAGGGTAAAATCTAGCAAAAATGTAAATTGATTACATTGTTGCTAATATTTTTTATGTAGAAAAAGGGTAATTTATTAAATTGCCGTTTGATTACAATGTTGTAATACTATTTTCTATTTAAAATACGTATAAGATGAGAATCTAATTATTAATGAAATATAATTTATTATACTGTCATTTGATTACAATTTATATCTTTAAGATAAATTTTAAATTAAATTGTAGTTTGAAAATTACAATGTTGCATAAAATTTTCTATTTACATCTTAAGATAGGATTAAGATGGGATTCTAGTTAAAACAACTAAAATTTATTAAAGTGTCATTTTAATTTAAGACAATGAATCTGTATTGAAAATTTAATATTATTCTGTTATTCAAGCATTCAACATCTGAAGTTCGTATAAAGAAAATGTCGAAAAAAATTATTTTACAAAGGTTTCTTACCGAAACTATAACGCCTTACATAATAGAAAGCGAGAATTCGACATTTGTTAAAAGGTTTAATATGAACGGTCATAAAATAAAATTTGTAATTAAATCCGAACCTGAAAATAGAGAACCAATTAGCTGGATTAAGGATGCTATACATCAAATAATCAGGATTGCTGTAAAAAATGTGAATTCCACTGATAAGATTGGATTAACATTTTGTGGAGGGAGCTTTGAACATCAAGGTTCTGCGTACCTCAATTTTAGATCCGCTCATGAACTTAAATTTAGCGACGTTTGGGATGTAATTTCTAATGTTTTTCAAAGTAATTCTAAAGGTAGTTATTTATAATGCATTTTTTGTTTTATTTAATAATAAAGTATTTTTATTTTATGTCTATAGGCTTAAGTACAGACACTTTTTGTTTAACAGTTACCCGTATTAGATTACCCTCTGGTAGAGGTAGAAATAATAAATATTCAAATTATAAAGAGGAATGCTTAAAAAGGAAAGGAATGATAACAATGAAAAACAGCGATAATTTATGTTTACCACGTGCACTTGTTGTTTCAATAGCTAAAATTGAAAAATTTATTGAATATGAAAAAATTCGAAAAAATATAGGAAAACTTCAAACTTTAATAGCTTTAAAATTATTAAAAACATCAAAAATAACAATTCCATCTGAAGGTTACGGAATTCGTGAATTGAATCAATTTCAAAAATTTTTACATAAACACAAAATTGTTGTATATAAATATGGAACAAGGGGTGCAGAAGTAATATTTGAAGGATTTAATAATGGAAAAAAAATTAACTTGCTATACCATAATAATCATTATAATGTAATAACTTCGCTCACAGCTGCTTTTTGCACAGCATTTTATTGTGAAGAATGTCATATTCCGTATTCTAAAAAAAATGAACATAGGTGTTCGAAAAGTTGTCCTTGCTGTCAAAACCCACCTGCTTGTTCAATTAATCTTAAAAATATTTTATGTATGCAGTGCAATCGCGCATTTCGTGGTCAATTATGTTTTGAAAATCATAAGGCTTCCAGTTCAAAAAATAGAAGCACCTGTGAAGAAATTAGGAAATGCAAATCTTGTTTTAAAGTTCATAAATGTTGTAGGACTCATATATGTGGTGAATATTTTTGTAAAATTTGCGATAATCATATTCCTGAAAACCATAAATGCTTCATTCAGCAAGACAAAACAAAAGTAAATTTTGAAAATTGCATTTACGTATTTTATGATTTAGAAACAAGACAAGAAGAAATTAACTCTACGAAAATAAAAGAACATGTTCCAAGTTTATGTGTGGCTCAACTGAGATGCTTTAAATGTATAAACATTGATTCTCTATACTTCTGTCAAAAATATAAATTAAGAGAAAGAATTTTTAAAAGAAAAATGTGATAGAGGATTTCATGGAATTTATTTTAAAATTAAGAAAGGAATTCAAAAAGATTGTCATAATTGCTCATAATGGGCAGGCGTTTGACCATCAGTTTATTCTGAATTATATTCTCAATAAAACTGTACTTGAACTAAAGTTAATTATGCGAGGTACAAAAATTATTGTTATGATAATTGATAATATTAAATTTATTGATTCTATGAACTACTTTCCTATGGCCTTGGCAAAATTACCGAAAAAAACAATTACAAATTTATCGATCAATTTGAAAAAGGGTTATTTTCCACATCTATTTAATAAATTGGAAAATGAAAATTACATTGGCACACTTCCAGCAATTAAATACTATAACTCTAATACAATGAAAGCAGATGAGCGTAATGAATTTTTAATGTGGTATGAACAAAATAGAAATTCAGAATTTAATATGGAGAAAGATATTTTAGAATACTGTAAAAATGATGTTGAAATTCTAACTGAAGCATGTCTGGTTTTCAGAAATTTTTTTTTAGAAGAATGTAATGTTGAACCGTTTTTAGAAGCAACAACAATAGCTTCCGCCTGTAATCTTGTATATGGAAGAAACTTTCTCAAATCAAATACTATAGGAATTATACCAAGAAAAGGGTATAGGATGGTAGACAATCAGTCAAAAATTGCCATGCAATGGCTTATTTGGGAAAAATATTTGAGAAAAATTGATTTGAAATGTGCATTTAATGGAAAAGAAAAACAAATCGGAAATGTTAAAGTCGATGGATTTTGCGAAGAGACTAAAGAAATATTTGAATTTTACGGTTGCTATTATCATGTACATCCAAAATGTTTAACAAGCCAAAGGGATATACCATTACATGATAACTCTGGCGATACTTTGAATCTACGATAAGAAAACACATTAATGAGATCAGAGTTTATAAAATCATGTGGATATAAAGTTATTGAGATGTGGGAATGTGAATTCCGAGAGCTAATGAGACACAATGAAAATATGAGATATTTAGAAAATCATTCATTAACTAATTTAGTTCCTTTAAATCCTCGTGATGAATTTTATGGCGGAAGAACGGGAAATACTTACACATATTATAAATGTAAACAAGGAGAAAAAATTAAATACATAGATGTATGTTCCTTATACCCATATGTTTGCAAACGAGGAAAATTTCCCATAAACCATCCTAAGATTTATGTTGGAGAAGATACTTGCTCCAAGTTAAACATAATGACTATTGACGGTATTATTAAATGTAAAATCTTACCACCAACAAATCTATTACACCCCGTGTTACCTGTCAAACAAAATAATAAATTGATGTTCTCACTATGTAACACTTGTAGTGAACAAAAATATCAAGGAAAATACTGTGAACATACAGACGATGAAAGAGCATTAGTAGGAACTTGGGTAATTGATGAAATTAAAAAAGCAATTGAAAAAGGGTATAAACTTTTAAATATTTATGAAGTTTGGGAATACGAAACAGTAAAATATGACAATTGCAATGGTATTGATGGTTTATTCACTAAAATGATGAATAAATTTATAAAGATTAAACAAAAAGCTTCTGGGTGGCCAATAAAATGTCAAACTCAATAAGAAAAGGAAGAATATATTGATAGTTTTTTTTGAAAAGGAAGAAATTAAATTAGAATACGATAAAGTAGTTAATAACCCTGGTTTAAGATCTTTTGCTAAGATTATTTTAAACTCATTCTGGGGAAAATTTGGGCAAAGAGAAAATCAACAACAAACCAGCATTATAAATCAACCTTTTAAGCTTTATGAGTTAATAACAAACCCTTCTGTAGAAGTATGTCACATATTTCCAGTAAATGAAGAAAACATAGTGATTAGCTGGAAATATAAAGAAGAAGCAGTAACTTCTTTGTCTACTGTCAACGTAAGTATCGCTGCTTATACAACAACACATGCTCGTCTTCAATTTTACAGTTATCTAGAGAAGTTGGATAGTAGAGTATTATATTATGACACCGATTCAGTGTTGTATATTAGCCGAGAAGGAGAATAAGAACCAGAAATAGGTGAATTTATAGGCGACATGACTGATGAATTAGAATTTTATGGTATAGGAGTTATATTACAGAATTTGTAAGTGGTGGTCCCAAGAACTACGCTTACAAAATTTACTGTACAAAAGATAATACAGAAAAAATTGTTTGTAAAGTTAAAGAATTCTCTCTTAGTTATGAAGCTTCTCTAAAAATCAATTTTAATAGCATAAAGGCAGCAGTTTTAAATTCACTGAATAGTGCATAGTGCACATTTCAGAAAATATTCGTCGAAATAAAAATCATGATGTACTTACGATTCCCGAAATAAATGAATATCAATCAAAATCGGAAAAACAAAAATTTAATGAAGATGGTAGTTCTTTACCGTATGGATATAATAGAAAAAAGCAAATGTTGATAAGTAAAACAAAATAGTATTCATTCAAATTTGAACATTTTTATTAGTATTGTAAAAATATTTGTTTTGTATATTAATTTAAAATTTTTAAGAATGTAATAAAGATTTAAACAAAAAAATTCTACATGTAAAAGTAGACATTATTTACATACATATTATACAGTTCTATACTTTCGATTTCTTTTATGATCATTACATTTTTCAGAATCTTAATAAATTATTAATTATTATCTTGTTATTACTAGAATATTGTAATTTTTTAAATCCAGGAACTATACTATCATAGAATCATTCAACTTTTACATTATATTCTTTTTATATCAATTCCTTGCTTTGACTAGATAATTAGTGATTAGAGATGCATATCAAGAGTAAAGAGTATATCTTTAGTTTAATCAGTTCCATATTTTTGATTTGCTGTTTGTTTTCTTTTTATTCATATTTTCTGAACATTCTTAATTAAAAAATAAAAAAAATATCTTACACGACATGCAGTCAGCTAATTAATGACTTTCGTTTTCTCTTTTCTTCTATAAATTCTTCTATTCAGAAGAGATCACATTTTTATGTAAGCAAAAAAAAATCTATATCTTACTTAAATTTTTTTTCTTTATGCTAACAAAAAAAAAAAAAAAACAAACAAAAACACAAACATAAACAGGATTACACTTTTTCTTTTCAATTTTAAAGATGCGATGTTGATTTAAAAATAAAAAAATTTTTTCTGTTTTTTATTTTCATATAAGAAATTCTCTTACTACTTTTATATGTGCGCTTAGTATTTAAACTTCAGTTATACAATTTTGTTTATTAAGGGCCGACCCTACTTTAAATTGTTTAACACTTGACTTCCTACTATAAAACCATTTGGAACTTATAAGTTAACAACCCACACATACAACCTAACTTAAAACCTAAACCAAAACAAATTTTTGGCTTATAGTAACCAAGATACATAAAATCAATTGTTCAGTTCATTAACCCTGTCTGACAACTTAAACAATATCAACAACCTTCACTTCCTATTATAAAACTATTTGGAACTTATAAGTTAACAACCCACACATACAACCTAACTTAAAACCTAAACCAAAACGATCAAAACAAGTTCTTGACTTACTAACCAAGCATGACCTACATTAAACCCATAAATCAAAATGTAGGTCAACATGTCATGCGATATAGATCAAATTTGTTTTCCATCCCAAAGTGCAGGGTTACCTACTTACCTGCTATAGCTGACCTTAAAACACTTCTTGATGAATAATTATTAAACTCTTTAGTATTTGTAGTTTTTTCTTTTTTCGTTGGTGGGCTTGGGCTATCTAAAGGAACAGTTTTTTCGATTTCACAAAAATAATTTTCATATTTTACGTGGTATAAATGAAAATATTGAAGTTTCAGACCATAACATGATTGGCATGGTCTTTGGAAATGTTCAATCGAGTAAAAATAATTATGTTATTGAATCACTTAATACTTTTGTCGACTTTACAAAATTAAAAACGGCATTGCTTTATGAAAATTGGTTAAACGTTTATTCTTGTGATAATCCCGATATAGCTTTTACTCTATTTATTAGTACTTTAAAAGAACATATTGATAAATGCACTTTTTCTAAGCCAACTGTTGTGAACAAATTGAAAAAAGCAAAACCTTGGTTGAACGACTCTCTTTTGGCACAAATAAAAGTACGTAATAAACTAAGGAAATCTGTTTCAAAATATCGAAATAATTCTCGTTTAGTAGTTCGCTATAAAAAATTATGTAAAATCAACATTTTATTGAAAAATTGCAAAGATAATTACTTCAGGGGAAAATTTGTAGGTAATGCTGGTAACTTAAAAAAGAATTGGCAATTAGGGAATTCTCTATTAAATAAATCTTCTTCACATAATGTGATTAAGCTAAAAATTAATAATGAACTAGTGTCGGATCCTGGTGTTAACACTAACCATTTCAATGAGTTCTTCTCTAACATCAATAATAAATTTTCTAAGCACTTTAATCTTAGTAATAATGTTATCGGTTATTGATGACTTAAACCAATCTCTAAACTTTGTTTTTACTCCTATTAAGTCTATAGATATATTAAATCAAATAAAATCTTTAAACAACTCTAAATTTGTAGCTTCTGACGGGATTTCTAATATTATTCTAAAAAATATTTTATTTTATATAGTTGATGTTCTAAAATATTTATCTAACAATTGTGTTTCAAATGGAATATTCCCTAGTTGTTTAAAGGAAGCTGTGATCATTCCTTTATTTAAGAAGGGAGATTCCTCTGTTACCAATAATTTCAGACCTTCAGACCTATTCTTCCATCCTTATCAAAAATCTTTGAAAAAATTATGAAAAAGTAGTTCTTATCTTTTTAAAATAAATTAAGTTTTTTCAGTAATTCTCAATTCGGTTTTTTGCAAGGCAAATCTACTGAGGATGCTTTACATAAATTTTGTTCGGAGGTCTATGAAGCGCTAAATAATAGTTTATGCTATTCTGCTTTATTCATAGATATAACTAAGGCCTTTGATCTTGTTGATCATAATATTTTATTGTATAAGATTTATCGAGCTGGTTTCAGAGGTTTTATTCATGATTGGTTTAAGTCATATTTAAGTAATCGGAAACAAAAAGTTAGAGTGAATAAAGTTTTTAGCAGGATGACTATTTTAAATTCTGGTGTTCCCCAGGGCACAATTTTGGGCCCTATCCTATTCTTAATTTACATCAACTCCTTATTCCAACAACCGTTCAAGGGGAAACCAACTGCTTTTGCGGATGACACTGCTTTTAACTATGTTGGTAAAAATAGTTTTGAAATTGTTGAGCTTATTAATTATGATTTGCAAATTTTAGGGAATTGGTTTTATAAACATAAATTAATTATTAGCGAAAAAACTAAATACATGAATTTTAGTATTTATTTCCCTCCAGCATTTGATTATAATTTAATATTTCACTCAGCAAAATGTATTAATTCTGCCTCCTCTATTTCCTCTTGTGATTCTAATTGCTTTTTAATTGTAAGGGTTGATTCTTTCAAATATCTTGGTTTAATGATTGATTCGAAATTTAACTGGTCTGCTCACTGTCGGTATTTAAACTTTTATTGTAATGCTGTGACCAGACAACTTTACCATGTTAGTTTGCACAGTTCAAGTAATATTGTATCTATGGTTTATTTTGCTCTTCTACACTCTAAACTACAATATGCAATTGTATGTTGGGCGGTTCTTACATTAATAAAATGCTTCCGCTTTTAGTAAAGCAGAAACATGCAGTTAGGTTAATTTGCAAAAAATACCGGTTATCACCAATCTTAGAGTTATTTAAGGAATGACAATTATTTAAGGAATGAAGAGAATGACACTTCCATTAAGAAGTCTTTGTATCTATAAAACATTAAAAGTTTTTTTTATTAGATCTGGGAATCTTAATACGAGATATTGAAGTGCCTATAATTGGAGAAGTAATTCTAGTCGACTTGTTCTCATTCCTAGGTCTAATAAATCTCATTTTTGCAATTTTTATAGTGTAACAGCACCAAGAATTTATAATAAACTGCCTGAGTCTTTTAGGAATGTTAATTCATTATCAAAATTTCTTAAAATTACTAAAAACTGGTTACTTCAACTAAACTATAATGAAGTCGAAAATTTGATGAAGGTAAATTCTTAATCATTTTAATCTTAAACACTGTATGTACACGTAAGAATGAATCATGTTTTTTTTTTTCTCTACTATTTTGATCTAGTATTATATCGATATTTTGTATAATTATAATTTTTAATTTTTGATTTTTTTTCTTTTATAAAAAATTTTTTATAAAAATTTAATTTAATTTGAAATTTAATTTTAATACGTTTTATGTAATGAAATTAATTTTTTCAATTGTTATACTTCCCACCACTATTTTTTTGAATTTTTTTATTACTTAGTAATTTGTAACTAATCGTTCGCCACTTGTTTTTAAGCAATAGAACGATTATAACTATTTCTTTTCTTATTAATTTTGTTTTCAATTTTAATTTAATTGTTAGCCTTAAGTTTATATTTTATATAAGAATTGAAATAAAGAATCAAAAAAAAAAAAAAGTTTTAATGTCTCCTGTATCAGTTTCACAAATTTGTACATTTTGAATTTTAATTGATTTTTTTTTTTCCAAGACGTTCTCTAACTGAAGCGGCTGACAATGCTTTTGTTAAAATATTTTCTTGAATTTCATCATCAAATTTTTCGTCATCAGCTTCTTTTTCATATACTTCTTCTTCTTCAAAAACAACTTGTATTCCAACATTCTTATATTCAGGAAAACGCGATTGAGTTTCCACATCTATATACATTGGTTTTGCACGAGTTTGAGTACCTTTTGTTTCCGTAATTTTTATTTCTAGGAAGTTGTCGTTTTTTGTTTCTTATTTTAAATAGATTTTGTCTGTATAAATACCATTTTTGAGTGTCCGTGAGATGTTTATTTAACAATATTTTTTTCCAACTCATTAAGTTCAACGTCCGTATTTTGCTTCATTTTCTCATAAATCTCAGGTTTTAAAATTATCATTTTATTAAATGTTGTATTATTCATTTTATAAAATTTCCGATTATTCCTGATAGTATTGCACCAAAAAGTGTAGGTAAAAATCCACCACGTTGAATAATAATTTAACAAGATTTTTTCCGGCAAATAAGTACTTTATTACTTCAGGATCACAGTGTTTTATAATTACTTTCTGGAATTTTGGTTTAGAGGTTTTTATTAGGTGCAATATATGTCGATTGGTCTTGAAACGTTTCATATTCCTCCCCAAATTGTTCTAATTGATCTCTCGTACAATAACACAAACCTTTCCCAAATATATCACTTCTTAATCGAAATATATCATTAACGTCTTGATTAAGATCTATTAATATATAGCCATATGGGGCTGACGTCACATCATTCTTTACTTTTTCAAATGCTTTAATTTGATTGGGATATATTTGGCGAGCTAGAGGTAATATCTGCGATTTATCTCTTGGATTTTTGAAAAGTACTAAATATTTACAGTTGAGTGAAATATCTCTTGAAAATTTACCCTGGTGAAAAACATTTTGTGTTACAAATATTACAGATAAATTTCTATGATGTGATTCTCTAGTAAATAAATCACATACATACTTATCATGAGAATTTAACATCATATCATCGATAATAACTAACAAAAGTTTTTGATTATCATTAAAATCTGGAATAGTGTTACTATATTCCATATCTTTGACATATTTTGGAACGGCATTTTTGTCTGGATTACACCAAATTATTCTATTAATATGTGGTTGTATATTTTCTTTTTTATATTTTATTAAATTATGAATAAAAGTGGTTTTACCACAGCATGATGGACCAGCCACCATCATAGTAAACGGGTGAAACAGCATAATTATATTAGTTAAAAACTAACTCTGTTAACCTATATTTATACGAAAAGCTCTTTTCCCGAAGTGAATAAAAATGTAATTTAGTTATTCTATGGAACATTCCATAAACCTTCGACATGGTTAAACAAGTTCTCATAGTTGACCTACAATTTTTACAAGGAAATGAAAAGCAATATTTCCTAAAAGAGTTAACCATACTTGAAAAAGGAAGTTTAATTCCAACTGTGTATCACTTCAAAGCACCGTACCCCGCAGAAGAACTTAGTCAGGATATGAAATATAATAACCAGTATTGCGAAAATAAAATAAATGGACTTAAATGGAATAACGGTTTAGTTGAATATTTAGATGTAAAATGTATATTAAAACACTAGTTAGAGTCAGCTGAAAAAATTTATGTTAAAGGAGAACAAAAAAAGCTTTTTCTTCAAAAGTACATTGACAGTGTTAAAATAGAAGATCTAAGCAGAAACTTGCCGTCAAAACCAAAACCAAACAAGTTCACTTCAATATTAAACAAGAAACTCACGTTATGCGTGTATGGGAGTATGCTTACAGATCAGCAAGGAAAAGTCATTGGGAAGAATACGAACGTGATAGAAGTAGATTTCAAAGACGTTTAGGAAAAGTTGGTCTTACTATTTCTGCAATTTTAACATCTGATCATCGTAAAAAAATATTAAAACTTAGATTTAAATAAAAATATAATAATAAAAGAATTTAAACATAAAAAAAATAAATGTCTTTTATTTTTATCTTATGCTTTTAAAATAGATACCATTTAACCTATCATTTAACCTATCTTTGAATTATTTTTTATTCTATACAAAAACAAAAACAAAAAACTAAAAAACATAAATGCATATCAAGAGTAAAGAGTATATCTTTAGTTTAATCAGTTCCATATTTTTGATTTGCTGTTTGTTTTCTTTTTATTCATATTTTCTGAACATTCTTAATTAAAAAATAAAAAAAATATCTTACACGACATGCAGTCAGCTAATTAATAACTTTCGTTTTCTCTTTTATTCTATAAATTCTTCTATCCAGAAGAGATCACATTTTTATGTAAGCAAAAAAAAATCTATATATTACTTTAATTTTTTTTCTTTATGCTAACAAAAACACAAACAGGAGTGATCCTTTTTCTTTTCAATTTTAAAGATGCGCTGTAGATTTAAAAATAAAAAAAATCTTTCCGTTTTTTATTTTTATATAAGAAATTTTCTTACTACTTTTATATGTGCGCCTAGTATTTAAACTTCAGTTATACAATTTTGTTTATTAAGGGCCGACCCTACTTTAAATTGTTTAACACTTGACTTCCTACTATAAAACCATTTGGAACTTATAAGTTAACAACCCAGACATACAACCTAACTTAAAACCTAAACCAAAACGATCAAATCAAGTTCTTGACTTACTAACCAAGCATGACCTACATTAAACCCATAAATCAAAATGTAGGTCAACATGTCATGCGATATAGGTCAAATTTGTTTTCCATCCCAAAGTGCAAGGTTACCTACTTACCTGCTATAGCTGACCTTAAAACACTTCTTGATGAATAATTATTAAACTCTTTAGTATTTGTAGTTTTTTCTTTTTTCGTTGGTGGGCTTGGGCTATCTAAAGGAACAGTTTTTTCGATTTCACAAAAATAATTTTCATATTTTACGTGGTATAAATGAAAATATTGAAGTTTCAGACCATAACATGATTGGCATGGTCTTTGGAAATGTTCAATCGAGTAAAAATAATTATGTTATTGAATCACTTAATACTTTTGTAGACTTTACAAAATTAAAAACGGCATTGCTTTATGAAAATTGGTTAAACGTTTATTCTTGTGATAATCCCGATATAGCTTTTACTCTATTTATTAGTACTTTAAAAGAACATATTGATAAATGCACTTTTTCTAAGCCAACTGTTGTGAACAAATTGAAAAAAGCGAACCCTTGGTTGAACGACTCTCTTTTGGCACAAATAAAAGTACGTAATAAACTAAGGAAATCTGTTTCAAAATATCGAAATAATTCTCGTTTAGTAGTTCGCTATAGAAAATTATGTAAAATCAACATTTTATTGAAAAATTGCAAAGATAATTACTTCAGGGGAAAATTTGTAGGTAATGCTGGTAACTTAAAAAAGAATTGGCAATTAGGGAATTCTCTATTAAATAAATCTTCTTCACATAATGTGATTAAGCTAAAAATTAATAATGAACTAGTGTCGGATCCTGGTGTTAACACTAACCATTTCAATGAGTTCTTCTCTAACATCAATAATAAATTTTCTAAGCACTTTAATCTTAGTAATAATGTTATCGGTTATTGATGACTTAAACCAATCTCTAAACTTTGTTTTTACTCCTATTAAGTCTATAGATATATTAAATCAAATAAAATCTTTAAACAACTCTAAATTTGTAGCTTCTGACGGGATTTCTAATATTATTCTAAAAAATATTTTATTTTATATAGTTGATGTTCTAAAATATTTATCTAACAATTGTGTTTCAAATGGAATATTCCCTAGTTGTTTAAAGGAAGCTGTGATCATTCCTTTATTTAAGAAGGGAGATTCCTCTGTTACCAATAATTTCAGACCTTCAGACCTATTCTTCCATCCTTATCAAAAATCTTTGAAAAAATTATGAAAAAGTAGTTCTTATCTTTTTAAAATAAATTAAGTTTTTTCAGTAATTCTCAATTCGGTTTTTTGCAAGGCAAATCTACTGAGGATGCTTTACATAAATTTTGTTCGGAGGTCTATGAAGCGCTAAATAATAGTTTATGCTATTCTGCTTTATTCATAGATATAACTAAGGCCTTTGATCTTGTTGATCATAATATTTTATTGTATAAGATTTATCGAGCTGGTTTCAGAGGTTTTATTCATGATTGGTTTAAGTCATATTTAAGTAATCGGAAACAAAAAGTTAGAGTGAATAAAGTTTTTAGCAGGATGACTATTTTAAATTCTGGTGTTCCCCAGGGCTCAGTTTTGGGCCCTATCCTCTTCTTAATTTACATCAACTCCTTATTCCAACAACCGTTCAAGGGGAAACCAACTGCTTTTGCGGATGACACTGCTTTTAACTATGTTGGTAAAAATAGTTTTGAAATTGTTGAGCTTATTAATTATGATTTGCAAATTTTAGGGAATTAGTTTTACACACATAAATTAATTATTAGCGAAAAAACTAAATACATGAATTTTAGTATTTATTTCCCTCCAGCATTTGATTATAATTTAATATTTCACTCAGCTAAATGTATTAATTCTGCCTCCTCTATTTCCTCTTGTGATTCTAATTGCTTTTTAATTGTAAGGGTTGATTCTTTCAAATATCTTGGTTTAATGATTGATTCGAAATTTAACTGGTCTGCTCACTGTCGGTATTTAAAATTTTATTGTAATGCTGTGACCAGACAACTTTACCATGTTAGTTTGCACAGTTCAAGTAATATTGTATCTATGGTTTATTTTGCTCTTCTACACTCTAAACTACAATATGGAATTGTATGTTGGGGCGGTTCTTACATTAATAAAATGCTTCCGCTTTTAGTAAAGCAGAAACATGCAGTTAGGTTAATTTGCAAAAAATACCGGTTATCACCAATCTTAGAGTTATTTAAGGAGAGAATGACACTTCCATTAAGAAGTCTTTATATCTATAAAACATTAAAAGTTCTTTTTATTAGATCTGGGAATCCTAATACGAGATATTCAAGTGCCTATAATTTGAGAAGTAATTCTAGTCGACTTGTTCTCATTCCTAGGTCTAATAAATCTCATTTTTGCAATTTTTATAGTGTAACAGCACCAAGAATTTATTATAAACTGCCTGAGTCTTTTAGGAATGTTAATTCATTATCAAAATTTCTTAAAATTACTAAAAACTGGTTACTTCAACTAAACTATAATGAAGTCGAAAATTTGATGAAGGTAAATTGTTAGTCATTTTAATCTTAAACACTGTATGTACACGTAAGAATGAATCATGTTTTTTTTTTTTTCTCTACTATTTTAATCTAGTATTACATCGATATTTTGTATAATTATAATTTTTAATTTTTGATTTTTTTTCTTTTATAAAAAATTTTTTATAAAAATTTAATTTAATTTGAAATTTAATTTTAATACGTTTTATGTAATGAAATTAATTTTTTCAATTGTTATACTTCCCACCACTATTTTTTGAATTTTTTTATTAATCGTTCGCCACTTGTTTTTAAGCAATAGAATGATTATAACTATTTCTTTTCTTATTAATTTTGTTTTCAATTTTAATTTAATTGTTAGCCTTAAGTTTATATTTTATATAAGAATTGAAATAAAGAATAAAAAAAAAAAAAAGTTATAATGTCTCCTGTATCAGTTTGAAAAATTTGTACATTTTGAATTTTAATTGATTTTTTTTTTTTGCAAGACGTTCTCTAACTGAAGCGGCTGACAATGCTTTTGTTAAAATATTTTCTTGAATTTCATCATCAAATTCTTCGTCATCAGCTTGTTTTTCATATACTTCTTCATCAGGTAAAACTTGTGTTCCAACATTTTTATATTTAGTAAAATGCGACTGAGATTCCGCATCTATATAAATTGGTTTTGCACGAGTTTGAGTACCTTTTGTTTCCGTAATTTTTACTCTTTCCTCTTTATTTCTAGGAAGTTCTCGTTTTTTGTTTCTTATTTTAAATAGATTTTGTCTGTATAAATACCATTTTTGAGTTTCCGATAAAATTTCCGATTATTCCTGATAGTACTGCACCAAGAAGTGTAGGTAAAAATCCACCACGTTGAATAATAATTTTTCTTTTGCTATTTATAGATTTTTTACGCAAATGAGTGATCTTAATTTCTTTTTATACTTTCGTAATTGTGTTGTTGCTTTTTTATTCAGATTACAATTTCCTTTTAAAATATTTAATGCTATTTCACAAATTGTTTTAATTACTTCAGGGTCACAGTGTTTTATAATTACTTTCTGTAATTTTAGTTTAGAGGTTTTTAATGAGTGTATACAATATATTGGTCTTCAAACGTTTCATATTCCTCCCCAAATTGTTCTAATTGATCTCTCGTCCAATAACACGAACCTTTTCCGAGTATATCACTTCTTAATCGAAATATGTCATTAACGTCTTGAGTATCTATTAATATATAGCCATATGGGACTGACGTCACTTCATTATATACTTTTTCAAATGCTTTGATTTGATTGGGATATATTTGGCGAGCTAGAGGTAATACCTGCGATTTATCTCTTGAATTTTTGAAAAGTACTAGATATTTAAAGTTAAGTGAAATATCTCTTGAAAATTTACTCTGGTGAAAAATATTTTGTGTTACAAATATTACTGATAAATTTTTATGATGTGATCCTCTAGTAAATAAATCACATACATACTTATTATGAGAATTTAACATCATATCATCGATAATAATTAACAAAGGTTTTTGATTATCATTAAAGTTTGGAATAGTATTACTATATTCTACATCTTTGATATATTTTGGAGCGGTACTTTTGTCTGGATTACACCAAATAATTCTATTAATATGTGGTTGTATATTTTCTTTTTTATATTTTATTAAATTATGAATAAAAGTGGTTTTACCACAGCATGATGGCCCCGCAACCCTCATAGTAAATGGGTGAAAGAGCATATTTGTATTACTTAAAAACTAACATTGGTAACCTATATTTATAGGAAAAGCTCTTCTTCCGAAGTGAATATAAATGTAAATTTAGTAATTATAATGAACATTCTTCCGTAAACCTTCAACATGGATAATCAAATTTTCGTAGTTGATCTACAATTTTTAAAAGGAAATGAAAAGCAATATTTCCTAAAAGAACTGGCTATACTTAAAAAAAAGGAAGTTTAATTCCTACTGTATATCACTTCAAACCACCATACCCTGCAGAAGAACTTAGTCCGGAGGGAAATTATAATATCCAGTATTGCGAAAATAAAATAAATGGACTTAAATGGAATAACGGTTTAATTGAATATTTAGGCATAAAACCTATATTAAAACACTATTTCGAATCAGCTGAAAAAATTTAAGTTAAAGGAGAGCAAAAAAAACATTTTCTTGAAAAGTGCATTAACAGTGTTAAAATAGAATATCTAAGCAGAGACTTACCGTCATTATCAAAGATTGAAAATTTTAAATCAATGTTCTATACACTATACAAACACCAGTTTCAGATGTGCTGTAAAAAATTGTTTTAATGTCTATGCATCGCTTAAAAGAAAAAATTATTAATTTTGTTTTTAATTTTGTTTTTAATTTTATAAATTTTAAGTTTTAAATTTATATACAGACAGACGTATATAATCAAAGACGATAGAAAAATGGGATTTCACTATTTCTGCAATCTTAACATGATCATCGTAAAAAATTTTTCAACTCAGATTTCTATAAAATTGTAAAATATTTCTAGTTAAATAAAAATTTTTTGAGCATGTAAATAAATCTGTTTTATTTTTATATTCTTGTTTTCAAAATAGGTACCAAATGAAATTAACCTGATGACTTGGATTTTTTTTCTGTTTTTATTCTTTGCAGATTATGCAACATACAATGAACCTAAGCAACATGTTAATCGTTAAGTATTTCCATAACTTTAATTTTTTCAACATTCTTACAAACAAAAACTATCTTACACGACAAAGTGACAATAATTATTAATTATCTTCTTTAAAAAAAAAAAAAAAAAACCATTGGTTCTTTTTCCAATGGTTTGATCATTATGTAGACAGAAAAACAGGTTTGCACTTTTTCTTTATGAATTTTAAAGATGTGTTGTACCTTTTAAAATTGTTGTATCTTGGACGTTTAAACTTTTTTGTTTTTTTCTTTTTACATTTATCAACCATTTTTTCTTCCTACTTTCATATGCGCCTTATACTTAAGCCAAGTATACATCAATAACTAAACATGTACCACGTTAGATATTTTTTTGATTTGCTGTTTTTTTTTTTTTTTTATTCATATTTTTTTTCAACATTCTGACATAACAATTAATTATTGGTTTTTCCTTCCTCTTCTTTAAATACTTGTCATAAAAAAAAACGAAAAAAAAAAAACAAGAAATAAATGCAAACATATCAAAAATGCAAGCAAAAACATCTCAAAATTGCAACCAAAAATAAAAAGCAATTTTTTCTTACTATTTCCATGTTTACCTATTACTTAAAACAAGTATACAATCTTTATAAACAACTAGACCTGTCTGGCGGCCGCCGCAGCCTGTCTGATCTATTTTTACGACATTAACCTACTTCCTGTCTGACCTAATTACGGTTTGACCTACTTCCGGGTGACATTGACCTACTGACCCGTCTGGCCCAAGTGCCTACCTATCTACTAACGTGGATTATTTCGTTAATTTCCACTGATATTGCGGTAATTTCAAATTTCTTTTTAATCGGGTTTCTATCGTATTTTCCTGCAGTGCAAGTTTCACAGCTATTCACTACTTTATGTATTAAGATTTTTAAGTTTGGGTAAAATATTTTATGCTTGATACTTTCATAATTGGCTATGATACCAACATGACCAGATTCTCTTTTATGGAATAGAGATATTTGTTTTAAAGCTTCTCCTTCGTTCTTCATATGCTTGGCAAGATAACTGCATTTGACAAATTTTATTTTATTATTGTTAGGATACATTTCAATAATTTTTAATTGAAATTCTTTATAGATATGGTCTTCAAGTTCTGAATATATTCCAGTTTTTCCAATGTTAATATATCTTCGGATTATATTACTTACATTGTTAGGAATATCGTTTCTTTCTATGCAAGTTCTTCTCTTATTGAAAATTATTTCTAGATCTTTTTCTTTTTGTTCTACCAAGATAATTTGAGTTTTAAAACGATTAGCAACCATTTCTAAAATTGCTGTATGTTATACCAAATTTTCCTCTGGAGAGTGAATGGTTACTAAAGATTCATTACTATCAACATGAACCGAATTTGTACTTGTAAAGTTATTATAATTTTCAAATAAATTTACTTCGTTAGTATTAATATCGATTCTACTGAGAAAATCTGCTATTTTATTTTCTTTACCCTTAATGTATTCAATTTTGGCGTCATATACTGCTAATTGAATTAACCACCTTTGTAGTCTTGGATTAATATCTTTACCTCTGTTTTTAAGTTGTAGCCATTTTATAGGCTGGTAATCAGTAAGTAAATCAAATTCTCTACCGAACAAGTACGGTCTGAAATATTTAATTCTCCATACAATTGCTAAAAGCTCTTTTTCAATTGTAGAGTAATTTTTTTCATGTTAGTTTAGTGGTCGGGAAAATGAAAAAATGAGAAAATGATGAAATTACTTGCATCGGTAGCTAATTTGAATTTTTTATTAAAATTTGGGTACGTTAATATTGGGTGATCCGTAATAATATCTTTTAATTTTTCGAAAGGATCAACTAGGATCTTTCGTATTTATTTTTGTGTTTTTCTTTAAATATTTGACCATTGGATAGGCAACTTTTGCATAATCCCTTATAAATTTTCTATAATATCCAGTCAATCCTAAACATAATTTGATCTGTTTTTGGGTATTAGGAAGTTTGAGATTTCTAATTATTTCTATTTTATTTGGATTAGGTTTTATTCCTTGTGGAGTTAAAACATATCCTAAATATTCGGTTTCTTTGCAAAGAAAACTGCATTTATCTACCTGTATTTTTAACCCTGCTTTTTCTAAGGTTTCAAAAATTTTAGTTATATTAGTAAAGTGCTCTTCCAAAGATGTGCTGAAAATCAGTATGTCATCTAGATAAGCTACACAAATTTTATTAATAAACTCTCTTAGTACTGAGTTGATTATCTTTGAAATGTGGCGGGAGCATTTTTCAATCCCAATGGCATTCTGGTATACTCAAAATGGCCAAAAGGAGTTCAAAAAGGTGTTTTTTTCTATCTTCAGACCTAACTAAAATTTGGTGGAAGCCTTCCCAATTTGTCTAATATTGCTTCTATATTAGGAATTGGGAATTTGTCACTTGTAGTAATTTCATTAAATTTTCGGTAGTCTATCACAATTCTCCATTTCTTTTCGCCTGAATTATCTCTCTTTTTCGGTACAATCCAAAGAGGGCTATTGTAAAGAAAATTGCTTTCCGTAATAATTCCCTGATCTAACATTTCGAATATCTGACGTTGAATTTCTTGTTCATGGATTTTTGGATACCGATAAATCTTAGAATAGATTGGGTCATTTTTAGTTGTTAATATATCATGCTGAATTTCATGAGTAAAAGATAAGATATCTCCATCTTTAAAAAATAAATTTTTGAATTTTTTCAAAATTTTCAACAGTTTATTTCTTTCATCGTTGTTTACATTGCTTAAATGTAATTTGTTTAAAAAATTGTCACTACTAGGTTCTAAGGTGTTTATGTTGGAAATGTCAAATGGATAAGTATTGTCAATAAAAAGAATTTTGTTGTTTTTAATTTCTATATATTTTTGGCCTAGATTAATTTTAGCTTTAAGAGCGACTAAGATGTTTTCTCCTATAATTGCATCGTAGCTCCTACCATTTAACTCTATTACCTTTCATGAAATTCTTCCAAAAGTTTCGAATTCTTTTGGAATTGGGGTAACTATTTCAGTAATTATTTTATTAGTTCCGCTAATAGTGCTAAAATACAAAGCTTTTTCTAATTTAGTTTGAACAGAGTTATTCAAAACCTTAGGTTTAATAACACTTGTACTAGATCCTGTATCTATTAAGCATTTGATTTTTTAATTATTTATTGTAAAATATATTATTGGTAAGTTTGTTTCCGAGGTTCTTCTTGAAAATTTTCGGTAGTTCCCTGTAAATTTCCAATTTCCATTGAGTATGGACCATCATAGAAATAATTGCTATCATAAGTATGACTGTTGACTTGATCATTAAAATTTCTATTTCTAAATTGTCTTTGATTAGGATAAAGGTTAGGTCCGTTCACAGGATAACTCAAAAACTAATAAAACTATCTTGATGAAATTTATGTACTAGGTTACTAATTACGAAAGGAAGGCTAAGTTCGAATCTGAACAAAATCGGTCCATGGGTTCGGATTTTGGAAGCTTCCGAATGATTCCGGAGCAAACAAGATTATCTTCAAAACCAATAAAGATAGAACCTTTAAATTTTGTACAATGATGTTCCTTCCCGTTCGATTTATGTTTCTAAAATTTAAGAGGATTTGGTCCATGGGTTTGGATTTTGGAAGCTTCGAAATGGTTCATGGTTTTGGAACGAGCACCAGAGCAAATGAGATTATCTCCAAAACCAACTAAGATATAACTTTTAAATTTGGCAGAGTGGTGTTCTTTCATGTTTTATTTAAGTCTCTGAAATTTGAGAGGATTTGGTTCATGAGTTCGGATCTTGGAACCTTCCGAACGAGCCCCAGAGCAAACGAGTATATCTCCGCAACCAACAAAGATAGAAACTTTATTTTTAGTACAAGAGTGTGCTGTTATGTTTCCTTTTCTATAAAATTAGAAACTGACATTTGCAAGAATTTGAACCATGGATTCGTATATTGGAAGCTTCCGAACGAGCCCCAGATCAAACGAGATTATCTCCAAAACTAACAAAGTTAGAACCTTTGAATTTTTTACAATGATGTTCCTTCCCGTTTGATTTATGTCTCTGAAATTTAAGAGCATATGGTCCATGGGTTTGGATTTTGGAAGCTTCCGAACGAGCCCCAGAGCAAATGAGATTATTTCCAAAAACAACAAAAACATAACCTTTAAATTTTGCAGAATGGTGTTCTTTCCTTTTTGATTTAAGTCTCTGAAATTTGAGAGGATTTGGTCCTTGGGTGCGGATTTTGGAAGCTTCCGAACGAGCCCCAGAGTAAACGAGATTATCTCCAAAAACAACAAAGATAGAACCTTTAAATTTTTTACAATGATGTTTAAATTAGCAGAATGGTGTTCCTTCATGTTCGATTTATGTTTCTGAAATTTGTGAGGATTTGGTCCATGGGTTTGGATTTTGGAAGCTTCTGGACGAGTCCCAGAGCAAACGAGTATATCTCCACAACCAACAAAGATAGAACTTTTATTTTTAGTACAAAGGTGTACTGTTATGTTTTCTTTTCTGTAAAATTGAAAATTGACATTTGAAAGAATTTGAACCATGGATTCGTATTTTGGAAACTTCCGGAGGAGCACAAGAGCAACGAGCATATCTCCAAAATCAACAAAAGTAGAACCTTTAAATTTAGTTCAATGGTGTTCTGGCATGTTTTCTTTATGTTCCTGAGATGGATTCGATGAATTGAAGTGGCAATTCGGGTACCTGACACACACCTCCCAAGGACTAACAAATCTTCGAAATTAATAAAGATAGAAACTTAAAATTTTTTACAAAGGTGTCAAGCATATCCCAAGAGGATGCCTCTTTTACATTCCTGAAATTCGAGGTGAATAAGACAGAAAAAGGAAGAAGTTCAAGCAGCTGCCAAAAAAACTTATGGATTTTTAATTTAATTCGTAATATTCAGGTGTAGGATTTTCGGTTGCATCAACTTACTGTTACATTTACGTGTTATTATTTAATTTTCTATGATTAAAATCTATTGTCCTATTATCATCTAATAATCTTAGTTTATTTGGTCCATGGGTTCGGATTTTGGAAGCTTTCGAACGAGCCCCAGAGCAAACGGGATTATCTCCAAAATCAACAAAGATAGAACCTTTAAATTTTGTACAATTATATTCCTTCCCGTTCGATTTATGTTTCTGAAATTTAAGAGGATTTGGTCCATGGGTTTGGATTTTGGAAGCTTCCGAACGAGCCCCAGAGCAAAAGAGTATATCTCCACAACCAACAAAGATAGAACATTTATTTTTAGCACAAGAGTGTGCTGTTATGTTTTCTTTCCTATAAAATTGGAAACTGACATTTGCAAGAATTTGAACCATGGATTCGTATATTGGAAGCTTCCGAACGAGCCCCAGAGCAAACGAGATTATCTCCAAAACCAACAAAGATAGAACCTTTAAATTTTTTACAATGATGTTCCTTCCCGTTCGATTTATGTCTCTGAAATTTAAGAGGATATGGTCCATGAGTTTAAATTTTGGAAGCTTCCGAAAGAGCCCCAGAGTAAATGAGATTATCTCCAAAAACAACAAAGATATAATCTTTAAATTTTGCAGAATGATGTTCTTTCATGTTTGATTTAGGTCTCTGAAATTTGAGAGGATTTGGTTCATGGGTTCGGATTTTGGAAGTTTCCGAACGAGTCTAAGAGCAAATGATATTATCTCCAAAAGCAACAAAGATATAACCTTTAAATTAGGCAGAATGGTGTTCCATCATGTTTGATTTATGTTTCTGAAATTTGTGAGGATTTGGTCCATGGGTTTGGATTTTGGAAGCTTCAGCTTTTTAAATTTAGTACAATGGTGTTCTGGCATGTTTTCTTTATGTTCCTGAGATGGATCCGATGAAATGGAGTGGCAATTCGGGTACCTGACACACACCTCCCAAGGACTAACAATCTTCGAAATTAATAAAGATAGAAACTTAAAATTTTTTACAAAGGTGTCAAGCACATCCCAAGAGGATGCCTCTTTTACGTTCCTCAAATTCTAGTTGAATAAGACAGAAAAGGGAAGATTGAACTTCTTGCTGCCAAAAAAACTTATGGATTTTTAATTTAATTCGTAATATTCAGGTGTAGGATATTCGGTTGCATCGACTTACTGTTACATTTTCTTGTTATTATTTAATTTTCTGTGATTAAAATCTATTGTCCTATTATCATCTAATAATCTTAGTTTACTAAACTTATTGTAAATATCTAACATACTCATATTTTCTTGAATATGAGCTCTAATTGTACCATCTATTTTTTCTAATAAAATTTCTGTTATATCCCTATCTACATTTTCTGGCTTATAAATTTCTTGTTTCTTATTCTTCGTAACTTACATTCCTAAATTCTTCAAATAAGTTTCTGAAATTATTAACCTTTATGTATCTGCAATAGTTAAACAATCTAGAGTAGGATTTTTGAGGATGAAAACTCTGTCGCAGTTTTTATTTTATTTCGTCCTAACTAGCGTTTTCACCAAACTACTCAGAAGATAGTGTAAAATTTTGCTCTACATTGCTTTGTTGAATTTGTTGTTGGACTTGTTGTTGAACTTGTTGTTGTTGTTGAACTTGTTATTGCAGTTGTTGAACAAGTACTTGATACTGTTATAGTTGTTGTTCTTGTTGTTGCATAATTTGATCTTTTTGCTCATCCGTTAGTTGTCTTACCGTGATATTTCTGTTTTTATCAAATATTAAATTTCTGGTATTGTTTTTCATAAAAGTTTTTACACTGTTAATATAGTGTTATTGATTTTTAAATTAAAGATAAAGAATTTTAATTTATATTATATTTGTATTTTAAGTATTGTTTGCAATAACACTTTGAAATATTGTACATATATTAGAATTTATAGTTTTATTTTCTTAATTATTTATATATAAATAAATAATATATAAATTTGTATTTAATTGTTAATTTTATTATATAGCAATATACTATTTTCTTTATAATTTTGTTATTATGTTATTGCCAAAATAAATTCCAAAATATATCTACATATGTATATAATATGTATATACAACACAAATCTTTAATTTTTTGCAATGATTTTTTTTTTCTAAGTTAAGAAATACAATTATGTATTAGTTTTTAAATTTTATTATTTTGTATGTTTTTTTTTTTGTTTTTAAGTCACTTTTTCTTTTTTTTGAAAATTAGCTTATCACTATTTATCGTTTTATTTTGTTTCTTAATTATTTTTACTTAATTTTAACAATTATTAAAAATTCGTTTTATTATACTCAATTTCAAAAAATATGTATATTATGTTTTATTATTTAAATTTAATGTTTATATAATATAATTATGTTTATATTTTATCTTCGAATAAAAGTTTCTCGATTCGTTTAATTCAAACTTCTGATTGAATTCCATTTCCGACTGCGCCAATTATGTTTTTACTTAAAAACAAGTAAAACATCTAGTTTTAGTTTGGTCTTAAAACTTTTCTTTTTTTTTTTTTTGCGAGGTTAGGTGGGAATCATCGAAAGACACTATAGAGGAGTGAAAACGAGCACGATTCCTCTAGGAGTGTGTGGTATTTTAACCCGCTAAACACCACCTCCCTTTTTTGACCAAACAATAGGTTATACGACCTTTAGTACTAGTGTACTGCCTGGTCATAGGAAGTTGAGTTAAGGAATGAAAATAGATTTCAAATTGGCAGGTATATTGTGAACAAAGTTGTTAATATTCACCTTGAATCTTTGCACATTGTAAATATAATCATCACCAATTCTGGAGAACATATGAGGTGGAAGATGGTTCCACATTCGCGATGTTCGTACTACAAACGAATTTCCATAAGTCGAATTATGCCATCTGGGAATTTGAACTACATAGGGATGGGCAGCAGAGGCTCTCCTTGTTTCTCTTTGGAATGCTTTGAGAGGAGGCATCAAACTTTTAATCTCGTTAGAGCAAGAACCCAACCCTATAAGGTATCTATAAAACAGGGTAAGTGTTCCTGTTAGGCGCCGTAGACCGAGTGGAGAGAGCTTAGAGGTGACATTGGGATCATTTATTAGACGAATTGCTCTATTTTGCACTTTATCGAGAAATCCCAATGCCGTTTTGGAGGCTCCTGCCCAAATATGTGCATTGTACTCCATCTTTGGTCTTATATATGTTTTATAGATATTTAGGAGATCAGAAAATGAAAAAAAGGCTTTACAACGATACAGGAAACCCATACACCTAGATGCATCTTTAGCTATACCAAATTTATGATTGGATCAACTTAATTTTTGATTTAGCTTCACGTCCAAGATGTTGAGCTCACCCGCATGCTGCAAAACTTCCCCTTGAAAAGTCAAAGTTGGGATTGAAGTGTTTCTTTTCCCCTTTTCTCTGTTTCTTTTTTTCTAAAGGTTTCGGAGGCAACGGAGGTTTCTTAGACTTAAAATCGACTCTGTTGATTTTGCCCCAATTAGAAATTTTGTACAAGTCGAGATTTCGCTCAAGCGACGCAGAATACTTACCGTCGTTGTGTTCATAAGAAGCAACGAGCGTGCTGTCGTCAGCAAAACTATGGATTGGATTGGAGGTTATACTTAAAAGATCGTTTATAAATATTAGGAAAAGTGTGGGAGAGAGAACAGATCCTTGAGGGACATCAGCATTAATTTTGAATTGGTCTGAAGAATAACCATCGACCAGGACATGAATCGAACGATTCGAAAGAAAATCTCCAATCCATTTTACAAATACACGACCGAGGCCCATTGCTTTGCATTTAGCAATTAAAGCATCATGCCAAACTTGGTCAAAAGCTTTAGAAATATCCAAAGCGACAACATCGGACTCCTCTGAATGGTGGAGGCCAATGTTGAGCCTTTTCCAGAGGCATGTCATGACATCACCTGTTGACCGATGGGTACGGAACTCATATTGACGATCTTGAATTAATCCTTTGTTATGTAGATATTTCAGAAACTTTCTATTTATTAAATTTTCCATTATTTTGGAGAGGACCGAAGTGATAGCAATAGGGCGGTAGTTTGAGGGATCGCTTTTTTTCCTTTTTTGGGGATGGGATGTATGTGCGCTGTCTTCCACTGGGCAGGATATCTACCCGAAGAGTGGGATAAATGGAAGAGATTGCGCAATGGTTTCGCAATAGTAGAAAAAGTATATTTTAAAACCGTGGCAGTAATGTCATCCGGACCGGCTGACTTTTTTGTATCCAAATTTTTAAGAGCTTTAAGAACTGCACGAGTTCTAAAAGAAATTCTATCTAAGGAGCAGTTAAAATGGAAGAATGCATGGTCTTTGTGTTGACTGGGACAATGTTGAATTGGAGGCGAAATTTTTGGCAAACACATCTGCTTTTTCTTTAGAATCGGATACAATTTCGTCATTGTTATCCACCAAAGGCGGGAACGAAGAACCGCCACTTTTACCGTTAAGGCTTTTAGCAAAGGTTCAAAAGGATTTGCTATTTTTAGGAAGATGCAAAAATTGTCTTCTCCACCGTCTGTTGTGCAAGAACTTTTGCTTGTTGATAACTCTCCTACACCAGTTTCTAACCGCGATATAGGTCGCCCTATTAGCTTCAGTCCTATCACTCTTGTAGATTTAAAAAGCAACTTCCTTTTTAGATATTGCATTTGCACAAATGCTATTAAACCAAGATTTGGGTGGCCTTTTAATACTTTTCATAGAGTGAGGTATGTAAGCTCTCATCCCTAAAAGAATTATTTCACTAATCGCATTGGTTGCAAAGTCAACATTTCTGTTGCTAAAGCACATAGACCAATCAAAACCTTTAAAAAATGCATTTAAACCTTCCCAGTTAGCATGGCTATAACGCCATACTATTTTTTTTGGGAAAGGTCTTTGACTGGTCTGAGTGCTGAGCTCAAAGCTAGTATTAATCAAGCAGTAGTCGGAACAACCAAGAGGAGAGATAACTGAGACCTTGTATTTCTCATGATGTGTAGTCAGAAACAGGTCCAGGAAATTACCAACCTTGTTTACACGGTCGGGAATTCTAGTGGGATTTTGGACAAGTTGAGTAAGATGGAATAATGAAGCGAAAAGCTCAACTTGTTTCCCAATTAAGTTTTGACTGGGAGAATTGTCATTGGAGTAGTGGAGCCAGTTTCTATTATGGATATTGAAATCACCAGCCACAACAATTTCAGATTGTGGATTTAATTCCAAAATTTCATTAATCTGGTTGGTCAGATTTTCAATTTCCGAAATAGACTCCAGTTCACTAGAGTTTGGAGACCTGTATAAGTAACATAAATGAATGACGTGCCTAGCAACAATAATTTTTATTTAAATGTAGTGGAACATTTGGTTGGAACATAAAGAGTAACCTCCCCATAAGGCACAAAATGGGAGACAAGCGAGTAATTGTCAACGACAAAGTTGTCGTCTTGACCAACCACCTGGGTCGCACATAATGCTAATATTGCTGGTTTTACTGATTTGATTGGTGGCCTTGGACGGCAAGAAAATTCGACTGCAGATTACGAATATTGCAAAAATTTACGCTAAAACGGGCAACAATGGGTATAAATATATAAATAATATAATCAGAAAAAAAAAAAAAATAAATAAAATACACGAAAACCAAAAGATTCAAGTATTTAAAGAATTCGACAAACGAAGAGTAAATTAAAAAATTAATTGAATTTTAATATTGCAATGATCAATAAATAATCACTAACTGCCACTTAATTACCAATTAATTAATATTAAAAGATAAACAATCAATATTAATAATTAATAAATAATATTAAATATAATCACCACAGATAACAAAAAGTTTGCAAAATACTTTCAACAGTTTCCAATTCCTTATTGAAAGTAATTTCAACTCAAAGTCAACTACGAGTAATGTAAACGCGATACTTAAATAATGCTTAATGTAAACATAGCAAAATGAGGTAGAAAATTAATAGAATAACAAACAATATAGTCTATCACAAAAAATCTGAATGTATGAAAAGAACGAGGAAAAAGGACGAAGAAAAGGAAAAGTTCAGCAGCACGTTTGTTAACAAAAACAATATTTGTGATTTAAAAAAAAAACAATTTAAATTCGTAAAAATAAAATAAAAATTAAAAAATTGAAATATAAAAATTAAAGTTAAAATATTAATAAAAAAAAAAAAAAGTAGAGCAATTATATTAAAAATAATTATGCAGTGTTAGATTATAAGGTAGAAGGAATTATACCAAATTGTGTATATATTCCAAGTGTGCTAAATTTATATATAATTACCAATTACTAACAGAAAAAACAAAAAATAAAAATAAGTTAAGTTTAAGGTACAACAAAAAAAAAAGAATAAGTTAAGTTTAATTAGAATATTAAAAAAAAAAAAAAGAAAATGTATGAAGTTAATTTTAAGTTTTAAGAAAAAAATGCAACAAAATTTTAATGTATATAAATAATTAAAATAGAAATAGTAAAGGAAAAAAACAAAAATGTATATTATATCAAAAATTTACTAAAAAAATTAAAATTGTTGAGAAATAAAATAATAAAATAAAAATATAAAAACAGATTTTGTACTCTTATTTAATTTGAAAGGAACTATTAACGAAAAAGAAAAACAATATTCAACAAATAATTATTGTATTGGATAAGCGACGGCCATGGCAGAAATGGCAAAAAATATAGAAAGCAAAAAAAAAATAATAATAAGAGAAAAAAAGTGCACTTATCTTATTTATGGTTCCAGATCCGAGATCATAATACACACAAAAAGAAATTAGAATTATGATAATGAAATATAAGCAAAATAAAACAAAAAAAAATTAAAAACTAAATTTTATTAAAAACTCTATAAAGACGACCTTTCTCTTCGAGTGTCAAACTTAACTTATTTTTATTTTACAAAGTTATACTTATATATTAATATGCTTAAATTAACTTAATGCTAAGATCATCAAAAATAATTTTGTCTTTAAAATTTACAAATAAAATCAATTAACCTGGAATGCTAATTGCATTTCCTGTTATTGTAAAAATATAAAAATGCTTAAAAAAAGGTGAATGAGCTACTATATTATGCCAACACAATACCATGCAACATTATATTAAGTTGCGTCAACGTAATGTATCATGCTACATTATGGCAACACATATGTCATGCTACATTATGTCAACACATATGTCATGCTACATTATGTCAACATAATATTATGTAACTCACACAGTAAATTTTAAAACAAGCTGCGTTCACTTCTATAACGATGTGAAAATTGCTCTGAGTTATTAATATCGTCCTTAAATATCGTCGTTACCTTAAATATCAGGTGGAACAGAGGAACAATTATGCAAATAAAAATTATAGGCATAATAGCTTCATTTATAGCTTCAACTGTAACTTACCATTTAGAATAATTAAGGGAAATATTAGACCACTAATTTTTATAATTGATTCTGGTGCGACCCATTCAATCATAAATCCTGAAATATGTAACCCAAAATATATTGAAGACCTAAAAACAAAAACTTTACTAAAAACTGTTAACGGCAATGTTACTATATATAAGTCAAAAAACTTTAATCCCCTTATTTAAAGAATTAGGGAACTTAGAAGTAAAAATGGAAATGCTTGTATTTAAATTTCACCAAGATTATGATGGATTGATAGCTAACAATATCCTTATCCCATTAAAAGCAATTATTAATTTTGAAACACAAAAATTAACTACCAAATATAAAGAAGTAGAACTTAAATTTTCAAATTCTACGGAAAAATTTAGTTATGAAATAGAAAAAGCTGGTAATATCGAATTGGATATTCCAATACAACAAAAAGAAGGACTAGCTTACCTGAATGAAATGAAGTCTTCAGATGGCAAGGTAATTTTAAAAGAAGGCATTTATAATGTAGAAGATTATAAAGCAAAAATTGTAATCAAAATAAAAGACCAAAATAATAAAATCTTAAATTTCAGTATCAAGCGAAGTAGTTGATTATCAAAATTTTAATATTATTGAACAAAAAGAAAGTAAAACCTTGTTGGAACAAATCAGAATAGACCACTTACATGCTAAAGAAAGGGAACCGCTGCTTAAAATTATTAAAAAATTTTCTAAAACATTTTATAAAGAAAACTCCGGGTTATCTTTTACCAATTATATAAAATACAGAATCAGGACAACAAATGACGTTCCTATTTTCGTAAAATCTTATAGGTACCCTCATATACATAAAAAAGACATAAAAACACAAATAGAGGAAATGTTAGAAAATGGAATAATAAGACATAGCAACTCACGATATTCTGCACCCGTATGGGTAGTCCCAAAGAAGGAAGACGCCAGCCTATTTTAATCTATCCCAATTTCGAGAAAACTTTTACACTAACAACAGACGCCAGCCAATTTCCTTTTGGCGCCATGTTATCGCAAGACTAACGGCCAGTGTGTTATGCTGGTCGCACACTTAACGAGCACGAAGTACATTACAGTACTATCGAATAAGAACTCCTGGCAATAATTTGGGCAACAAAGTACTATCGACCCCACTTATTTGGCAGTAAGTTCATCTTTGGAACCGACCACAGACCTCTTCAATGGTTATTCTCTATAAAGGAGCCAAACTCGAAACTTGTTCGTTGGAGCTTTAAATTATCAGAGTTTGATTATGAAATTAGGTATAAAAAGGGTATTCAAAATGGCAATGCAGATGTACTCTCATGTATAGAAATAAATCTTGGAGAGGAACAAACCAACGAAATTAATCCAGACAGTGAAAACGACAAAAATAATGTACTTAGCAAAAATACTGAAATAAACGGAACGAACGAAGCTAGCGAAACCAATGTCCTTGCAACTAGCAAATCATCATTAAACATTTTTAAAACTCAAATTACTATCTTCAAAACAAATTCTGGTTCTCTCCGAATTCGGAATATAAAAATATTTAATAAAAATAAGAAATGTATCCACACTAAAGACTTAGACGAAGAAACCGCTGTCACTATTCTTAGATCTCACTGCAATCTTAAATGTTTAAACGCAATATATATTGAAGATCCTAATTTTTTTGAAACTCTACAAAAAGTATTTTTCGAACACTTCTCATCGAGCGGCCAATTAAAAATAATTACTTGACAAAACTCTCTTTTAACCTTCATAGACAAATTTACAAAATTCGCTTAAGCTATAAAAATTAGCTTACGAACTTGGGTAGAACAATTATTGCAATACCTTTCACGAGTTGGTAATAAATTATAGTTGACAATGAACTGGGTTTTAAAGCACCTCTTAGAGGATTTCTACAAAACGAGAACATTGAAATTTATTATACATCAAACAACAATCATAACTCAAACTCAGATATCGAAAGATTGCATAATACAATCAACGAGCACATACGACTTTTAAGATACGACGAATGAAAAGATATCGACACTGTGGAAGAAAAAAGCTTAAAAATAATTGCAATTTATAATGACACTATTCATTCAACCACTAAAAAAAAACCAATAAACTTTAAAAATGGCAAAATCAAAAACGAGGAATATGAATCTATTAGGGTAATTAAAAATACAACAAACTAAAGAAAAAATTATAAATAGGTTAAACCAAAATAAAGAGGAAAACGAAGTAAATGCAGACCCTAATTTTGTAAAAAAACCCAAGAGGAGGAAGAAATCACGCAAAATTTAGAAAAATTAATGTAAACATTTTAGATAGAAACCATATCAAAGACAAAGAAACTGGATTAAAATATTATAATTCACACGTTAAAAGAACGAAAAGATTCCAAAATAATAATTCCTTTAAAAATTAAAGCTAAAATTGAAAAAAACAAGAAATCAAAAAGAACTAATATTTCTTTTATAGGTTCAAGATGCTAAACGTAAAAACCTTCATTCTCATAGCAGCCTCATCAACAGTGCTTCTCCAAACAATTGAAGTCCAAAATATTGACAACAATCATGGATACATTACAATTAAATTAGGTGATAGAAAAATAATAAAAACAATACAAGAAAGTCATGCACATCATTAATATTTCTGAATATGAAAATACCAAAAACTTAATTTACCAAAATATTCAAACAATTAAAATGAAAGAAAAATACATTACACCAATGTACAATACAATTACTCACAACTTTGACCTACTTGAAAGAAAAATACATAACATAAGACCACATACAAGACAAACCAGAGGGACGCACTAGGAACAGGGCTAAAATACATAACAGGAGTTATGGACCACAACGACGAAAACTTAATTATGAACAAACTACAGGTACTATCAGACAATAACAGAGATCTTATTCAAGAAAACAATAAAAAAATAACAATAAATGATCAATTTGCTAACCAAATAAAAAATATTACGAACTAAATAAAAACCAAACAAACCATCATTTCACAATATCTAAACACCTTTAACGCAGAAAACGAAAACAAGATTTTTAAAATAGAGGACGAAATAGAATATATCCAGCAAATCTATCAAATAAACTATGATTGAAGAAATTTAATTAAAATAAAGAATAATTGTACTAAAAATGTATTACATTTTAAAGAAGCAAATTGCATTATGAAAAAATTTAAAACTACAGAAATTAAATAAATTTCAACAGGAATTATTATAAAAAGAATCCTATATTTCAAAGATTATCTATTGCAATAAGATGGGTCTCTCTCACCACGTGACCAAAAATTTCTATGCACGAAAAAGCAAAAAAAAAAACAACTAGGAATAAGATTTTATCATGTGAAAAGAAGACAACAAAACCTATTATACATTTTATGTCTTATATCAAATTCTTTAATATATTAAAGTATTTTCTTAAATTATGAAATCTGATTCTAATATACTTCCAATTACTCCAAATTTTCAAAATTTTATTTCGTCTCTTTTTAATATCAAATTCGTCAAATTTTGAAAATCAATTTCGTCAAAATTTAGAAATTTACGTTTTTATACCCGTACGATAAGTATCGGGTATAATAAAATTACTCCTCTGTTTGTAACACCTCGAAATAAGCGAGCTAGATATACCTTCAAAGGTATGGATCGGATCAGAATCAAATTCTGAGTCGATTAAGCCATGTCCGTCCGTCCGTCCGTCAGCACGCTAACTCAAAAACTAAGAAAGCTAGAATCTTGAAATTTACACAAAATATTCTGGGAGCAATTTATAGGTTCCCTATTTTTTGGTTGAGTTCCGACCAAAACTTTGGGTAGCTCCCGAACAACAAACTTTTAGATCTCCACAATTTTTTTGAAATAGAGCCGTGAAATTTTAACTACTGATATATATCATAAAAATATTAATTTTATGTTATTATTAATTTCTCTGTAGCCCCACCCGTTACGGAGCTAAAGCCCCCCAAAATTCGAAAAATCTCTATATTTAAAGTGCTATAATACAAGCTCTATAAGGTATATCTTCAATCTGAAAATTCCAAAGGATAGGGGCTATTATGAGGTTTACAAACATGTATATAATAAATATATACTTGTGCTATACGGTATCTTAATGTACCGTTATGCGAAACTGAATTATTGCAAAATCCTTTAACTCTTCTATCTTCTAAACGGTTTAAGTTGGGAACTTGAAATTTTGACAGAAGTTAGATCTTTGAAAATTAGTATGAGTCATTTCAGAAATTTTTTTTGCATCATCCCCCGTTTAGGAGCTGTAAGGAGTCCCTGTAACTGGAACACCTGTTAAAATTTTTTTGAAGTAATACACAAAAATTAAAGCTTCAACATTATACTCTTATTTCTGTTAACAACTTTTTTTAATAATATAGGGTTACTTTATAATTGACGAAAGTGTTACTTGATTTTTTCAAATTTTCTAACAAATTTCTTTAACGAATTTTTTCCATTTTGTTTTACTGTTTTACTTATAAGAAATTATTCTGTCAATGGAATATTTAAATATAATACAATATAATATTTAAAATTATATTTACTATTTTGTACTAAGTAAATTTAATATACATTTACCGCTTAGTATTAAATGGTACTATAGAATATTTGAAAAAGTTTTGGATTGATAATCGTTATGTGAAAGGTTAGAATCTGCTTTTGAAGAATGTACATATAAACATATAGTTTGAATATGTGTACAACCCATAGTTCTAGAAATTATAAAATTCACCCAAATTATTTTAAAATACTAAAATATTAAAAAAATATTATTGTAAGCAGAGTGACAGGCTGTTAACATACTAACGGTTCGTACGGGTATCTAAGAGTTGACAAAGGCAACTGTATTCTTCCTCGTTTTTTTTAAGATCAAGCCTATTCAATTTTTTTAACCATATTTCTGTTCTGAAAAAAATAATATTTTTTATTTACAATTATCAATAAATATTTTTAGTTTTTAATAAATCTTACATCCATGTATGATAACAGAAATTTAAAAATAAATAAGTACATATCTACATTAAAATATATTATTATATAATTATATTATATAATTTTCCTTATTATAAAAATAAGGAAAATTCTGATGATTTTCGCTAATGTGAAAAACATTTTAACGAACATACATAGGTATAACCAAAGAACATATAATTATAAGAAGTCTCATCTCATACAAATTTTGTTTCGTCACATCACGACCCACATAAGAAATTTTTTCTTTCTTATTTTGTTTTTATTTTCTCTCTCTCATCACATCAAATCCGCTCTTAAAATTTTATTATTTATAATTATACCCGTACGATAGGATCGGGTATAATAAAATTACTCCTCCGTTTGTAACACCTCGAAATAAGCGAGCTAGATATACCTTCAAAGGTATGGATCGGATCAGAAAAAAATTCTAAGACTTTTGAGCCATGTCCGTCCGTCCGTCCGTCCGTCAGCACGCTAACTCAAAAACTAAGAAAGCTAGAATCTTGAAATTTACACAAAATATTCTGGGAGTAATTTGTAGGTTCCCTATTTTGTTGGTTGAGTTTGGACCAAGCCTTAGGGTAGCTCTCGAACACCTAACTTTTATATCCCAACATTTTTTTTGAAATAGAGCTATGAAATTTTAACTGCTGATAGATCTCACAAAAATATTAATTTTATTTTTAATAACTTTTTTTTGTAGCCCCACCCGTTACGGAGCTACAGCTCCTCAAAGGTTCAAAAAAGCTCTATATTTAAAATACATAACAGGAGTTATGGACCACAACGACGAAAACTTAATTATGAACAAACTACAGGTACTATCAGACAATAACAGAGATCTTATTCAAGAAAACAATAAAAAAATAACAATAAATGATCAATTTGCTAACCAAATAAAAAATATTACGAACTAAATAAAAACCAAACAAACCATCATTTCACAATATCTAAACACCTTTAACGCAGAAAACGAAAACAAGATTTTTAAAATAGAGGACGAAATAGAATATATCCAGCAAATCTATCAAATAAACTATGATTGAAGAAATTTAATTAAAATAAAGAATAATTGTACTAAAAATGTATTACATTTTAAAGAAGCAAATTGCATTATGAAAAAATTTAAAACTACAGAAATTAAATAAATTTCAACAGGAATTATTATAAAAAGAATCCTATATTTCAAAGATTATCTATTGCAATAAGATGGGTCTCTCTCACCACGTGACCAAAAATTTCTATGCACGAAAAAGCAAAAAAAAAAACAACTAGGAATAAGATTTTATCATGTGAAAAGAAGACAACAAAACCTATTATACATTTTATGTCTTATATCAAATTCTTTAATATATTAAAGTATTTTCTTAAATTATGAAATCTGATTCTAATATACTTCCAATTACTCCAAATTTTCAAAATTTTATTTCGTCTCTTTTTAATATCAAATTCGTCAAATTTTGAAAATCAATTTCGTCAAAATTTAGAAATTTACGTTTTTATACCCGTACGATAAGTATCGGGTATAATAAAATTACTCCTCTGTTTGTAACACCTCGAAATAAGCGAGCTAGATATACCTTCAAAGGTATGGATCGGATCAGAATCAAATTCTGAGTCGATTAAGCCATGTCCGTCCGTCCGTCCGTCAGCACGCTAACTCAAAAACTAAGAAAGCTAGAATCTTGAAATTTACACAAAATATTCTGGGAGCAATTTATAGGTTCCCTATTTTTTGGTTGAGTTCCGACCAAAACTTTGGGTAGCTCCCGAACAACAAACTTTTAGATCTCCACAATTTTTTTGAAATAGAGCCGTGAAATTTTAACTACTGATATATATCATAAAAATATTAATTTTATGTTATTATTAATTTCTCTGTAGCCCCACCCGTTACGGAGCTAAAGCCCCCCAAAATTCGAAAAATCTCTATATTTAAAGTGCTATAATACAAGCTCTATAAGGTATATCTTCAATCTGAAAATTCCAAAGGATAGGGGCTATTATGAGGTTTACAAACATGTATATAATAAATATATACTTGTGCTATACGGTATCTTAATGTACCGTTATGCGAAACTGAATTATTGCAAAATCCTTTAACTCTTCTATCTTCTAAACGGTTTAAGTTGGAAACTTGAAATTTTGACAGAAGTTAGATCTTTGAAAATTAGTATGAGTCATTTCAGAAATTTTTTTTGCATCATCCCCCGTTTAGGAGCTGTAAGGAGTCCCTGTAACTGGAACACCTGTTAAAATTTTTTTGAAGTAATACACAAAAATTAAAGCTTCAACATTATACTCTTATTTCTGTTAACAACTTTTTTTAATAATATAGGGTTACTTTATAATTGACGAAAGTGTTACTTGATTTTTTCAAATTTTCTAACAAATTTCTTTAACGAATTTTTTCCATTTTGTTTTACTGTTTTACTTATAAGAAATTATTCTGTCAATGGAATATTTAAATATAATACAATATAATATTTAAAATTATATTTACTATTTTGTACTAAGTAAATTTAATATACATTTACCGCTTAGTATTAAATGGTACTATAGAATATTTGAAAAAGTTTTGGATTGATAATCGTTATGTGAAAGGTTAGAATCTGCTTTTGAAGAATGTACATATAAACATATAGTTTGAATATGTGTACAACCCATAGTTCTAGAAATTATAAAATTCACCCAAATTATTTTAAAATACTAAAATATTAAAAAAATATTATTGTAAGCAGAGTGACAGGCTGTTAACATACTAACGGTTCGTACGGGTATCTAAGAGTTGACAAAGGCAACTGTATTCTTCCTCGTTTTTTTTAAGATCAAGCCTATTCAATTTTTTTAACCATATTTCTGTTCTGAAAAAAATAATATTTTTTATTTACAATTATCAATAAATATTTTTAGTTTTTAATAAATCTTACATCCATGTATGATAACAGAAATTTAAAAATAAATAAGTACATATCTACATTAAAATATATTATTATATAATTATATTATATAATTTTCCTTATTATAAAAATAAGGAAAATTCTGATGATTTTCGCTAATGTGAAAAACATTTTAACGAACATACATAGGTATAACCAAAGAACATATAATTATAAGAAGTCTCATCTCATACAAATTTTGTTTCGTCACATCACGACCCACATAAGAAATTTTTTCTTTCTTATTTTGTTTTTATTTTCTCTCTCTCATCACATCAAATCCGCTCTTAAAATTTTATTATTTATAATTATACCCGTACGATAGGATCGGGTATAATAAAATTACTCCTCCGTTTGTAACACCTCGAAATAAGCGAGCTAGATATACCTTCAAAGGTATGGATCGGATCAGAAAAAAATTCTAAGACTTTTGAGCCATGTCCGTCCGTCCGTCCGTCCGTCAGCACGCTAACTCAAAAACTAAGAAAGCTAGAATCTTGAAATTTACACAAAATATTCTGGGAGTAATTTGTAGGTTCCCTATTTTGTTGGTTGAGTTTGGACCAAGCCTTAGGGTAGCTCTCGAACACCTAACTTTTATATCCCAACATTTTTTTTGAAATAGAGCTATGAAATTTTAACTGCTGATAGATCTCACAAAAATATTAATTTTATTTTTAATAACTTTTTTTTGTAGCCCCACCCGTTACGGAGCTACAGCTCCTCAAAGGTTCAAAAAAGCTCTATATTTAAATTGTTATGGTACAAGTTGTATAAGATACATCTTCATTTTGAAAACGCCAAACGATTACTACTTTTATTAGCTTTAAAAGTATATATACAATAAATATATATTTGTGACATATGGTGTCTTAATTTACCGTTATGCGAAACTCAAATTTTGCAAAATCCTTTAACCCTTCTATCTTCTAAACGGTTTAAGTTGGAAACTTGAAATTTTGACAGAAGTTAGATCTTTAAAAATAAATATGAGTCATTTCAGAAATTTTTTTTGTATCACCCCCCGTTTAGGAGCTGTAAGGGGTCAAAAACTGAAAATTTCCTATTTTTAAACACCTGTAACTTGAACACCTGTTAAAATTTTTTTGAAGTAATACACAAAAATTAAAGCTTCAACATTATACTCTTATTTCTGTTAACAACTTTTTTTAATAATATAGGGTTACTTTATAATTGACGAAAGTGTTACTTGATTTCTTCAAATTTTCTAACAAATTTCTTTAAAACGAATTTTTTCCATTTTGTTTTACTCGATAATTTGAAATTGTTGAGGATATAATGCGTAGTATAAAAAAATGTAAATAAATAAAAAACATAACGGTTGCTTGAAGAATTTTTATTATTATTTATATGATATTGACATATATACATACTTATATAATATCATGTTGATTTACATATCGTATATGTCACTAGTGAATGAATGATAAGAGTATATATGTATATTATATAGCGCCGTATTTACATACATATATGTATTTTATTGTACTTATAAGAAATTATTCTGTCAATGGAATATTTAAATATAATATAATATAATATAATATTTAAAATTATACTTATTATTTTGTACTAAGTAAATTTAATATACATTTACCGCTTAGTATTAAATGGTACTATAGAATATTTGAAAAAGTTTTGGATTGATAATCGTTATGTGGAAGGTTAGAATCTGCTTTAGAAGAATGTACATATAAACATATAGTTTGAATATATGTACAACCCATAGTTCTAGAAATTATAAAATTCACCCAAATTATTTTAAAATACTAAAATATTAAAAAAATAATATTGTAGGCAGAGTGGCTGTGAACATACTAACGGTTCGTACGGGTATCTAAGAGTTGACAAAGGCAACTGTATTCTTCCTCGTTTTAATGTATATTCAATTTCAATATTTGTCATATTTTATTTTATTTAGTTTGATGCTTTATCAAACAAGTAAAGAACATAAATTCAAGATAAACGCATGAATAGAATAATATAAAATATAATAATATTATATATGCACATTTATATATGTACCTAGGTACTTTTGTCAATTTTTTTTTTTAATTTAATCATTTACTTTTGTCAATTTTTTTTAATTAATAAATTGTACAATGTACATTACAATATACATATCTCTATAGTCTCATACACATAATAATAATAATGTAAACAGTAAAATGTAAATCACTCACACTTTATAGAAAGTTTTTAGCCTGTTATTTTATTACTCTTTATATTTTGTTGTTGCACAAATCTTCTATGAAAACTAATTTTGGCATAATAAAATTTGGCAAAAATTTCATATTAATTAATCTTTTACTAATTTAATTTTTTTTTTATTATTTATTGTAATTATAAATATTTACAATAAAAGTTGGGCCCTTTTCCTTGCATGCTGGTTCATCTTTTTATAAATTTTCCTGTAAAATTAGCAAATTTAATATTTTTTTTTTCCTAAGGGAGGTGGGAATCTTCCAAAGACACCAAGAATTCCCCCTTGGTAGTGTCAGATTCTTACTGACTAAACTCACCTCACCCTTTAGCCAATATAATGGGATGAGACCTTTACTTGCGAACGCAGTATATTGGCTAGGGATAGGAAAGGATAGGAAATGGATACGGAAACATTGAATTGGGAGGTGGGTCTATAAGAAAACAATGAATCCATCTATTATTATTACTATTTGGCTTTTTGGTGGATAATGGAGTCTCCCACCCTTATGTAACCCTGGGTCAGCACCCCACCGAGACTCCACTCCGTTTCACTCGATTAACTCGAGTTTATATTAAAGTATGAGTCAGCATTATTGATTGTATTTTTATTTTACTACTATGAGGTGTGAACTAAGTTTTAAGATGTTTTTGTAGGATTATTTTTTAATGGCGCAGAAAACTTAATCCTAGTTTTTGGGCTTTTTTCTTTGTAATTTGATATTATTTAAACCAAATGAAGTACATATTGTACACATTTTTCATGTACAAAGTTTTCATTAATTTTTATCAAATAAAAGTAATTATTATATGAAATAAATGTAATTATTATATGTAACGCAAATAAATTATTAAGATATTATTCGAGTTATTACTCCATTGAATTCAGCTAAAGTAGGATTTTTATTATTACCCCCCTTTTGTCTTACAATAGAAAACAAATTTTTAAGTGCATCTTGGTTAAGACGTTTAGTCATTAAATATTTCAGATTCATTTTTGAAAATATCTTCCGATAGTTCCAGTAAAGTGTTCAACAAAATTTGCACTCCTTTCAAGAAATACACTTTTTCTTTTTAACTAATTAAATATTTTCTAAACAGTTTCTGAAGTCTTTTAAAAATGTTAAAGATAGGCTATTTATTTGAATAGCAGAACGATACGGATTATCGGAATACAATGAACCACTATTCATACAATCAAAAAATTTATCAATCATTTGTATATAATTTGCTGTTGACCTTGCAATTTCATTCCCGGTCTTAAAGCCAGATTTTTCAACTATTGTTTTAATAGCAGCACTAACAATTCTGCTAAAAATTTGTGTAGCCAGTCTTACTCGCATTTTTTCAAACGTATTTGAATTAATATGCTGCCTGGTTAGCTTAGTACACATATTTGTTTTTCCATTTAATTGATACTCCCATAATTCTCTAATAATATTAAAACTGGCAATCCCATCAGGGGTTCTCAGATCGGAATCTAATAAGCAATTTCTAAGGGATTTTATTTAGTGTGGAAAGTCGTACATGCAATATATTTTGTTTTTCTTATATTCAAAAAAAGAGTGTGTTGGGGAAATATTTAACAAGGAAAAACATTTCCTATTGGAGGAACTTTGATCACACATAATTACACGTATTATTATACCAATCTCAAATAATATTTCTAAATTTTCTTTAATAATTTTAAAAGGCATTTTACCCGATAGCCCATTTTTTGTGACAAAATAAACACAAGTTTCCAATTTGAAATTAAACCCCGTAGCATAAAAACAAATTTTCAAAAACAAAACGGAATCACATTTTTTTTTTAAATTCCTCAAAAGCACTATTTTTAAAGCCAGATTGAAGCGATTTTATTGGATTCCATCTATGTAGCGAGCTTATGTGTGGTAAATTCAAATGCAATTTGTTTCTTAAAAAACAATATGTAGACTGTGAAATATTAAACATATTTTGGGCTAAATTTTTAACGTTATCTGGATATTTTTTTCCTTCGCTATTGAGAAGAAGTTTACAAAATATTTTCGATTCATTACTCATATAAGAAATGGAATCGATAGAGTTTTTGATATTGTTATTCATCGTCTTAGTTTTCTTCGCATGTTTATTGGAGATCGGCTTTTTAATTTTTTTCATTAATTTTATTTTGGCTAAAAGTACAATGTTCTTTTTTAAATTTAAATTATATTTTTTCATGTAGCAATCTCTAGCTTATTTATTTATATTAATATTACATACATAAATGTAATGCAATATTATTGAACCATCGGCTACCAAGGCTATTATAGATTTTTATACTATTATTAAATTAAACACTAATATTATTTATTTTGTTTATATTATATACTATATATTTACATTATATTTGGTCGTAAGGGGGGTATGTAAAGAAAAAAACACTTACGACCTGTGCAGGGATCGAACCCACACTCCTTCGGTTAATACACCACACGCCTACCCACTAGGCTAATTGTGAAAAATATGTTATCTCTAGCTTTTACATATTTTTCACAATTGTTGCAGGCAGAGTCTATAAAATCTTCACAGCAGACCTACTTAAACTTTTTTTTTTCAGGTGGGCAAAAAATTAATGTTTTCAATACTTTCTTCTAAATATGTACCTAATTTTACAGAGGGTATAGCGTCGGATTTCAATTTATTCTTTCTACATATAAATGAATGTGGCATGTTTGAATACTGTCTTCATTAAAGAGAGTGTTACAAAATAAGGTGGTTTAACTTACCTATATAGCTTAGATTAAAATGGTTATTACAAATAAAAAGTTTTTTTCCAACTACGAGCTCGGAATTTGAAATACCACAATTTTCGCGCCAAATTTGACCAATAATCTTAATATTATTTATTGTTAATATTATGTTCACAATTCATTTTAATTTATTTTAATTGAATAACTAAATCTGAAATGTTCACGCTACACGCTTTTACAAACTTTACTCATAACTTTAAAATATTTCCAATTTTTGCATTTACAAATAAACTTCCAAAATTTTTCAAATAACGCATTTCTATTTATTCTTACATGTATGTATGTATTTTACAATGTCATGTCAAGTCAAATAATAAAAAATATTAATAAAGAAAATCAAAACAAAATAAAAAATAAATTTCTGTTGATTCTAATTCTAATTTCTACTTCTAAAGGAATTCTATTCTAATTTAACTCTATACGAAACGAATACAATATTATCTACACATACATACAGATCTCTGCAGAATATTGTTCTTTGTATTGTGTCACTTTGTATTGTGTCACAAAGTCCAAACCATTAACCAATAATAAAAAAAAAAAAAAAAGGAAAAAAGTAAAATAAAAAATTTTAAAGAGAAAAGACAATGCCTTTTTATTTTATTTTTTCCCCCGACCGTACGCATCATAGATGTAAAAATTGAATAAGTGTTCTGATGAAACTTCTTATAATTATATGTTCTTTGGTATAACATAAAAATTCAAATAAAAAAGAAAAAAATTAATATTTTAGAAAATAAAATATTAGTCGCGGCAAAAAGTGTAAAAGATAAGCCAATGAATGAAATATAAAATTTTGGAATATGTTTTACGACTTTATTATACCCTACACCTAAAGTATAGGGTATATTAACTTAGGTATGGTGTTTGTAACCACCAAAAGGAAGCGAGTTAGATATGGACATGTACATATATTCCGAATCAGGATCACCTCCTGAGTCGATTTAACGATGTCCGTCCGTCCGTCCGTTCGCACGTTAACTCAAAAACTAATAAAGCTACCTTGATGAAATTTATATAGTAGGTTACTAATTAGGAAAGCAAGGCGAAGTTCGACAAAATCGGTCCATGGGTTCGGATTCTGGAAGCTTCCGAATGATTCCGGAGCAAACTGACTCATGGCGCAGTGGTTAAGTCGCCAACCTTTCAATCGAAGGGTCTTGTGCTCAAACCCCGATCAGGTCATAAATAAAAAAAAATATATAGTACTTTTATATCTTAATAATGTATAATAATGTATATCGTATAATTAATATTAGTAATAATAACAATAATAATATTAATAATAAGAATAATAGTAATAATAATAACAATAATTATAATAATAATAACAATAATTATAATAATAATAATAATAACAATAATAATAATAATAATAATAATAATAATAATAGTAATAATAATTATAATAATAATAATAGTAATAGTAATAAAACAATAACTACAATAATAATAATAATAATAATAATAATAATAATAATAGTAATAATAATAGCTGCTACAGTAGAGCCATCTTTGGTTATATCATGCAAGTAAGGTGTTATATACTGGTGCACGTTGTAATCCACTGATGGTGCTGACACTGTGGTAAAATAATAATAATAATAGTAATAATAATAATAATTAATAATAATAATAGTACAATAATTAAATAGTATAATAAATAGTACAATAATAATATACCAATTATTATAATAATAATAATAGCTACTACAGTGGGGCTATCTTTGGTTATATCATGCAAGTAAGGTGTTATATACTGCTGCACGTTGTAATCCACTGATGGCGCTGACTCTGTAGTAAAATAATAAGAATATTAATAAGAATATTAATACCAATAATAACAGCCGCTACAGTGACAGTGGGGGTTGCCTTCCTTACAGTCCCACTCCCAATTCAATGTTTCCGTATCCATTTTCCTATCCTTTCCTATCCCTACTCCCTAGTCAATATACTGCGTTCGCTGGTAAGGGTTTCATCCCACTATATTGACTAAAAGGGGAGGTGGGTTTAGTCAGTAAGAATCTGACACTACCAAGGGGTAATTCTTGGTGTCTTTGGAAGATTCTCATTAAAAAAAAAAAATAGATTATCTCCAAAACCAACTAAGATATATTTTTTTCCTAAGGGAGGTGGGAATCTTCCAAAGACACCAAGAACTACCCCTTGGTAGTGTCAGATTCTTACTAACTAAACCCACCTCCCCTTTTAGCCAATATATTGGGATGAAACCCTTACCTGCGAACGCAGTATATTGACTAGGGAGTAGGGATAGGAAAGGATAGGAAAATGGATACGGAAACATTGAATTGGAAGTGGGACTGTAAGGAAACAATGAATCCGCCTATTATTATTATTTTGCTAACAGTGACTAAAGCCGTCACAACAGTTACCAAATGTAGTAGTAGTATATATATTACTACATGAGGTAATTATTGAAGGCAACCCCCACTGTCACTGTAGCGGCTGTTATTGTTGGTATTAATATTCTTATTAATATTCTTATTATTTTACTACAGAGTCAGCGCCATCAGTGGATTACAACGTGCAGCAGTATATAACACCTTACTTGCATGATATAACCAAAGATAGCCCCACTGTAGTAGCTATTATTATTATTACTATTATTATTATTATAATTATTGGTATATTATTATTGTTATATTATTATTGTACTATTTATTATACTATTTAATTATTGTACTATTATTATTATTATTATTACTATTATTATTTTTATTATTATCTTACCACAGAGTCAGCGTCATCAGTTGATTATAACGTGCACCAGTATATAACACCTTACTTGCATGATGTAACCAAAGAAGGCTCTACTGTAGCAGCTATTATTATTACTATTATTATTATTATTATTATTATTATTATTATTATTATTGTAGTTATTGTTTTATTACTATTACTATTATTATTATTATAATTATTATTACTATTATTATTATTATTATTATTATTGTAATTTGATTATTATTAATAATCAAACAGAAATCAATAACAATCACTCTCAATGCACTAATTTCACCAATATAGAAAAAGATAACCCTACTTTCAACAATAACTCATCTGCAAACCTGCAAGACAACAACTTTTCACTCAAATTTTTTCACTCAATCAAACCGACTCAATCCAACTTAGTTTTGAACAAATCAAACTCAAAAAATACAAATTCACCTGTTTTATCGGTAGAACTCTCAGACAGTTCTGACAATTAAATTTTAACTTTTCAAAACAATTTAATATGTATACAATTGGACCTTTTACCACTTTAGTCTTAATAGTAAATTTAGAATAGTTAACAACAATTTTCTTAATTTTTACATACACTAATAATTATGTATTATTATGTGCTCATACATTATATTAAGTTATTTAATAAAATTTTTTGTTTGATAATTGGTCGCACCTTTTTAGCTTTGCTCTTTTACTTCTTCGTTTCCAACATTTTTAGTTGTTTAATGCTTATTATTCTCAACAAGAATAATCATGTCTATTATACCAACAAATCAATCTTATTTCTAAACAAACAAATTAGTTTCCGTTTCAAACCTAAACAATTCAGTTCTCTCGCAGTATGTATTATTATGTACTTATGCATTGTACTAATTTATTTAATAAGAATTTTTTGTTCGATATCAGATCGAGCCGTTTTGCTTTTCTTCAATAAAAAAAAAAAAAATATAACAATTCACACTATTTGCTATTTTAATAATAACAAACTTTGTGTGTTTATAAATATTTACTTTTAGTAATTTTATATTTTTCATTTTTTATATTTATTTTTAAAAATAAAATGACAATAAATATTATTCAATGGAATATGAAAGGCTACATCAATAACTACCAAGAAATGGAATTAATTATAAAATTACATAATCCACACATTTTATGTTTACAAGAAACCCATATTACCAACAACACAGTAAAACCCCTTTTTCCAAAACAATACATTGGCTTTTTTCACAATTTTGACTGCAACCTCAGAGCCAAACAAGGGACAGGCATTCTTATCCATAGATCAATTCCTTTTAAAGTCATAGACATAAATACTCGGCTCTCAGTCATAGCCATCGAAGTAAACATAAAGTCTCCAATTACTTTAATTTCTATCTACATACCTCCGGAGCAATCAATTTCCAATTTTGATTTCACAAATCTAATTTCAAATATTAATACTCCCATAATACTAGCTGGAGACTTCAATGCATGGAGTCCACTATGGGGTTCACCCACTTACAATTCCAAAGGGAAAATTATTGAAGACTTTGTTCTGAGCACAAATTTATCAATTTTAAACAATGATGGCCCAACACACTTTTCAACCCACGGTACTTTTTCGAATATTGATCTAACTATATGTTCTCCTATTTTATTACCACTTTTGTCGTGGAAAATCATTAAAGATCTTCACAACAGTGATCATTACCCCATTTTTAGTAAAGTCGCATTCCCTAATTATAATACATATTTAAATTCAAAACCCACACGTTTCAATTGCAAACGCGCAAATTGGCCGAAATTTCAAACTTTAGTTGACAAGCTCAATGACAAAATACTCCATACAGATAACATAAATAGAGAAACAGCATCAATTCAAAAAATTATTCGCTCAGCAGCAAATGAATCCCTCCCACAATGTTTTTATAAAAAATTAGGTCGAAATGTACCGTGGTGGACTGTAGAATTAAAAAAATTAAGAGAAGAAAAACAAAATGCTTGGAAAAATTACTGTAAAACACAAACTTTAATCAACCTTATATCATATAAAAAAAAGAATGCCATTTTTAACAAAGAAAAAAAGAAAGCAAAAAAGATTACATTTAATAAATTTACAGAAACTATTAACCCTAATAATAACATAACAAAAATTTGGCAGAACATTAAAGTTTTAACTTCAACATATACCCCATTTCATATTAAAACAATTACAATGAACAATGATAGCATCAACGACCCTCAAACAATTTCTACAAAATTTGCACAACATTTTTCAAACAGCTCTAAAACAGACAACTTCCCTCTTCTCTTTAGAGAAAACAAACGTAGTGCTGCCACACTACAAATTCAAAACCCTCCGAATATAAAAGCTAAATTTCTTGAATCAATATTCAATGAACGTGAATTTGAAACATGCTTAAAAACTCTAACAGGGTCAACTCCAGGTTTAGATAAAATTTCATACCAAATGATCAAAAACTGTACCAAACAATGCAAAACAAGAATTGTACAACTCTACAATAAAATTTATCAAACTGGCATTATTCCACAAGTATTTAAAATAGGTGCCATCATTCCAATACGCAAACCTAACAAACCAATCGACGAAATTTCTAGCTACAGACCTATTTCATTAATACCATGTCTGAGCAAAATTCTGGAAAAAATGGTGTCCAAAAGACTCATGTGGTTCCTCACAACCTCCAATTCACTATCTCCAAATCAAGTTGGTTTCAGACCAAATTCGTCTACCGTAGATGCACTACTATATATAGACCACCTTATTTGCAAAAATCTATCGTCAAAAAATCACATTTCAATTCTTTCTATTGATTTCGAAAAAGCTTTTGATAAAATAGGCATTCACGTCGTATTAAAAAAATTGCAAGAATTAAAAATTGGTCACAAAATGTTTAACTTTATAAAATCTTTCTTAACGAATAGACAAATTCGGTGTACAGTTAATAACATAATATCCCCTACTTATTCTCTCTTTAATGGGATCCCACAAGGTTCCCCTCTCTCTGTTACCTTGTTCTTAATAGCTTTCGAAGAAATTAACAAAATTATTTTAAACTACAAAAATCTATACCATTGCATCTACGCTGATGATTTATATATAATTAGTAAAAAACATAACCAGAATGAAATTTCACAACAATTTTGCGAAATCCTAACTGCAATAGATAATTGGTCACAATACTCAGGTACTAACATTTCAGTTGAAAAAACAAAACATTTACATATTTGCAGAAAAATTAATTGTAATAATGTACAAATTAACTTTAAAAACCAAAATGTTTGTAATGTTAAAGAATTAAAAATTTTAGGCTTATATTTTGATTGTAAACATAGTTTTAAGTATCATTGTAAATATTTAAAATCAAATCTAGCTGCCAGACTAAATATTATTAAATATCTCGCTTCCTCTAACAGTTTCATGCATACTAACTCCCTCCTAAACATGACCAAACTAACCTTATTATCGAAAATTGACTATGGTTTACAAATATACGGAAAATGTGCAAAAAGCCATCTAAATATATTAAAAGCCCCATTTCATGCTGCAAACAGAGCAAGCTTAAGGGCATTTAGAACAACTCCAATAAGAAATTTATTAGCTGAAGGAGGATTCATTTCAATAGAGGAACGAAAACTATATTTAACAAGCCGACTTACCAGCAAAATATTTTGTAGCTCAAAACACCTTTTACTCAAAGAGATTAACTTACTAAAATGCAGAACAACGAAATTATCAATGGAATCAACTCTAAGCAAGATCCTTGACATATACTCAAAACTCGAGCCAAATATTAAACCAATGCCTATAAAACATAATAATTCTCCACCTTGGCAACAGGGATCACATTTATTCATCGATGAACTTTCCCAATTTCGAAAAGAATATACTTCAAAAAGCCAATATCTGCACCTTTACAGAGAACAATCCACTATTTTAAAACAAACCAACTGGAAAATAATATTTACTGACGGATCAAAAACTGATAATAATGTTTCGTTTGGCGTGGTTGGAGAAGATGGGAGTATCCTAGCCCAAGGACTGCTTCCTGAATGCGGAAATGTCTTCGAAGCTGAAACACAGGGCATTCTTTCTGCTATAGAATTTGCAAAAGAAAACAAGGGAAAATATCTCATTTGCACCGATAGCCTATCAGTATTCCAAGCTATACAGAATACAAGAAATGAGTCCAGCCCGTTAAACTATGCAAGACAGCTAACTTTCCAAATGAAAAATAAAATTAAAATTATGTGGGTCCCGAGTCATATAGGAATACCTGGCAATGAATTCGCCGATACTACTGCCAAATCTGCTTCCAAATTTCCACTTCATACATTCATCCCATTTTCTAATGAAGCAGTTAACTATAAGGCATCTAAAACGATTTTAAAGATGATAGATACTGAATGGGCAACATACACACACCAATATAAATCTATCAATAAAGAAAGAATAGCTATTAAACTTCCAGTTACCACATCAGTCAAAATGAATCGGTGCTTTATAAGAATGAGATTAGGACATAGCAGCTTAACACACTCATACCTACTCAAGAACGAGGATCAACCTATTTGTCAATTTTGTAATAGATTCCGGCTAACCATTACACATATCCTATCCGAATGCACACTCCTTACTCAAACCCGCTCTTCCATTTTCAATAACATGAACCCGGCAGATCTCCTATCTCATCCTACAGTTACAAATATTAAAAAAATACAAGATTTTCTTATCAAAATTAAAATTTATGAATTAATATAAAAAAAAAAAAAAAAATTTTCAAACAAACATTGTAAATTTAATATTGAATAAAAATGTAAAAATACTAAATTTAATAAGTTATAAAACACATTATATTAAAAATTCAAGCCGATAGCCCTGGCAGCTAGTTGCTTATAAAATAAAAGATTAATTGTAATTTTAATTATGGTTAATAAAAATAATAATAATAATATTTGATCTTTCCTCCTATAATAATTTGGTTCAATCAATCTTGATGTGCACATGTATTTTGTATTAGAATTTAGCAAAACACAAAGTACATAGGTACAATATTTTTATGTTGCTAAATTATTTTGTTTTAAAACATTTGTTTAGGATTTAAATCAGAATATTTGTTGTCAACATTCTTTATTGCATATTGAATATGCATGTCGTTAAAAATTAAAGTTTTATGTGTTTTATTCAGGAACATTTATTATGTCGATTGTGTATATAGATATAGATATAAAATTTCATTCAAAATAATTCCAATTGCCAAATTCAAACTACATACATACATAATATATTTTTGTATGTATATAGTAAAGAATATAAAAAGTAAAGATCATTACAAAATTATGCTTTTGCGCATTACGCATTATGATTTACAAACAAAATTTTGTCAACACAAAAAATTAAAAGTACGTATGTAAATATGTACGTACGTATGTAAATAATATTATGTTAAACTAATTTCCTAAATTATTTTGTTCCGCTCCATTTGTTTATAATTTAAATCAAGATATTTGTCAACAATTTTTATTGCATGATCTTATTAAGGGATTAGGTATGTAGGTAGGTGTTCAAGGTTAAATGTTTGTTTGGATATACGATATACTACTAATACTATACTATAGAAATATGCAGTAAAATACATTTATGTACCTATATCATTTTCATACGTGTTAGAAATATTGCTTCAACTAAAATTGCATTGTAATATTTATAATCACAGTATTTTGGTACATATTTAACCCTTCGAGGTACTTTCATTATTTATGAATTACTGGAATCAAAAATGTTTACTGTTGCTGTAATGGAATCGTTTTAACGTCTCTTAATTTACTTAAACATTTGGTATAAAATTGTAAAACGTATTTTATATCAGAAACAATAATTAATGTATGTAAAAATATCCCATATTTTTTAAATTTAAATTATGTGTTTCATTTAAAACTAAAAAGTATAAAATAAAATAATAAGTAAAAAAAATAATTTTTAAAATACATATGCTTTCATCAAAACCGAATTCGCCCCCTAAAAAGTAGAAAATAAAATTGATTGCAAAACTTTAGCTTTTTGGACTGTTATAATATAAAAGTGAGTTGCTAGTGCAAGCATTTTGGACTGTTATAATATAAAAGTAAATTGCTGGAATAAGGTTAAATGACTGTGAAATAACTGAGATTGATTGGAATTTACTACGGCACCTGAAAAGTCTCAAAGTACTTATAATTACAACATTGCACCAGACTACAAAAATATAGGGTTGGGACAAAAAACGCATTTCATTATTTTGGTGGATGGATTCTTAAAAAACTTAGGGAACGTCATAAATGTAAAGAAGATTTAACCAACCAGAAAAATAAATATTTCTAATTTATTAATTTTAAAGAATATGATAATGTTACATCTGTTAAGCCTTCTGAAAATTTAGAAAATAAATTCATCAAATTCAATCAAATTTGAACAGAAACTAATTTAGAATTTAAGTTATTTAAACATTTAGAATATGACTTAAATTACTCATGCTGTGAAAATTCGGACTAAAATTATTTTATAAAAATGTTCATTAGAGTAAAAATTTATAATATGTATTATAAAAAGTTTTAACAAAAAAATTAAACAATTCGATAGTAAACACAAAATGTTTAGTGTTATGCATTTATAACTATTTTTCTATAAATACTAAAAAAAATTTAATAAAAAAAAATATGATAGCTAATTATTGCCTTTTATTTCATACAATATTTTTATTTTTCAGATACATATATATATATATTTATTTACACAACATATTAGCATTTTTCTTCTTTTTTATCTAAATCAAATTTTTTAATATGAAATTAATAATTTTAGACAACTATTTTCGCTACAGTCTTCTGTTTACAATTTTTTGTGTCCTTCTTGGAAATAAAATTCTTATTACTCTCTAATTTTTAAATTTTTTTATTTATTTTTTTATAAATAAATATGAGCATGTAGTAGTAGTTGGATAGCAAAAACTTTTTGGTCACGTGATAGGGAGTCGAACTTCTTATTGTAAATAGATGAACTTCTTATTGGTCGTTAATGTCAACCACACCAATACTCAATACAATATTATGAAATACAAAATTTATGATTGTTATATTTTTAAAAAAAATAAAATAATAACAATTTTTTTCTCTTCGCTCTTTTTTTTTCATTTGCTCATTTACTTGCTTTTCGCTGGAAACTTGAAAATTTGACAGAAGTTAGATCTTTGAAAATAAATATGAGTCATTTCAGAAATTTTTTTTGTATCACCCCTCGTTTAGGAGCTGTAAGGGGTCAAAAACTGAAAATTTCCTATTTTTAAACACCTGTAACTTGAACACCTGTTAAAATTTTTTTGAAGTAATACATAAAAATTAAAGCTTCAACATTATACTCTTATTTCTGTTAACAACTTTTTTAAAATTATAGAGTTACTTTATAATTGAAGAAAGTGTTACTTAATTTTTTAAAATTTTCTAACAAATTTCTTTAACGAATTTTTAGCATTTTGTTTTACTCGATAATTTGAAATTGTTGACGATATAATGCGTAGTACAACAAAATGTAAATAAATAAACAACATAACAGTTGCTTGAAGAATTTTTATTTATATGATATTGATATACGTACATACTTATATAATATCATGTTTATTTACATATCATAATGTCACTGATGAATGAATGATAAGAGTATAGATGTATATTATATAGTGCTGTATTTACATACATATATGTATTTTATTGCACTTATAGAAATTATTCTATGAATGGTAATTTTTTTAAAGAAATATTGCAATCTATGGCGATATACTTATAACAATATAAATATACTATGTGCGCATTAATATAATATAATATTTTTAAAATTATATTTACTATTTTGTAATTTAATATACATTTACCGCTTAGTATTAAATGGTACTATAGAATATTTGAAAAGTTTTGGATTGATAATCGTTATGTGGAAGGTTAGAATCTGCTTTTGGAGAATGTATAAACATATAGTTTGAATATATGTACAACCGATAGTTCTAGAAATTATAAAATTCACAATTGTTTTAAAATACTAAAATATTAAAAAAATAATATTGTAAGCAGAGTGATAGGCTGTGAACATACTAACGGTTCGTACGGGTGTCTAAGAGTTGACAAAGGCAACTGTATTCCTTCTCGTTTTTTATTACATTTAGTTAAATTGAAAAAGCAGAGCCAAGAATTGGACACAATTCGTCTACAAAAAATCTTTAAAGAAATCAATAATCTATTGAGTGCACAATTTCGGCGAAGTGAGTTTTCACAATATATTCGTTAATACCAAAACATAAAATCGTATTTCTATTATAAAAGACCATAATGTAATACATTTTTTTCGTAAGTACTGTCACTTCATGTTTTTGTGAATTATCCTTTTAAGCACATTTTGAAAAATTTGCTTTTAGGTTCGCTCTGTCTCTCCGTCTTTTTACAAAACTTATATACTGTTTAATAAAGAGCAATGAAATATTAACAATGCATAGGTCTTTTAAAAGAGTAATTTTGTGGAACAACTTTTTCATGTACCCTCACAGTTGGAGATCCTACAGCACCGACAGCTCTTCAAATTTTGAAAAAACTTGTTTTTAAATGCATACATCTCAGGTTCTGTTTAACATATTTTAAATAATAAAATATACATGATTGCTTTTTACCTTTATAAATCAACCAGAACTTTTTTACGTTTACGTTTTATACTTGTACGATAAGGATCGGGTATATTAAAATTGCTCCTGCGTTTGTAACACCTCGAAATAAACTAGCTAGATATACCTTCAAAGGTATGGATCGGATCAGAATCAAATTCGATTAAAGTCGATTAAGCTTTTTTCGTCCGTCTGTCCGTCAGTAAGATAACTCAAAACCTAAGAAAGCTAGAGTCTTGAAATTAACACAAAATATTCTTACAACAATTTGTAGGTTCCCTATTTTTTTTGGTTGAGATCCGACCAAAACTTCTGGTAGCTATCGAACACCTAACTTTTAGATTCCCACATTTTTTTGAAATAGAGTCATGAAATTTTAACTGCTGATAGATATCATAAAAATATTAATTTTATGGAACAACTTTTTTCTGTAGCCCCATCCGTTACGGAGCTACAGCCCCCCCCCCCCCCCCCAAGTTCGAAAAAGCTCTATATTTAAATTGTTATAACACAAGTTGTATAAGATGTATCTTCAATTTGAAAACGCCAAACGATTACTGCTTTTATTAGCTTTAAAAATGTATATATAATGAATAACTATTTGTGCCTTAATTTACCTTTATGCGAAACTCAAATTTTGCAAAATTCTTGACTCCTTCTATCTTCCAAACCGTTTAAGTTAGAAAGTTGAAATTTAGAGAGAAGTTAGATTTTTGAAAATAAGTATGAGTCATTTCAGAAAATATTTTTGAAGAGCCCCCTGTTTCGGAGCTGTATGGCGTCAAAAACTAAAAACTCCTTATTTTTAAACACCTCTGACTGACCTGTCCAAATTTTTTTGATGTAATATACAAAAATTAAAGCTCCAACATTATGTTTTTATTTCTATTAACAACTTTTCTTAATATTATAGGGTTACCTTAAAATTTTTCTAAATTTTTCTAACTAATTTTTTTAACGATTTTTGTGAATTTTTTTTTTTACTCGATAATTTGATATTGTTGAGAATGATGCGTAGTACAAAAAAATTAAATAAATAAAAAATATAACAGCTGCTTGAAGAATTTATATTTATATGATATTAGTATACATACTTATATAACTCATGTTTATTAACATATCGTTTATGTCACTGATGAATAAATGATATATAATACATATGTATAGTATAAATTATTATACATTTGCCGCTTAGTATTAAATGGTACTATAGCATCTTTGGAAAAGTTTTGAATTTATAATCGTTATGTGGAAGGTTAGAATTTTAGGTTTTGAAGAATGTATAAACATATAGTTTGAATATATTATATACAAACCATAGTTCTAGAAATTATAAAATTCTAAAATAAAAATTGTATATGGATAAGAATGTAATGTGTTCTGTTCTTTAAATATGTATGTACTCAATTTTGATTAAATACTGTGCAGAAATGTGAATATGTTTTCTAATGTAACTGATTATGTTTATAGTATTTTTAAATATACGCACATTATACGTACTATATGTACATATTTCAATGATATTTTATGGGAAATATGTTATACACATGCATCTTATATATGTAGACCACATGTAAGTAATACATTTCTGAATGATGACATGATGATTGTCTTATGTAGGTGATTGTTTCTGTTTTTAACAACTGCCGAAAATGTTATATTGTTAAGACTTAAACACAGAATTCTTAAGATACTTAATATGGTTATTTTAATTACTGTTATATATTATAAAATAGCATTGAAAGGTTTTTATGGAATATTAAAAACAGTGTAGGTAAAAGTAAAGAGTGTGGGAAATATCTTTTCATTAATTTCTTTTCATTGCGCTCTTTTAGAGAAATGAATTAAATAAATAAATAAAATAATAATAACAAAAAAAAAAATTAGTCAGAATATTTTTAATCGGTGCTCATGTGGAAATGGGTTAACAAACGCTTACAAACATTTTGTCAGAGGTTTATTTAGAACCATAAATTCATCCTGCCAAATTAGACACAAATTAGAAACAAAAATCTTTTTTGACAGAAAATCATGCGGAAATGATGTATTGCGACAAAATTAATTGAATAAGCTTCTGTGCTAAAGTGCAAATTTTCAATTGGTGAAGTCATTTAAGCACAACAATAAAAAACGAGAAACTTCATGGCCTGAAGCCTGATGCTGAAATGGGTTAATGTATCGTAACCAAATCAATTTAGTGATGTTCTGGGGTGAAGAGCTACACTTTTCTAAATTTTCAACTCAATTGGTAAAACTGTTTAAGCGCGACAACAAAGAAATTAAAAATCTTCACTGACCCCTGGTGCCGCAACGGGTTATTGGACTGTAATCAAATTAATCTAATGAGCTTTTCTGTTAAAGAGCAATCAATTTTCAAATCAATTGATTAAACCGTTTAAGCAGGACAACACAAAAATGTAATGAACTTCGTTCGGCAATCGTGTCTAAATAGGTTACTGGAACTTCATAAAAATTTGTCACAGGCTTTTTTTCACACCATAAAACTATCATACAAAATGGACATAAATCGGAAACAAAAATTTATTTGGAAGCCCGCCGGGCGGAATCCGCGTAACATATTGAATCTTCGATACCCGCCCAAAGCTAAAAAGAGAAATTTGTACAAATTCAAAATTCAATTTAAGCGATCAAACCGTTTAGGCAGGACAACGAAAAAACGAAAAACCTTTAAATAGCTCTCGGACCGCAATGTGTTAATGAACTGAAACGCAATGGGATTTGTGGTTTTTACGTGAAAAGGGCAGAAGCAAACAGAATTTCTTATTTATATATTAGATATCGTATGTTAATGTAAATTACTACATTGTACCTATAAATTATAATTGTAGTTGGTAATTTGGTATTGCTTGGTACATATGTAGTAGAATTAAAATAAAGAGTAAAGAGTTTAAGAATCAAACCATTTCTTTTAATATTTTTTTGTCTCTTTTCTTGTTAGTATTATTAATATTAAGTAAGAAATATTGTGATTGTATGTGCTGTAAAATTTAAAAAAAGGCACGCGAATAATTTATAATATTAAGATATTTATACATATTTTTATACATTATACATTTTATATTGTATATATATTTATATATATAAATGTCATACTATATTATAATATATTTATAATATATTTAGAATTAAATACTATAACATAATAAATTATATAGTATATTATAATATAGTATATAATTTATTATTTTATAGTATTTAATTCTAAGTAATTTTCTAATACAAATTTTATCTGTAAATGTTTCTGTTTTGGAGATAGAGGTCTTTTAAGAAAACGATTTACTCAAAAAATTTCTCAAAAAATAGAAATTAAAATACCCTCATCTTTTTGTCCCCAACTCCTACATCTGGAGACTTTTTTTATAATTACATGCAACATAAATAAGTATCATTGTTGTGTGAATTATGTAGAACTTTATATGGAGCTACGTTTTTGTTTCCTGGACTATAAATATATAATTAAGGTATGTGAAGTACTTGTAAACCACTTATTTTGTAAATAGAAGTCGTAAATACGCTGTCAACATTTTTAATAATAAGTAATAACTAACATTTAGTCTTTAAGTTTAAATGAAATGTGTATAGGTATCTATAGAAAAAAAATTGTTGAAAAATCGCGAAAATAAAAGAATCGTTAAAAGCTATGCTTTTGAAATTCTACTATAAGAGCTTTTTTTTTAAATTTATTTAATATGAAAAAAAATTATCCTAAAAATGATGTGTATATTTATCAATATAGTAACTATATAAGATAATAGTTTTACAGACAGATTATATATATGCTATTTTTTTTTAGCTAAAATTAATTACTTCAAAATATTATTGCTTTAAGAAATACAGAAAATACTACCATTATAATGTTATATCCTACTGACATAAAAAAGTGATATAGATACTTACATGTTTTACGTGTTTTATATTAAAAAAGTTATAAGCTAATAAGGAAAAAAATGAAACAATAATTAAATTATTGAAAGAAATGAAAACTTATTTAATTTATATGAACTTTTTAAATTTGATTATTTATGTTATTAGTATACCATTTAGTTTTTTTTTTACTTTTGATTTTATTTCTAATTTATGCTAAATTATAATTTTCAATATACTGTGTACTTACTTATGCAACAGAAAAATAAACGAAACTAATGAATAAAATCATAAACGAAATTAACTGTGTGAATAGTATGTGTTTGTAATTTATAAACTCTGACCTATGTTTTAAAAATATTATGTGAATTTTTTAGTTGTATAAATATATAAAAATACATAAAAAGTTAAAAAATAAAGTATTTTCTTAGGTTCAGAATAAAAAATGTGAACAAGAATGTGAATAAAAAGAATTTCATTATTTTTCTTTTGGCTTTCTGAAAATTTATTTTAAGGTGTTTAGCGTAAATATATGTTCCAGAGTAAAATATTTTATAACTGTACTAATTTACTTTTTTTTTTCTTTGGACATATTTTTAGTTTCTTTTTGTTGTTCAATCAAAATTTTATATGTTTAAAGTGCCTTAAATACTAAAAGCATGTCCTGTTTTTTTCTCTACTATGAAGAAAAAGAAATTTCTGTGATTTAATAAAAAAAAAAGAAGTTTTTTCAAAAGAATCGATTTTTTCACAAACGCCGCTATTGTTTTTTACTATCTGAAATATTCTATAAAAAAAATGCCTTTGAAATTTATCTTTCCGTACAATTTTCGACCTATGTATAATATAATATATGAGTTTATAACTATGTAAAATATATTCAATAATACATACATTATGTAAAATTTGTAATATTAAAAATTTAAAAATTTTTTTCGAGTAAAAACATGGACAAATTTCTTTAATTAATAATTTATACAAATAAATAATTAACGGTCAATAAACAAATTTGTAAATAAATAAAAAAAAGTTTAAACTTAATAATACTCGTAGGTATTATATTTGAGTACCTAGTATACTAAATTAAATAACACAATGTGATGTTAACTATATAACCATTGTTCAAAATTAATAGTGTAAAAGTGTTATTATTGACTCTTATTATAAAAGCATACTAGATTTTTAAATATTATTTAAAATCTTATATGATTAATAACCATAAGGAAAATTGAAGATAATTTTAAAACTTAAAATTTTGTTTATCAACTATTAGGTGCCTAACAAATCAAGAATGTAATATACTAAATTGTTACCCATTCCGAAAGAAATAATAAATTATCAAACTTATGGTCGTACTATATGTCAACTTATTAATTGTAAACATATTATTGCATACATTGTTATATGAAATTACGGCATAATTATCATATGTATATCAAACGAAAATTTTGGAAACGAAATTCCTTTTTATTTTCAAGGTAGAAATGTTTAACAATACTACATCACCATTGGAAAATAAATTTTTATGAATATATTATGTTTATGTATATATAAATAATATAACAATATATAAATAAATGTGTATGATTTTAGTATGTATTATTAATTTAGCAAAACTTATAAATGCATTTCGTGTAGGTGGTAATGTAGCATACAATTTTTTTTACTAATGTTTCAAAATACATTTGGAATCATTTCGATAGAATACAGGTGAGTAAAAAATATAGGAAAATATAAGAAAAAAATTATTAAAATGAAAGAACAATTGTAAATATTTTTTTGGTAAGTCATTTTCAAAAGTTTTTACTAGGTTTTTTTTAATTGTAATAATTTTGCTTAATTTTTGTATTTTCGCATAATTAGAATAGAACGATGTATTAACTTATAGCTGTTTTTAATTTTGTTGAAGTAGTATGAGGGTTTAAAATATATACATTTTTAAGAATAATTTAAAATAATTTATTGTACATGTCCTTAAATATTATTTAAAAAACAACACATTTAGATTGCTGTTGTAATTAAAATCATTAAATATTCCTTTGAAGTATTGTTATTATTATTTTGTATATCTTAAAATAAAAGCAAATCTTAGTTGTATTTTTTAAAAATTATTTACTAGTGCCTTCACAAAAATCGAAAAGAGCTTATTATGTGTGTTTATATTTTTTTAAAATTGCCTGCATAATAATTGATGATCGTCCCTTTTTAAAATCGAAATTTCGTTTTCGTCATGTCCATTTAATTTTAAAATGCTTTAAATGAACTTACACAGTGTATAGTTCAAAACCATGGTATGGTAACCACATATATACATTTTTTGGTGTTTTACTTTAATTGGAACAAGCAAAGAAAATTATATTTTCTTATTTATTACTTTTATACACGTATGATCGTATGTCCAACATAAATTTTCCATTACATTGGAATTATCAATTCTAATTATATTTTTTCGTTTTTTCTATGTATTTTCTTTAATTACCTTTGAATTATTGGTTAAATTGTTTATTATTTGAATTAGTTTTAAGAATATATATTATATAATTTGTTACTTAGTTATAAGTAAAGCTTTACTATGTTAATTATAAAAAAAAAGAAATAATAATAATAGAAAATATATCAAGAGAAAATGTCAGATCAGCGTTAAGACATGCCCAAAAATGGGTCAAAAATAGACAATGAAAAATCAGTTAATTCTGCTAAAATAAAGGCAATGATGGAGGACGAAATGAAAATCAATGTTTTCACTATACCTCCATGTAAGAATAAACTGAATGGACAAATAGAACAGTTCCATTCAACTTTGCCAGATGAGATGCCTTAAATCAGGGAGAGATATAGAAGTTTCGAAGAACAGCTATAAAGAGCCATTAACGAGTATAACTATATCATCCACTCGGGAACCAACTGAAAACCCATAGATGTAATTGATAACTATACCATAGACTCGGCAACCAACTGAAAACCCATAGATATAATTGATAAAGTAAAATAAAAGAGGATCAAAATTAACACACCGTTTCAAAAAAAAGTAAAAGAAAATAAAAACACAGTAATTATCACAAAAACAGCAAGAACTGCCACAAATCTTTCAATATCTCCAAATGATATTTTTTTGTTTTTCGTTTCTCTTTCCACTTAACCTTTTCTATACATTTTTCTTTTTTACTCTCTTATTTTTATATCATTTTAGGTTCCTGTTGTATGAATGTCTATCATTCCTCCAAATATCAAATCACACAGGACCACGTGCGGTATCCATTATTCTCGAATAACAGAATAATAACATAACATTTTGAAGTTAACATAAAAAAATAAAAAAAAATAAGAATGTTAATGAATAGCATGTATATCATGTTGAACGCACTCGCTCATAAATTAAAGTGTTTTCTTTCATTTATATTTTGTGTAAAACCATTATAAAACTGTTATAAAAATGTTTTTGGTATATTCAAAAAAATACATACTTAACTTACCCAATTGTCTAGTTTTGTTAATTTCCATTGGTGTTGTGGTAATTTCAAATTCCTTTTAATCGGGTTTCTATTGTATTTTCCTGCAGTACAAGCTTCATAATTATTCACTACTTTATGTATTTTAAATTTGGACAAAATATTTTATGCTTGATACTTTCGTAAATGGCTATGCCAGCATTACCAGATCTCTTTTTATTAAATACAGATATTTGTTTTAAAGCTTCTTCTTCGTTCTATATATCCTTGGCAAGATAACTGCATTTGACATTTTATTTTATTATTGTCAGGATACATCTCGATAATTTTTAATTGAAATTCATTGTAAATATGGTCTTCACCTTCTGAATATATTTCAGTTTTTCCAATGTTAATATATCTTCCGATTATATTACTTACATTGTTAGGAATACGTTTCTTTCTATGTAAAATCTTTTCTTATTAAAAATTATTTCTTAATCTTTTTCTTTTTGTTCTACTAAGATAATTTGAGTTTTAAAACGGTTAACAACCGTTTCTAAAATTGGTATTTGTTGTACCAAATTTTTCTCTTGAGAGTGAATGGTTGCTAAAGAATCATTACTATCAACATGAACCGAATTTGTACTTGTAGTGTTATTATCATTTTCAAATAAATTTATTCCGTTAGTGTTAATATGGATACTACTGAGAAACCTTGCTATTTTATTTTCTTTGCCCTTAATGTATTAAATTTTGGCATCATGTTCTCATAATTGGATTAACCACCTTTATGATCTTGGATTAATATCTTTACCTTCGTTTTTAAGTTGTAGCCATTTTATAGGATGGTGATCAGTAAGTAAATAAAATTCTCTACCGATCAAGTACGGCTTGAAATTTTTAATTCCACATACAATTGCTAAAAGCTCTTTTTCAATTGTAAAATAATGTATTTCATGTTCGTTTAATGTTCGAGCTGCAAAGCTAGTAGGATAGGATGTCCATTTTGAGATAGAATAGCTCCTATTGCGAAATTACTTTCATCGGTAGCTAATTTGAACTTTATATTAAAATTTTGGGTACTTTACCATTCAATAGTAATATCATCCGTAATAATATCTTTAAATTTAAATTTGAAAGCATCAATGTAATTAGGACCTTTTGTATTTATTTTTGTGTTTTTCTTTGAATTTTGACCATTGGGTAGGTCAATTTTTGCTTAACCCCTTATGAACTTTCTATAATACCTGGTGAATCCTAAAAACCATTTAATTTGCTTTTGGGTATTGGAAAGTTTGAGATTTTTAATTATTTCTATTTTATTTGAATTAGATTTTATTTCTTGTGGAGTTAAAACATGTACTAAACAAGTAAATGTAACAGTAAGTCGATGCAACCGACTTATTAATACCCTACACCTGAATAACTCGAATTAAATTAAAAACCCATAAGTGTTTTTGGCAGCTGCTTGAACTTCTTCCCTTTTCTGTCTTATTCAACTCGAATATCAAGAACGTAAAAGAGGCATCCGCTTGGGATATGCTTGTATGCTTGTATATGCTGGGATATGCTTGTATAACACCCTTGTATAAAATTTTAAGTTTCTATATTAATTATTTTCGAAGATTGGTAGTCCTTGGGATGTTTGTATCAGCTACCCGAATTGCCACTCAAATTCATCGAATCCATCTCAGGAACATAAAGAAAACTTGCCAGAACACCATTCTATTAAATTTAAAGGTTCTACTTTTGTTGGTTTTGGAGATATGCTCGTTGCTCTTGTGCTCGTTCGGAAGTTTCCAAAATACGAACCCATGGTTCAAATTCTTTCAAATGTCAGTTTCCAATTTTACAGAAAAGGAAACATAACAGAACACCTTTGTACTAAAAATAAAAGTTCTATCTTTGTTGGTTGTGGAGATATACTCGTTTGATCTGGGGCTCGTCCGGAAGCTTTCAAGATTTGAACCCATGGACCAAATCCTCACAAATTTCAGAAACATAAATCAAACATGAAGGAACACCATTCTGCCTAATTTAAAGGTTATATCTTTGTTGCATTTGGAGATAATATCATTTGCTCTGAGGCTCGTTCGGAAGCTTTCAAAATCCGAACGCCAGGACCAAATCCTCTCAAATTTCAGAGGCCTAAATCATACATGAAAGAACACCATTATGCCAAAAGTAAAGGTTATATATTTGTTGTTTTTGGAGATAATCTCATTTGCTCTGGGGCTCGTTCGGAAGCTTCCAAAATCCAAACCCATGGACCACATCCTCTTAAATTTTAGAGACATAAATCAAACTGGAAGAAACATCATTATAAAAAATTTAAAGGTTCTATCTTTATTGGTTTTGGAGATAATCTCGTTTGCTCTGGGGCTCGTTCGGAAGTTTCCAAAAGCCGAACCCATGGACCAAATCTTCTCACATTTCAGAGACTTAAATAAAACATGAAAGAACACCACCCTGCCAAATTTAAAGGTTATATCTTTGTTGGTTTTGGAGATAATCTCATTTGCTCTGGTGCTCGTTCGGAAGCTTCCAAATCCAAACCCATGGACCAAATCCTCTTAAATTTCAGAGGCCTAAATCATACATGAAAGAACACCATTCTGCCAAAAGTAAAGGTTATATCTTTATTGGTTTTGGAGATAATCTCATTTGCTCTGGGGCTTGTTCGGAAGCTTCCAAATCCAAACCCATGGACCAAATCCTCTTAAATTTCAGAGACATAAATCAAACACGAAAGAACACCATTGTACCAAATTCAAAGGTTCTACCTTTGTTCGTATTGGATATAATCTCATTTGCTCTGCGGCTCGTTGGGAAGCTTCCAAAATTCGAATCCACGGTTCAAATTCCTTCAAATTTAAACCCATGGCCAAATCCTCTCAAATTTCAGAGACTTAAATCAAACATGAAAAAACACCATTCGGCCAAATTTAAAGGTTATATATATTTGTTGTTTTTGGAGATCATCTCATTTGCTCTGGGGCTCGTTCGGAAGCTTCCAAAATCCAAACCCATGGACCACATCCTCTTAAATTTTAGAGACATAAATCAAACTGGAAGAAACATCATTATAAAAAATTTAAAGGTTCTATCTTTATTGGTTTTGGAGATAATCTCGTTTGCTCTGGGGCTCGTTCGGAAGTTTCCAAAAGCCGAACCCATGGACCAAATCTTCTCACATTTCAGAGACTTAAATAAAACATGAAAGAACACCACCCTGCCAAATTTAAAGGTTATATCTTTGTTGGTTTTGGAGATAATCTCATTTGCTCTGGTGCTCGTTCGGAAGCTTCCAAATCCAAACCCATGGACCAAATCCTCTTAAATTTCAGAGGCCTAAATCATACATGAAAGAACACCATTCTGCCAAAAGTAAAGGTTATATCTTTATTGGTTTTGGAGATAATCTCATTTGCTCTGGGGCTTGTTCGGAAGCTTCCAAATCCAAACCCATGGACCAAATCCTCTTAAATTTCAGAGACATAAATCAAACGGGAAGGAACACCACCCTGCCAAATTTAAAGGTTATATCTTTGTTGGTTTTGGAGATAATCTCATTTGCTCTGGTGCTCGTTCGGAAGCTTCCAAATCCAAACCCATGGACCAAATCCTCTTAAATTTCAGAGGCCTAAATCATACATGAAAGAACACCACCCTGCCAAATTTAAAGGTTATATCTTTGTTGGTTTTGGAGATAATCTCATTTGCTCTGGTGCTCGTTCGGAAGCTTCCAAATCCAAACCCATGGACCAAATCCTCTTAAATTTCAGAGGCCTAAATCATACATGAAAGAACACCATTCTGCCAAAAGTAAAGGTTCTATCTTTATTGGTTTTGGAGATAATCTCGTTTGCTCTGGGGCTCGTTCGGAAGTTTCCAAAAGCCGAACCCATGGACCAAATCTTCTCACATTTCAGAGACTTAAATAAAACATGAAAGAACACCACCCTGCCAAATTTAAAGTTTCTATCTTTGTTGGTTTTGGAGATAATCTCATTTGCTCTGGTGCTCGTTCGGAAGCTTCCAAAACCCAAACCCATGGACCAAATCCTCTTAAATTTCAGAGACATAAATCGAACGGGAAGAAACATCATTGTACAAAATTTGAAGATTCTATCTTTGTTGCTTTTGGAGATAATCTCGTTTGCGGAGATTATCTCCAAAAGCCCGGAATCATTCGAAAGCTTCCAGAATCCGAACCCATGGACGGATTTTGTCCAGATTCGAACTTAGCCTTTCTTTCGTAATTAGTAACCTACTATATAAATTTCATCAAGATAGCATCATTATTTTTTGAGTTATCGTGCGTACGGACGGACGGACGGACGGACGGACGGACATCGCTAAATCGACTCCGGCGGTGATCCTGATTCAGAATATATATACATGTCTATACCTAACTCGCTTCCTTTTGGTGGTTACAAACACCATACCAAAGTTAATATACCCTATACTTTAGGTGTAGGGTATAATAATCGGTTTCTTTGCAAAGAAAATTGCATTTATCTATCTGTATTTTTAACCCAGCTTTTTGTAAGAGAACATATGGGTATAAATATTGATATCCCCATACAACATATAAAGGACTGAAAGGGCTCCTTTGGAACTAAAAAGATTCAATTTCAGATTTTTCAGGATGGTTACACATCAAACTCTATCAAATGCCTTTTGCAGCTAGGCAAAACACATCTTTAGACCTTTTAACACATCTAGAAGTGCTTCATCTTCTAAATGTGAAGTGAGCCAGTGGTTTCACGAAAATTACGTTTTCTGTTAGGAGCTGAAAACAATTAAACAACCTGATTTTTTTGTTGTTGGTCTTAAGACTGAATTTTTGTTTCAATATGTTAAGTTATTCTCATATATAAGTTAAGAATTTGCCACTCCGGGATCGATAAAAAAAGAAATTTTAATTCAAAATTTTTTGTAAATTTTGTTATCTGAAAATGTTTTATTAAATAAAAAGATTAATTAATTTAAAATTAAACCGTCTTTCTTTATTGACTATCATTAGAATTACCATAAAAAAATTAAGTTTTTGATTATCCAAATGTTGTTACTTGCATTCACATGTTATTGCAACGTGATTTGCCGATGTGGGAAAATATGATTTTAATATTTCCCAACTGTTATAATTTTGCTGATGTGACAAGTTGTTGCGAAATAATTAGGTGCCTTAACTTTTGAAAGTGGAATTTGACCTGGACAATAAATGTTATTAACTCTTCCCCTCTCAAAAATTGAATGGCCCCATTCGATCACTGTCGAGGAAACGGTAACTTGTAAGGTGTTCTTTGTAGTGCGATTGGATGATGGTTGCTCGTAGTTTTTTTAACTGAATAATTAGGATCTACTTCATCTTGTTCCTTGGATTTACTTGAATCAACTTGTCTATCTTCTTTTACGGGATGTTGATTATTGATGATAAATTTGTTCCTTCTCTTCTTTAAATTTATTGTTATAAGAAATATTATTATTATTATAACTGTGACTGTGCTTGGTGCAATACTTAATAAACTAATAATTTTGTCTTCGAATCTCTGCTTCTTTAAAATTTTAATTTCCTGCGTGTTGTTGATTTGAACGTCCTTCAACATTTCTAATGATAGATGTTCATGAAACTCTTCTTTTCTCATTTTTGGCTGGAGTAAAGGCGGTAACACTTTAGTTGCTGTTAGTTCGCGTGATATGAAGGTTGTATTATTTATTGAAAGCGTTGAATTTTTAAAAATTATTAAATATGCCCCTTTGATTGTTTTCGCTTCACCATTTGTGCTGATTGTGCCGTTAAACTGATTCAACAGGATTATTCCGTCGGTGATTTTTTCTATATTCGGTATATGATGTCCATTCGTGATATTACATGTTGAACGTTTCCCTTTTAAAATATTCGGAATGCAAGTAGAATTGGATATGTTTACAATATTTTCTTTATTATATAATAAAATTGAGCTTGTGCTCTTACAATCTTTTAAAATTCCATATACTTGGTTTTTATTTACTAAAATATGGTTAAAATCTGTTTTTACTATTGTATTATTATTTTTTATTAATCTGAAAGCTAAATTATCAAATATTTCATATTTCGTTAAAGGAATTTCAACAAGATAAAATAAATAAGTACCATTACAAATAATTTTTATATTACTATAATTTAGAACGTCTTCGGGTGTAGTATAAGGAACATTTTCTTGATTCAATACTTTTGTAAGTATTGCTATTTCAGTTTTTGGTAGCAATACAGAATTTATAACCCCTGCTTTAGCCCATTGGACCGCGTAGTTGATATTGATAACTTCTTCTTTTAATAATTTTAATTTATATCGAATTCTTTCAGCATTTTGATCTCTAAATCCATTACGTGACCTAATATTTTCTATGATTGAATTTCTGACTTGTGTTATATTATTAATTTGGTCGCTAACCACCTTGTTTATGATTACTTGTGAGTTAGTAATGTTAGTAGAAAAGGTTTTTTTTTTTTTTGTGCAATTATTTTGTACAATTATTTGTAGATTTGTCTTATTATTATTAATTTCTTTTACTTTGTAGCAATATAATTTTTATTTAAGTTAATGTTTTTTTTTCTTTTGTTTTATTTTAAGAGTTTATTCTTTCTTTTTCTTTCTTTTAATTAACTGCTCGATTTAAAATTAATTGTTCACTAAATGTTTTTATCTGTTCAATTTCGAATTTTCACTAAATGTTTTTTTCTTATTGTTTTTTTTGTTTTAAATAATTTTTTTGGTTTACACTTTTACACTACACCGATAAATCTAATGGTCCCTGCTCGGGCGCCAGTTAAGAATTTGCCACTCCGGGATCGATAAAAAAATAAATTTTAATTTAAAATTTTTTGTAAATTTTGTTATCTGAAAATGTTTTATTAAATAAAAAGATTAATTAATTTAAAATTAAACCGACTTTCTTTATTGACTATCAATTTAGAATTACCATAAAAAAATTAAGTTTTTGATTATCCAAATATTCTTACTTGCATTCACATGTTATTGCAAAGTGATTTGCCGATGTGGGAAAATATGATTTTAATATTTCCCAACTGTTATAATTTAGCTGATGTGACAAGTTGTTGTGAAATAATTAGGTGCGTTAACTTTTGAAAGTGGAATTTGAGCTGGACAATAAATGTTATTAACTTATACTTAAATTTAAGAATTTCTTAATTCTAAAATAAGCTCTACTTAATATTAATTGAGAAATGCTTATTAATGATTTTTACAGTTTATGCTATTACTGATTCCCATATAGCCAAGAGTTACAAAGTTATGAAGGTTCAAAATGATTTAAAATCAAAAAGTTATGTTTCAAACTCAATTTTCTTTTGAAACACCCTGTATTTGGGGTACTTTTTATAGCATATTTCGAAACAGCTTTTCAAGTCCCATAAATTTGCAATATATGCTAAAAATAAGAAATTTATTCAACAATAATAAAATAAAAAATACAAATCTACACATGAGTAGAGGACCTAAATAAACAAGTGTTATTTTATAAATTATGTATTTGATTTTGCGGATTAGTAAAAATTTATTTATTTTCATATTTAGTTAAAAAAACACGGTTTACATGAGCTGCCACCTAAAACAATTTAAAGAAGCTTTCTTCATATCGCTGCAACACTTTTATAAAGAAAAAACTAGCATATTTCAGAATTAGCGCACATTACCCCAGACATTTTTTTTGTTCCCCACTCTGTTTAAGAGATATTAAAGGCGAAAACTGCATTAGATTATGCAATGCATAAATTGTAAAATTAAACGTTATAATGTTATGTGTTAATAGTTTTTCTTAATTATATAGGGTTTCCTTAAAATGAAGGAAGTGCTTATTTAATTTTCACATTTTTCTACAAATAAAATTTTAAGAAAAATTACTAATTTTGGTGCAAGTCACCGTATGCTAAACTGCTTGAATTGCCTTTTGGAAAACATGCGCTTTAAAGACCGTTATTTTTTTTCTGCCTTGTTTTTTTCTTTTAAGGGATTATTCAGATATATGATAGATAACACGTACCGCTAAATAATTCTTACATATCTTTATCATTTTTAAATAATGTTTTTACCGTATAAGCTAATATTTAGCACATAAGCTCAATAACGCGCGAAACTTATGTTTTTTTAATGTATATGGCAAAATAATCAATAAATATCTTGTAGAGAAATATACCTAGAAATTTTTTTTTAGAGTTGAAAAGTCATCTTTTCTTACATTGTAATTAATTAGTAGCTCTGCCACTGTTGAATTTTACTTAAAGAGTGATAAATTTTTATATGCTTTTATATTATCTCGTGAGTGTCGGTTTAATTATTTATTTATTTGTCATTCTGTCACGTTTTTTCAGAATATATTTAAGTGGTATGGTGCAGATCAAAGTGTAAAGATTTTGAAAGCGCTAGTAATGTGGGTCGAAACAAATTCATATGGAACTTTTTTTTTTTGAGCTCTATTCACCAACATTTTTTGAATAAAGTATTTTGTATATATGTATTTAAAACTAAAATTTTTATTTCTTATTCATACAATATACCATACACATATATTTTATTTTTCCTGCTATAATAATTAAAAATTATCTAATTGATGTGCATTGCACTGCACTTGTGTTATTAGCATTATTAGCAAAACACGATACATACAATATTTTTAAAACCAAAAACTCCCGGAGCCCCCCGGGGACTTATGATTCAAAAAATAAGCCAAACGTCTCGGGGAAATTATAACTCCGATGACTGAGCCAAAAGACCCTTAAAAAATAAGACATAATTCCCCATAAAATTATGTATTTATATATTCGTCCATGCGATATTCTATATTAGAACTTAAGAGGACTTTTAAAGTTGGTTACAAAATCAAGGTTGCTTTTTTTGTCAGAGTATTTATATTTGATCTGGAAAAAACGGAGTATACTCTGATTTTGCATCTAACTATAAAATTCCTCCTAGTTTTGTCTATTTGAGATTCTATATTAGGAGAGATTTTAAAGGTGCTTAGAAAATCAAGGTTACACCTTTTTCCAGAAATTTATTTATTTATTCTGGATAAAGGGAGTACTCTGATTTTGTATCCAACTCTAAAATGTTGTCATTCTGGAAAAAGAGAATATGTTGATTTCGTATCCAACTGTAAAATCTTATCAAAAAAATATTAAAATAAATATTATATTTTTATAAATTTTGGAAAAAATTGATTGTTTTAATACTGAATTATAAATATTTCAGTTTATGAAGTCATAAGTCCCCGGAGTACTTTTGGCTCACTAATCGGAGTTATAATCTCCCGCGGAATTTTGGCTTAATTTTTGAACCGAAACCTAAACCACCCCCTTTTAAAACCAAACTTTAGAATGGAACCTTTAATACAAATGTACAGTTTGGTTTTGAGGATAGGGATGTGGGAAAGATGTTTGGGAGAATTGAAGTTAGGAAAACTGGTATTATGGGGATAGGTAGGAAAATTTGGAGGGATATTTTGAAGATAGATGTTAATGTTCTTCTTAAACTTAAGTAAGTCGTACACATATGAATTACCAACTTTAAGGAGCAACCGTGATGGTATATGGTTCCCTAAACCGGACGTGTGCATGACGAACGAATTTTCATAAGCTGTATTTCGCCATCTTGATAACTCTACATGGTAGGGATGAGATTCTATTATACTCCTTATTCTTCGTTAGAAAACTTTGAGTGGAGGCATTAACTATTTTATTTCTTTGGAACAGCTGTTAATCCCTACGAGATATCTATAAAACAAGGTCAGAGAACCAACTGTTCGGCGACGGCTGAGTGGAATGAGCATTGAAGTTACACTGGGGTCGGTGATAAGACGAATAGCTCTGTTTTGCACATTATCTGGATAACCCAGCACTGTTTGAGAGTCTGCAGCCCAAATGTATGCATTATACTCCATTTTCGGCTGAATGTACGTTTTATTGAGAAGATCAGATGCGGAAAAGTAAGTTTTGCAGCGATACCAAAAACCCAAACACTTAACTGCATCCTTAACTATATTAAAAATATGATTTGACCAAGTCAATTTTTGCTTTAACTCGATACCCAGCATGTTCAGATCTGTTGAATGCTGCAAAACTTCTACTTGAAATAGTAGGTTGGGAATAGCAGTAGCAATTTTTCGCGAGATCAGACAACTTTGCGTTTTTTTGGTGTTAAAATCAACTCTTTTGATTTCATCCCAATTTTGAATTTTTGCAAAATCGTTATTTAGCTTACTAAAAGTGAAATTTTTTGCAATAGTATTAATCTAGCGATCAATGTTACAGCGGCTATGAAACTCGTAGGAAGCTACAAGGGTGCTGTCGTCTGCGAAACTTTGGATCGGGTTGGAGGTTAATGAAAGTAAGGCATTGATAAATATTAAGAAGATAGTGGGGGATAAAACTGATCCTTGAATTTGTCAGATGAATATCCATCGAACAGTAAACGTACGATTCGAAAGGAAAGTAAAAAGGAAAAGACCCTATCTAGACCTAATGCTTTGCACTTTGCCACCATAGCATTGTGCCAAACTCGGTCGAAAGCCTTAGCAATATCAAAAGCCACAACATCGGACTCACCAGAATGATGAAGGCTGATGTTTAGTTTCTCACAAAGGTAAACCATGAGATCACCGGTTGAACGAAGGGATCTGATCCCGTATCTTCGGTCATCAAGCAAACCTTTGCGATTTAGATATTTCAGAAGTTTTGGTACAAATTTCTTCCATTACTTTGCAAAGGACTGAAATTATATCAATAGGGCGGTATTTAGAGGGATCGCTTTTAATACCTTTTTTGGGAATTGGGAAAATATGTGCAGCCTTCCATTGGGTAGGATGAATACCCGAAGTAAAGGAAAGGTAGAAAAGCTTCCGCAGAGGTTTGGAAATACTGAAGTAGGAATTTTTTATCACCATGGTAGTTATACAATCTGGACCGGCTGACTTATTTGTATCAAGATTTTTCAAGATTAGCCGTTACGGCCTTTTTCAAGATCACCGTTTTCATCGAAGATTTCCATTTTAAAGATCATCGTGTGTGTCAGGTACCCGAATTGCCACTCCAATTCATCGAATCCATCTCAGGAACATAAAGAAAACATGCCAGAACACCATTGTACTAAATTTAAAGGTTCTACTTTTGTTGGTTTTGGAGATATGCTCGTTGCTCTTGTGCTCGTCCGGAAGTTTCCAAAATACGAACCCATGGTTCAAATTCTTTTAAATGTCGGTTTCCAATTTTACAGAAAAGGAAACATAACAGAACACCTTTGTACTAAAAATAAAAGTTCTATCTTTGTTGGTTGTGGAGATATACTCGTTTGCTCTGGGGCTCGCCCGGAAGCTTCCAATATTTGAACCCATGGACCAAATCCTAACAAATTTCAGAAACATAAATCAAACATGAAGGAACACCATTCTGCCTAATTTAAAGGTTATGTCTTTGTTGCTTTTGGAGATAATATCATTTGCTCTGAGGCTCGTTCGGAAGCTTCCAAAATCCAAACCCATTGACCGCATCCTCTTAAATTTCAGAGACATAAATCGAACGGGAAGGAACATCATTGTACAAAATTTAAAGGTTCTATCTTTGTTGATTTTGGAGATAATCTCGTTTGCTCTGGGGCTCGTTCATTTGCTCTGAGGCTCGTTCGGAAACTTCCAAAATCCAAACCCATTGACCACATCCTCTTAAATTTCAGAGACATAAATCGAACGGGAAGGAACATCATTGTACATAATTTAAAGGTTCTATTTTTGTTGATTTTGGAGATAATCTCGTTTGCTCTGGGGCTCGTTCGGAAGTTTCCAAAATCCGAACCCATGGACCAAATCCTCTCAAATTTTAGAGACTTAAATAAAACATGAAAGAACACCACTCTGTCAAATTTGAAGGTTATATCTTTATTGGTTTGGGAGATAATCTCATTTGATCTGGTGCTCGTTCAGAAGCTTCCAAAATCCAAACCCATGGACCAAATCTTCTTAACTTTCAGAGACATAAATCAAACGGGAAGGAACATCATTGTAAAAAATTTAAAGGTTCTATCTTTGTTGATTTTGGAGATAATCTCATTTGCTCTGGGGCTCGTTCGGAAGCTCCCAAAATCCGAACCCATGGACCGAATCCTCTCAAATTTTAGAGACTTAAATAAAACATGAAAGAACACCACTCTGTCAAATTTGAAGGTTATATCTTTATTGGTTTTGGAGATAATCTCATTTGATCTGGTGCTCGTTCGGAAGCTTCCAAAATACAAACCCATGGACCAAATCTTCTTAACTTTCAGAGACATAAATCAAACGGGAAGGAACATCATTGTAAAAAATTTAAAGGTTCTATCTTTGTTGATTTTGGAGATAATCTCATTTGCTCTGGGGCTCGTTCGGAAGCTCCCAAAATCCGAACCCATGGACCAAATCCTCTCAAATTTCAGAGACTTAAATAAAACATGAAAGAACACCACTCTGTCAAATTTGAAGGTCATATCTTTATTGGTTTTGGAGATAATCTCGTTTGCTCTAGGGCTCGTTTGGAAGCTTCCAAAATACGAATCCTTGGTTCAAATTCTTTCAAATGTCAGTTTCCAATTTTATAGAAAAGGAAACATAATAGCACCCTCTTGTACTAAAAATAAAGGTTCTATCTTTGTTGGTTGTGGAGATATACTAATTTGCTCTGGGCTCGTTCGAAAGCTTCCAAGAAAAGAACCCATGAACCAAATCCTCACAAATTTCAGAGACTTAAATAAAACATGAAAGAACACCACTCTGCCAAATTTAAAGGTTATATCTTAGTTGGTTTTGGAGATAATCTCATTTGCTCTGGTGCTCGTTCGGAAGCTTCCAAAATCCAAACCTATTGACCAAATTCTCTTAAATTTCAGAGACATAAGCCGAACGGGAAGGAACATCATTGTACAAAATTTAAAGGTTCTATCTTTGTTGATTTTGGAGATAATCTCGTTTGCTCTGGGGCTCGTTCGGAAGCTCCCAAAATCGAACCCATGGACCAAATCCTCTCAAATTTTAGAGACTTAAATAGAACATGAAAGAACACCACTCTGTCAAATTTGAAGGTTATATCTTTATTGGTTTTGGAGATAATCTCATTTGATCTGGTGCTCGTTCGGAAGCTTGCAAAATCCAAACCCTTGGACCAAATCGTCTTAACTTTCAGAGACATAAATCAAACGGGAAGGAACATCGTTGTAAAAAATTTATGGGTTCTATCTTTGTTGGTTTTGGAGATCACTTCGTTTGCTCTAGGGCTCGTTCGGAAGCTTCCAAAATACGAATCCATGGTTCAAATTCTTTCAAATATCAGTTTCCAATTTTATAGAAAAGGAAACATAACAGCACCCTCTTGTACTAAAAATAAAGGTTCTATCTTTGTTAGTTGTGGAAATATACTCATTTGCTCTGGGCTCGTTCGGAAGCTTTCAAGAAAAGAACCCATGAACCAAATCCTCTCAAATTTCAAAGACTTAAATAAAACATGAGAGAGCACCACTCTGTCAAATTTGAAGGTTATATCTTTATTGGTTTTGGAGATAATCTCATTTGCTCCGGAATCATTCGGAAGCTTCCAGAATCTGAACCCATGGACCGATTTTGTCCAGATTCGAACTTAGCCTTCCTTTCGTAATTATATAGTAACCTACTATATAAATTTCATCAAGATAGCTTTATTAGTTTTTGAGTTATCGTGCAAACGGACGGACGGACGGGCTGACATCGTTAAATCGACTCAGGAGGTGATCCTGATTCAGAATATATATACATGTCCATATCTAACTCGCTTCCTTTTGGTGGTTACAAACACCATACCAAAGTTAATATACCCTATACTTTAGGTGTAGGGTATAACAAGAAGACACAATGGCAAATTTCGAGCTCACAACAGCAATCGAAGTAGTATATCTTGACTTGCTCACAAATAATTTCCATAACTGTAGATTCAACTTTACCAAAATAATTTTAAATTAAAATTAAATAACATAAAATGGCTGACTTAACATTTTGTGTGGTCACACTTTCAATTGCAAACATTTGTTTATTTTTGTATCGTACAATATCAAGTACATTTATTTACATTTATTTACAATAAGGAAGAATATCAAATTATATCTTTCGTTTAGATTTTTAAACGTTATGATATGTGAATGATTCATTTTTGTATGCAATTATATTTTTGGTAATATTTTGGTTAATTATCACATATGGAAATTGTATTGTAGAAAGTTACTATGTTATATTGCATTTTTGTCCCAAATAATTTCTGTGTAACAAAGCAATAAATTGTTATAATTTGTTGATTTTGATAATTTCAGTATTAAAATAATGTAAATTAAAATAGTATAATTATACTAGTATAAATTAAAACATTTGAAAATAAAAATCAGAATTATTTTGTATTCTAAACATAATAGTTTTCATGAGCAATTAACTTTGCTTGCCTTATTTTATTTTATTATTTTATCAGAGCAATTAACTTTTCTTGTTCAGGTCTGTCTTAGCCCGTAAAACTAAGGAAACAGCAATTAACTTTGCCATATTGATCAGCGTTTACTGCGCTAGATAAATATATGTTAAATTGCGTATACGCCAATAGGAAATACCTATAGTGGGACAATAGCCGCATATGTGCAATTAGTTAGGGAAAGTCTACAAAAATATTCAATATAACATCAATTTATTACACCAATTTAAAAGCCGCCTCTTTGTAGAAATGGCTGCTTTGGAAATGCGACTAAACCAAAATTTAGGCCTCACATTGACAGTTTTCATGAAATGAGAAATGAATAACCTCGTTCCAAATAAAATAGTATATATATATGTAATGTTTGTATATGTCCTATGCATGTCCTAAAAATTAAGGTTTTATGTGTTTCTTTAGAAACATTTGTTATGTATGTACATAATATGTACCTATATATGTATGTGTATTAACATAAAATTTTATTCAAACATAATATCAATTTCTAAATCCAAGCTACATGTTTGGCAAAGACTATAAAAAGTAAAGATCATAACAAAATTATTCTTTTGTGCTTTACGAATTATGATTTGAAATCTCGAATCATCAAAATTTTGTCAACACAAAAAATTAAAACTACCTAATTATATTTATGTACATAATATTTATTACATAGGTACATATACATATGTATTACGTTTAACAAATTTGCTAAATAATTTTGTTCTGCTACATTTGTTTATAACTTAAATTAAAATATCTATCAACATTTTTTATTGCATGATCTTTTTATTGCTATTACTTTTGGGTAATATAGATTTACGGTTAAGTATTATGTTTGGATATACATGTGGGAATTATAATGAAACACAATTATTATAATTCAATAAGTATGTAATTTTAATTGTAAAATAAAGTTCAAAATATAAATTAAAATAACTATTTATATACTATACTATTTATACCACGGAATATTTGGAATGTCATGTAATATTAAAGGTTCCTTTGGATTATTAGGTTTATTTTTCATACAACTTTCACAATTTGTAACAATATTGTGAAAATCATTATTAATTTTTGGTCTATAAACTGCTCCTCTAGCTAAATTTTTACATCTTTCTATTCCTAAATGACTTTCGTGAATTAGATTTAAAACTGCCTTACGCAGCTTCCTTACGTAGGAATTACAATACTAGAACTTTTTAAAAGCAAATTTTCTATACAATTAAGTTCATCTCTTATTAAATAATATGGCATAACTGCCGACTGAATTTTATTTTTAGAATTAGGCCAACCATATTGACAATATTCCATTACTTTTTTCAAAGTTTCATCATTATTAGTTAGTACTTTAATGATTTCTAATTTTTTATCAGAAACTGGCAAATTAGAAATTAAGAGATTTACTTGTAGACTAATATCTTCATCAATGTTGTAAGAGCAAGTGTTGGTAATGGAGATCTAGAAAGTGTGTGAGGAATGTACATTAATTTTCCAGGAACATATGAGATTGAAATATCATACGCCTGTAATAGAAGCATAATTCTTTGCAAACGAGCTGGAGTTTTATATAAAGGTTTATTGAAAATTGACGTAAGTGGTTTGTGATCTGTTTGCAGTTTCACTTTTTGACCATAAATGTATCCATGAAATTTTGTACATCCGATCCAATTGGCCAGAATGGCCAATAGCTCTTTTTCAATTTGAGCGTAATTTTATTGTGTATTAGTTAAAGTAGCAGACGTAAAAGCAATAGGATTTTTCTCGTGAAAAATTACAGCACCTAGTGCACTTTAAGATGCCTCTGCCGACAATTTAAGTTCCTTGTTAGAATTAAAATATTTAAGGACTGGTGCACTTACTAATAATTGCTTTAATTTTTTAAATTCCTCTTCATGTTTATGGTTCCAAAACCAAGAAATATCTTTTTTAAGTAATTGACGGAAATTTTCTGTATGATTAACTAAATTAGAGTGTTTAGTGGATTAGGAGTGTTTAATTTACAAATACCTTCAATTTTAGAATCGTCTGGTTTTGCACCACTGGAATTGAAAATATGATCAAGAAATTTAACTTCTGATTGCCATATTTTCGACTTAGACATATTGAATTTTAAACCTACTGCTTGTGCTCGTTTTAATACCATTTCTAAACGTTTATCATGTTCTTCTTTAGTAGAACTATAAATGAAAAAATCGTCTATATAAATTGTCAAACCAGGAATATTATTAAAAAGTTTTATCATTTCGGCATGAAAAATTTCGCGGGCGGCATTAATCCCGAATGGTAATCTTAAAAATCGATAACAACCAAAATGTGTTATGAAAGTACACAATTTTGATGAGTATTCATCAAGAGGAATAGTCCAAAAACCAGAATTAGAGTCGAGGGTTGAAAAATATTTTGAATTATATAATTGACTTTATTGACGTATCTTCTAAAGTAGCGAAATTATAATGCAAACTTAGTATAGCTTTGTTCAAATTACGCGGATCTAAGCATAATCTCAACTTACCATTAGGTTTTTAACCATTACTATTGAATTCACCCATTCTGTTGTTTCTTCTATGGGTTAAAGTGGTCATATAATTTAAACTGAATCCTTCTAGAACACTCCACAACTGGCTTAATGTCTGTGTTTAATTTTAAAGTACATTTTTTCTTTAGGCAACCTAAACCATTAAAATACATCACTATATTTCTGAAAAAAATTTTGTTATTATGCGTATTATTAATATTTTGATTAAGAGAGCAAATTTTTTTTACAAGATTTAATTGGATACAAGTAGGTAAACCAAAAATAGTTTGACAACTTAAGTCGACTATAATAAATTCAACTTCATATTTTGAACGATTAACTGTGCACATAATTTTACACTGACCAAAAATTTTTAATTTTTCATGACCAAAAGTAAGAAAATTAACATTTGATTTTCGTATTTCATTAGAGTTTAACTTTAATTCTTTAAAAGTTTTAATTGACATAATATATGTGCACCTGTATCCCATTGTACATTACAATTTTTTTTATTTATTAAAATCTGAATATATCAAGCATTTTTTTGTATTAGCGTTGAGTACTCCAATAAATAAATTTTGACTGCGATTTATATTAAATTTATATTAACGATTTGTTGATTGAAATTTCAACTTTGGATGAACATGTAGTTCTATTAGAACATAATGGTATGGTACATGTAGGTATTTAAAACACTGTCAGATAACTTTTTAGAAATTAACTTTGCAAAATGTTTATCTATGATTGAAGAAACTGAGTTTTTGGAATACACTTTATGTGAAAATGGTAAACCGGAAAAAAACAATATGCTTGCTATTTGTGAGTATCCTTTACCAAAAAAACTTGACACAGTTACAACGTTTTATTGGAATGTGCTCTTATTTTCAAAAATTTATACATAATTTTAGCATTCAGGCTAAATATTTTTAGATTTAATTAAAAATAATCCAAAGCCTTTTGTTTTCGGTTCTAATGAACTAAAAGAATTTGATGAACTTTAACTTAAATTACTTTAACTAAATTATCAATTTTTTTATTGGTGCAATATTGCTGCAAAAGAAAAATGATGATAATTTCCATGGTATTTTCTATTTTTCGAAACGAACAACTGAACCAGAGACATTTGCAATAATTTATGCTTTGCATCGTTTTATTGTAATGCTTTTACGTTAGCCATGAAAAAACTATTAATTAACCCTAAAATTAGTCGTTGGGCATTGGAATTACAAAATTATGATTACGTTATTGAACATCATGGTGGTACTCGTATGGAATATGTAGACAGAATGTTAGTAGAAAACATGAAACATGTTACTAAATCACAGACTATTTTAGTTCTTAAAAACAATTCATTTGAAGAAACGTTGTCCAAAGGTCGAAGTAAAGATCCTTATATAAAAAAGTTGAAAAGTGAATTGAAATTGAAAATAAATTATTTGATTTAAGGAATGCGCTTGTGTAAAGAAAAGTAGATAAGAACAAAATTTGTTTTGATCTTCCGAATGCAATGCAATTACAAGTTATTCGAAATTCTCATGAAATATAGGTATTGGAAAAACTATTGACGTAGTATAAAGAGCTTAATGGTTTCTTGAACTGTCAAAGAAAATTTGACAATATATACAAAATGGACCAAAACGTTTATCTTTCAATCCCCATTCAAGAAAATAGGAAGCTTTTCTCCATTGCCTACCAAAGGGTAATATTCCATTTTATATGGTTCAAATAGATTATTACGCCCCGCCTGAAAGTGTAAGAAATAGGAATAAATACATTTTGATAATCATTGATGGTTTTACTAAATTCGTTAGATTACACCTAACAAAGGCTCAAACTACTTCTGAAACAATACGTTGCTTTACGTCTTTTTTTTGTCGATATAGTCGATCTGAAATATTAATACGTGATGGTAGAACTTGCTTCAATTCAGTAATATTTAAAGAGTTTTTGTTAGAAAATAATATTCATCATAGTAATTGTCCAAAAGCCAATGGACAAGTAGAGAGAATTAATAGAATCATAAGTCCTATGATTTCTAAGTTAATTGATAAAGAAAAGAAAATATAATTGGTATAGTGTCTTGTCTGGCATTGAATTTTCAATCAATAGTACTATTTTGAGTACTAAAACTATTCCTTGAATTTTAAATTAAGTGTTATTGAGAGCATCATTGAGTTTTGGACAATTACTAGCTACAAGATTATGGTAAAGTATTTGAATATTTTGAAATATTGAATTCTGAAAATTAAAATGAAAGTTGGCAGTTGTATACTGATCTTTGTGTTGTATAGAAGCTTTGTGCTATACAGAATCTTTGTGAAGTGGAAGCTTTGTGCTGTATAAAAATAACAACTTTGTGATTATATTATTGAATATTGGAAAATAAAATAAAAAACTGAACGAAACTATGTAAAATAAATAAAACATTGTATTTTTATTACAAAAAAGAAAAAAAATCAAAAGCCACCTTAGAAATAATATACCCATCTTAAATAATAATATAAATAATAGTACTAAATACTACAGATTTATCTTTTTATTATATTTTAAATTCATGTAAAGTATATTATATTGACTTACAGTAATTTTTATGGAAAACGGGGAAAATTTAGTTTATATCAACAAATAAAATATGCTATAGCACAATTAGCCAGCTTAGTTTGTGCTATTGGAAGATCAGCATTATTTCCATTAGTAACAGACGTAAACCTTCAAAATATAGCAAACTAGTTAAAAGGCATTATATTTATATTTTGATTCTGTATTTGAATGCGTATTTCAAAGACTTAAATAAAACATGAAAGAGCACCACTCTGTCAAATTTGAAGGTTATATCTTTATTGGTTTTGGAGATAATCTCATTTGCTCTGGTACTCGTTCGGAAGCTTCCAAAATTCAAACCCATGGACCAAATCCTCTTAAATTTCAGAGACATAAATCGAACGGAAAAGAACATCATTGTACAAAATTTAAAGGTTCTATCTTTGTTGGTTTTGAATGCGTATGTTGTCATTATTATTAAAAATGGGATGTATGTATTTTAATAAATATTATTAATTGTTTGGTAGAATATTGGCCCTTCAAATAAAAGTATCATTGTTACTTATGTTATTTTTATAGCGCTGTAAAGATTTCAAAAAATTTTAATTTTCTTTTTTAATATACTTTGAAAATTCTTATACAAATATATTATTATTATAAAAACCTGATTCTTTAAAAAGCTTTTGATGATTGAATTGAGAATTTTTATTATTCCGACATTTATACATATTGGAATACTCATTGAACAGCAATCACTATATTTGTTTTTGTAAATAAATATATAACCTTAAGAGTTAATTAAATCATAGTTTTGGTCGATAAGTTTGATTGTTATTGAACTTAATCCTTTTAACGTTCACGGATAAATAAGTAACATTTATAGAAACTGAAATTATTTTATAGTCGGGATCGACACCAATAAAAAATGTATGCATTTTTTCCCAAAGGACTTTACACTCCATTCGTACAATTTTAATTTTATTTATTTATTATATATTTATTTATATCGACAGGAACATCTGATTCATGCCATAAATTAGATTTTAACTTTACGAAAACCCAAGAATTCACATATTTTTTATTTATTTATTTCAATAATTCTCAAAAGAGCTTTTAGCTCATACAAAGTTTATGTTTTGTTAAATTTCAATTTAGATTTTAGATTGTACCTTTCTGCTTAAAATAAATCTCTTTAGTAGAAAAAAGTTCACATTTTAAATTGTTACCGACCTTATTATATATAAGGTAGGTATTGTATTCATATTAAAAAATTGTACCCGAGATTTTGGAAAATATGCACTACTCCGTTGCGCAGAAGGCTGTGGAATTCCAGCTATGGTTTTCAAACATATAGCCTCTCCCATTTCAAAACCTCCGCGCAATCTTTTCGCACTCTCATTTTCGACTGGTAAATATCCCAGTCAATGGAAAGTTGCACACGTTTCTTCAATTCCCAAAAAAGGTGATAAAAGCGACCCTTCAAACTACGGACCAATCGCCATCACTTCGGTCCTCTCCAAAATTATGAAAATTTTGGTAAACAAAAGGTTTTTGAGATACCTCAATAGCTCATGTATTTTAAACAATCGCCAATACGGCTTTCGCAGTCATCGATCTATAGGTGATCTTTTAACTTGTCTGTGCGAGAAGCTCAACACTAGCATTCATTGTTCAGGTGAATCTGAGACTGTAACTCTCGATATCTCAAAGGCCTTTCTATGGCATTCTGCTCTTCTGAGCAAATGCCATTGAGTTGGGCAGCTCCTTCTGTGCATGGATTGAGGATTTTCTTTCGAATCGTGGTATTCGTATCCTTGTCGACAGTGTTATGTCTGAGACTCATAAAATAAATGCTGGCGTTTCACATTGATCTGCCTTATCTCTCACTCTCTTCTTAATTTTCATTAACGACCTACTAAGGTCTACCCTCAATCCAATCCATAGTTTTGCCGACGACAGCACTCTGGTTTAACTGGTTTAATCAGCACTCTGATTATTTAAAAAAAAACAAATGCTACTTCAACCGCAATCAGTTTAAAAAGGGAAATTATGGCTAGTTCAGTTAACCACGACCTAGCGAAAATAATTGATTGGGGTTTTAAAAACAGAGTTGAGTTCAACACTTTCAAAAGTCAAAGCTGTCAGATCTCTTGTAAAAGAGATCAACCTATACCAATTCTACGGTTCCAAGGGGAAAATATACAGCGGTCTGCAAATTTAAACATGTTAGGGATGCAGCTTAAACAAAAGATGTTGTGGAATGAGCATATTTTTGATATAGCCAAAAAAGCGGCAGAATGTTTAGGTTTTCTTTTTCTCTGTAAATCTTGTTTTTACCCTAGTGATCTGGACAATATCTATAAAGCATATATTCGACCTAAGATGGAGTATAATTATCACATGTGGGCTGACGCTGCTTAAACATTATTAGGTTACCTGGACGCCTGACTGGCGACCCTACTGTTCAGGGAACCTTTATTGTTTTTTATTTTATTTTATTTATTAACTTTATTTTTCATAATTATTAATTAACAAAAAAATTTTTTTTAAAAATACAATTCAAAATTATAAAAATTAAGAGAATATAGTTTGGTATCATTCTAAAATTTAAAATGTTAATTTGTTGCGAATGCACCTTCAACTTTACCAAAAACAACCAAAAATATACATAATATGTTTAATAATAAAACTTTAATTCAAACAACAAATTTAAAATTATAGAAAAATTATTTGGGGTAATTAAAATATAATCCAAATATAAAAATAATTATAAAAATAAAATGAAAAGCAAGAAAAGAAAAAATCCAAAAAAATTAAAATAATTAGTTGATATGTGGCTATTTGAATTCCAGAATCTCCGGAATTCAAATATATTGCGCTCCAATTTTGATTTCACAGTTATTATTCCTTATTTTAGGACTACAAATTTTCGGAACTCGTACTTCATAACAGCAGCAATATTATTTAATAGGGCTCCTTTGTATATCAGGAAGGTTAAATTTTTGAGAAAGTTTCTAAAACTTTGAAGCTTTGGCTTCTGCAGTTTGATCAGAATGCAATTGAGCATTTACTTAATTAGATTAAATTTTTGTGATACTTAAAAAATTTTTTTAATTTTTATTTTTTTTTATTTAATTTGATACAGAAATTATTATTCTTTCATCACTTTTGCTTCTCTTTTTATTTTGTTTTGCTTCTCCTTGTAATATATTTTCTTAATATTTTTATCTTTTGTATTATATATTCTTAATATTTTTGTTTTTGTATTATATAAATTTTAATTTTCCTTTATCAATTCACTTTTTTACATTGTTGAACTCTTAATTGATATGGTATTTAAAACTATTTTATTTTAATATTTAATTTCATTACTTATTCTTAATTGGATTTTTTGATTTTAAGCTTTTATAGTTTTAGTTTAGGAAAAATTTTTAAATTATATTTTCTTGGTAAATTTTGAATTTTTTAAAGCAATTTTATGAATCACTTTAGTGGTTATTATTGTTATTGTAATGAAGTAATGTATTTTTAAGTTTTTTTTTTTTCCTTAATCATGATATTTTATTAGTTGTAAGCATTTTGTATAAATTTCCAATGAAGAATAAAGATTAAATAATAATAATATATGTACTAAGTAAAAAATAAATTCATAATGTGTATACATAGAATAGAAGGTTGAAAAAATCAAAACATTAAATTATTTGCAATTAGAAGTACACGTAAAAATAGTTAATCAAAATTGGAGCAAAAAAACAAAAAAAAATATGGAATTATCACCGCATACAGTTAGTTAACCTTTCAACTTGAAGATGATTATGTAGAAATAACCAATTTTAACCTTTTTTAAGAAATGGTATAGCACTCTATTTTTTCTTAAAAACTCAGGAAGCAAATTAAATAATTTAGGTGCTACAATATCATAGAAATTACAATATAAAGTTGTACCAAATTGTGGAACAAAAACTAAATTTTGTAAACCACTTCGAAGCATACGAACCGAAGTAAGTCGACTACATAAATATCCACCCCTAAAAAAAAAAACAACTTTAAAAAAACTATAATCCCTATAAAGTTATTCCATATTGAAGTTTTGAGTGGAATATGCCATAATAAACCATCAATAAGACCTTCTGAGAACAATAATTTCTAAGATTGTAAATATTTCAAATGCCAACCAAAAAGTACTTTTTTAAGAATAGCGTATGATCTAGCCTTTTTAATTTATTATCTATCCAAACACCTAGATATTTAAACACAGAAACTTCTCCAATTAAAAAACAATTATTAGAACACTTATTATGTTTTTGAAATGTGATACTATGGTTCAAGGATAAAGGAACTACAGAAAAAATATGATATTTTACACACGTATTTGATTGAAATTTTATTATATCGGTTTTTAAGCAACGACTTACAATACTAAAAGACATAATTTTAGTTTTATGGCTAATTATAAGTTTATGCATAAAAAACCATTTCCTAAAAATATCAAAATCATAGATAATATCAGCTATTAACTCAAATGAATTATTGCTTTCATAAGCACAAGCCAAATAATCAGCAAACGCAGTTAATTTACATTGAAAATCTTGAGAAAATATAGAATTTATGTAATTTTGAAACAAAATCGGTTCCAGAACTGAACCTTGTGGTACTCCAATTTTGGTATTGATGGGAGAGCTCAAGGTATCATCTATTTTTACTTTTTGAGATCTAAAACTAAGATAAGATTCGAGCCAATCAATTATGAAACCTCGAAAACCTATTTTTCGAATTTTATCAAGTAGAATTACATGGTTGACCATATCGAATGCCTTTGATATGCCACAAATATTATATAAATATTAATAAATATTATTATCCAGATAATGGTATCTTTTTTTGCAAAAACCAAAAAGCGCATCTTCTGTTGAATTACCTTTTCTAAACCCAAATTGTTGTTTATTAAAGAAATCATTTATATCAAGAAATGACAGAATTTTTTTCTTCATAGCTTTTTCTAAATTTTTAGAGAAAGATGACAGAATAGAAATAGGCCTTATTTGTGCCTCTTCTATCACCTTTTTTAAAGAGAGGTAAAACTTCAGCTATTTTAAGAGCTGAAGGAAAAATACCACAATACACACTTTTATTGAAGATAATAACAAGAACGTCAACTATGTTTAAAGCAATCTTTTTAAGTAATAAATTGGAAATACCATCATTGGAAGATGCATTGGAATTTTTGAGTGATCTGATTATATTAAAAAATTCAAGTGCAGAAAAGGACTCAAACGCAAAACTATTAGCTTGGTAGTTTTCAGATATTATGTTTTCAAACTGAGCATTCCTATTAGAAGTAATATTTTCTGTACATAAATTATCTCCTACAATTGAAAAGTGATTATTAAAAGTATTCGCACTGACAAGCGGATTGTTAACTATTTGGTTATTGACTGATAATTCCATGATTTTGCTTTTTACTTTTGAATTATTCGTGACACTGTTTACAATTTCCCATACTTTTTTTTACATCGCTCTTGTGTTTGAACACAGAAACTTCTCCAATTAAAAAACAATTATTAGAACACTTATTATGTTTTTGAAATGTGATACTATGGTTCAAGGATAAAGGAACTACAGAAAAAATATGATATTTTACACACGTATTTGATTGAAATTTTATTATATCGGTTTTTAAGCAACGACTTACAATACTAAAAGACATAATTTTAGTTTTATGGCTAATTATAAGTTTATGCATAAAAAACCATTTCCTAAAAATATCAAAATCATAGATAATATCAGCTATTAACTCAAATGAATTATTGCTTTCATAAGCACAAGCCAAATAATCAGCAAACGCAGTTAATTTACATTGAAAATCTTGAGAAAATATAGAATTTATGTAATTTTGAAACAAAATCGGTTCCAGAACTGAACCTTGTGGTACTCCAATTTTGGTATTGATGGGAGAGCTCAAGGTATCATCTATTTTTACTTTTTGAGATCTAAAACTAAGATAAGATTCGAGCCAATCAATTATGAAACCTCGAAAACCTATTTTTCGAATTTTATCAAGTAGAATTACATGGTTGACCATATCGAATGCCTTTGATATGCCACAAATATTATATAAATATTAATAAATATTATTATCCAGATAATGGTATCTTTTTTTGCAAAAACCAAAAAGCGCATCTTCTGTTGAATTACCTTTTCTAAACCCAAATTGTTGTTTATTAAAGAAATCATTTATATCAAGAAATGACAGAATTTTTTTCTTCATAGCTTTTTCTAAATTTTTAGAGAAAGATGACAGAATAGAAATAGGCCTTATTTGTGCCTCTTCTATCACCTTTTTTAAAGAGAGGTAAAACTTCAGCTATTTTAAGAGCTGAAGGAAAAATACCACAATACACACTTTTATTGAAGATAATAACAAGAACGTCAACTATGTTTAAAGCAATCTTTTTAAGTAATAAATTGGAAATACCATCATTGGAAGATGCATTGGAATTTTTGAGTGATCTGATTATATTAAAAAATTCAAGTGCAGAAAAGGACTCAAACGCAAAACTATTAGCTTGGTAGTTTTCAGATATTATGTTTTCAAACTGAGCATTCCTATTAGAAGTAATATTTTCTGTACATAAATTATCTCCTACAATTGAAAAGTGATTATTAAAAGTATTCGCACTGACAAGCGGATTGTTAACTATTTGGTTATTGACTGATAATTCCATGATTTTGCTTTTTACTTTTGAATTATTCGTGACACTGTTTACAATTTCCCATACTTTTTTTTACATCGCTCTTGTGTTTGGTAAATTGCTTACAGTAATACCTATCACGGACAATATCTACTTTAGATTTCAATTCTTTACATAGTTTATTATAATATGTCGAAAGCCTAATATTTCTTGGGTGTTTTAAACACTTATTTCCAATTTTATTTTTATGCTTCAGTTTTCGAGCTAAATTATTGCTATTGCAGGGTTTTAATTTCTTAATATTCATAGCACTGTTTGTATGCATCGAAGAGCTGTTTTGAATATGAAGATTAAGTGTGTTTAAGAATTCATCAAAAGCAACAGAAGATCATCAGATACAATTACATTTTCCCAAAATTCATACCTAAGTAAATTATTTAAAATAACGAAATCTATTTATCTATAGGGAGACACCCTCTTTTTACAAGAATCATTTGAAATTACAGCATTATGTATCAACATAGAGGTCATGCAGTGATCACAAATTTTTAGATCAAAGATGCCACGCTCACAAATTAAATATTTATTTTTGGAGCAAAACGTATAAAAATATGATCCAAACATTTACCCGATATATGTAAGTTTAGTAGAATTATTAATAACACTAAGAAAACCATTTGATGCTAATAAATACATAAATTATCAACATCGCTGTTATTTACAAGAATATCCAAGTTTATATCTCCCAGTAAAATTACATTTTTCGATTTTAAATTACGTAATAAGATACCTAATTCATTAAAAAAAACATCTCTATATAAATTATTTTCATGTAGCCTATATATACCCAAGAAAACATATTTCACATTATTAATAGTACAGATAATTTCCATGATATCAGCACTTACCATATTCAAATTTATTTCTTCATAATTAATACTTTCCTTTACAAATACTTCCACTAATCCACTAGTGTAAGAATCATTACAATTAGCTAAAAAATAATAACCTGGAAATTAAAATTATTTTTCTCATGCTAATAAATCCTTATTTCAGTTACAAAAATTAAGTCCAGTTTCTTAACAAAAGTTTCCAAATGCAACACTAACAAATTACAATTTTTATGCAAACTTCTAACGTTCTGGTGTATTAAGAAAAAACTAGTATTTAAATTATGGTTCAAGTGAAATACTTTTTCACAATTATTGTTATTTAGAGTGATATTGTTATATATAAAATTCTGAGGATCAGTATTTAAATCAAGATTAGAAAAAGTTGAAATTTAAAAATTTTCTAAGAATTTAATAGCAAAACATCCTCAAAGCACAGAATTTTAATAGCAATATCACCATCTCTTTTCTTCAAAAAAATAGAAGAATTTTTGAACCATAAATATTTATATTATACAATTATTATGTCTTCTTTTTGACAATTTTATGATAATTTTTATTGTTCAATATTTTTTGCAATTAATAATCCCGAATTTAATTCTTTAATAGTCGGTTTATTGTTAATCTTAAAATTGCATGTATTATTTTTATTAAATAAATTGGAGATACAATCATTTTTATGTGTTTTTAATTCTTTTTTATTTACAATTTGTTTTTCAAATGTGAATATTACGTTTTTTTCAGATACAATTATTTTTTCGTTATTTATATCGAATTCTTCCTGTATTTGATTGACAAATGGAATCACAATAGCATCAAAATACTTTGGAAGAAAATTTTGGAATTAATATTGCCAAAATTATTTTTCTGTCTTTTAAAATTACACTGCTTTTAATAAATGGAAGAATTTCTATTGTTATATTGAAATCTGGGATTTCGTTAGGTGAAAGAATGTTATGTGCTAGGACATTTAATTTGCTAAGAATTATTATGTCTTTAATTTTGTCAATTTCTCTGTTCATATGTACAATGTTTACATAAATTTGTAGTACATATTTCGTGTCGTCTAGTATTATTATATTTGTTTCACTAATAACCTTAGATATATCGCCTTTGATATGCCACAAATATTATATAATTATTAATAAATATTATTATCTAGATAATGGTATATTTTTGAAGGGCATCTTTTGTTGAATTACCTTTTCTAAACCCAAATTGTTGTTTATTAAAGAAATCATTTATATCAAGAAATGACAGAATTTTTTTTTTCGTAACTTTTTCTAAATTTTTAGAAAAAGATGACAGAATAGAAATAGGCCTTATTTGTGCCTCTTCTATCACCTTTTTTAAAGAGAGGTAAAACTTCAGCTATTTTAAGAGCTGAAGGAAAAATACCACAATACACACTTTTATTGAAGATAATAACAAGAACGTCAACTATGTTTAAAGCAATCTTTTTAAGTAATAAATTGGAAATACCATCATTGGAAGATGCATTGGAATTTTTGAGTGATCTGATTATATTAAAAAATTCAAGTGCAGAAAAGGACTCAAACGCAAAACTATTAGCTTGGTAGTTTTCAGATATTATGTTTTCAAACTGAGCATTCCTATTAGAAGTAATATTTTCTGTACATAAATTATCTCCTACAATTGAAAAGTGATTATTAAAAGTATTCGCACTGACAAGCGGATTGTTAACTATTTGGTTATTGACTGATAATTCCATGATTTTGCTTTTTACTTTTGAATTATTCGTGACACTGTTTACAATTTCCCATACTTTTTTTTACATCGCTCTTGTGTTTGGTAAATTGCTTACAGTAATACCTATCACGGACAATATCTACTTTAGATTTCAATTCTTTACATAGTTTATTATAATATGTCGAAAGCCTAATATTTCTTGGATGTTTTAAACACTTATTTCCAATTTTATTTTTATGTTTTAGTTTTCGAGCTAAATTATTGCTATTGCAGGGTTTTAATTTCTTAATATTCATAGCACTGTTTGTATGCATCGAAGAGCTGTTTTGAATATGAAGATTAAGTGTGTTTAAGAATTCATCAAAAGCAACAGAAGATCATCAGATACAATTACATTTTCCCAAAATTCATACCTAAGTTAATTATTTAAAATAACGAAATTTATTTATCTATAGGGAGATACCCTCTTTTTACAAGAATCATTTGAAATTACAGCATTATGTATCAACATAGAGGTCATGCAGTGATCACAAATTTTTAGATCAAAGATGCCACCCTCACAAATTAAATATTTATTTTTGGAGCAAAACGTATAAAAATATGATCCAAACATTTACCCGATATATGTAAGTTTAATAGAATTATTAATAACACTAAGAAAACCATTTGATGCTAATAAATACATAAATTATCAACATCGCTGTTATTTACAAGAATATCCAAGTTTATATCTCCCAGTAAAATTACATTTTTCGATTTTAAATTACGTAATAAGATACCTAATTCATTAAAAAAAACATCTCTATATAAATTATTTTCATGTAGCCTATATATACCCAAGAAAACATATTTCACATTATTAATAGTACAGATAATTTCTATGATATCAGCACTTACCATATTCAAATTTATTTCTTCAAGATAAATCTTAATTTCTTCAAGAATTAATATTTTCCTTTACAAATACTTCCACTCCTCCACTAGTGTAAAAATCATTACAATTAGCTAAAAAATAATAACCTGGAATATTAAAATTATTTTTCTCATGCGAAAAAATCCTTATTTCAGTTACAAAAATTAAGTCCAGTTTCTTAACAAAAGTTTCCAAATGCAACACTAACAAATTACAATTTTTATGCAAACTTCTAACGTTCTGGTGTATTAAGAAAAAACTAGTATTTAAATTATGGTTCAAGTGAAATACTTTTTCACAATTATTGTTATTTAGAGTGATATTGTTATATATAAAATCCTGAGGATCGGTATTTAAATCAAGATTAGAAAAAGTTGAAATTTAAAAATTTTCTAAGAATTTAACAGCAAAACATCCTCAAAGCACAGAATTTTAATAGCAATATCACCATCTCTTTTCTTCAAAAAAATAGAAGAATTTTTGAACCATAAATATTTATATTATACAATTATTATGTCTGCTTTTTGACAATTTTATTATAATTTGTATAGTTCAATATTTTTTGCAATTAATAATCCCGAATTTAATTCTTTAATAGTCGGTTTATTGTTAATCTTAAAATTGCATGTATTATTTTTATTAAATAAATTGGAGATACAATCATTTTTCTGTGTTTTAATTCTTTTTTATTTACAATTTGTTTTTCAAATGTGAATATTACCTTTTTTTCAGATACAATTATTTTTTCGTTACTTATATCGAATTCTTGCTGTATTTGATTGGGAAATGGAATCACAATAGTATCAAAATACTTTTCATCAGTAAATTTTGGAATTAATATTGCCAAAATTATTTTTCTGTCTTTTAAAATTACACTGCTTTTAATAAATGGAAGAATTTCTATTGTTATATTGAAATCTGGGATTTCGTTAGGTGAAAGAATGTTATGTGCTAGGACATTTAATTTGCTAAGAATTATTATGTCTTTAATTTTGACAATTTCTCTGTTCATATGTACAATGTTTACATAAATTTGTAGTCCATATTTCGTGTCGTCTTGTATTATTATATTTGTTTCACTAATAACCTTAGATAAATATTTTTGGATTTGTTGTTGTTGGTTATTAATATGCGTTTTTGATCTCTTTCTGAAACCATATATCCATATATATATGTACTATGTCGTTGAATTGGTTTGGTGTATGACTCAATTTGTTTAGCAAGTCCACAAGTTTCACAATTATTTATAAATTTTTCTTTACGAAGGTTTGGATAAAAATATTTTTGTGTCAATTCTAAAAAGACTTTGTTAATACATCTATGGTTATTTTTTAGGTGTTCGTCTTTGATAATTGTAATTAATTCATTTTTGTCTATGTCGTTGATAAGGTTTCGCGATGATTTCAGAATTTTCAGATTTTTATTTATAGCAAAGTTTCTAGAATACAGTTCTAGGAATTTTGGAAACAACTTTATATTTTCTCAATACACACAGATTAGACGCTTGTCTGGTAAAATTCATTGCATTAGTTTTAGTTTAGTAAGTTACTATTTTGTGATATATGCACTATATTTTGTATTTTTTTATGCATAATTTTTGGAGAGATTTTTATTCTTTATTTCCTTCTTTTAGTAATAATAATTGGTTTTTGAATAAATATTTTGGTTTTTCTGTGATATATATCAAATCACTAGAATCTTCTTCAGCGCTATGAATAGTTGCAGCAGTCGATATAACATCTCCGTTATTACAAGTTTGAGCATAATTCAAACTGTTTATCTCATTAGAAGGTTGGTTTAAATTTTCTTTTAGAAGAGGTTGTATTACTTCATTGTTATTTACTTCTTCTTCTTGACTTTTGTTTATTTCATTATTGTAATTTTCATAATTTTTTGAAACATTTATGCGAGACAAACCGTCTGCTACAACATTTTGGTTTACCCTTAAGATACTCTATATCAAAGGTGAACTCGTTTAGTTTAATTTTCCACCTTTGGAGCTGACAATTTGGTTCTTTTAAATTGTTCAGCCAAATAAGTGGTCTGTGGTCCATTTTGATAGTGAATGCTCTACCATATAAGTAGGGTCGGAATTGTTTAGTTGCCCAGACTATAGCAAGTAATTCCTTTTCTATTGTTGCGTAGTTTTTTTCCTGCTTATTTAAAGTGCGCGAAATAAATGAAATTGGATGATTATTTTGACTTAACACGTTACCCAGTGCAAAATCAGATGCATGCGTGGTTAAAAGGAAATTCTTACTAAAGTCGGGATATTTTAAAATAGGATCTGATGTAATCAACCGTTTTAATGTTTCAAAACCTTTTAAATATTCTTTATCTTTTAAATTAATTTTTGCTCCCTTTTTTAGGTATTTTGTTAGGATATGCTACTTTAGCATAGTCACGTATAAATTTTCTATAATAGCCTGTGATGCCAAGAAAACTCTTTATTTCTTTTTGCGTCTTAGACAGTAAAATTTTTAAAATTGACTCTATTTTTTTGGGATTTGGCTTAACACCTTCTTTTGATACAATGTGTCCCAAAAATTCGGTTTCCCGATTTAAAAACGAACATTTGTCTAACTGTATTTTTAAATTTATCTTTGGATAAGGTTTGAAATATTTTTTGCAAAGAGTCCAAATGTTCTTGCAAAGATGAAGAGAAAATGAGGATATCATCCATATAAACTATACAAATTTTGTTTATGTATTTTTCCAAGACTTGATTCATTAGTTTTTAGAATGTGAAGGGTGCATTCTTTAATCCAAATCGCACCCTCATAAACTCATAATGTCCCGTAGATGTTGAAAATGCGGTTTTCTTTCTGTCTTTCGGGTCCACTTCCATCTGGTGGAACCCTTTGGCAAAGTATAAAGTGGTAAAATAATTTGCTTTTCCTAATTTATCAAAAATGTCTTCCAAATCGGGTATTGGGAATTTGTCATCGACGGTTATGTTGTTTAATTTCTATAGTCGATAACAATTCTCCATTTTTGTTTTCTACTGTTGTCAAGTTTTTTGGGGACAACCCAAATTGGGGAATCGTATGGGGAATTTGAGTGTTGAATGATGTTATCTTTCAACATGTCATCTATTTGTCAGTTGATCTCATCTTTATGAATTTCTGGGTATCTGTACAGTTTGGTATATATAGGTATTTCGTTTTGGGTATTTATTAAGTGTTTAATTTTATTAGTAAATGAAAGGTTATCATTTTCTTGATAGAAAACATTTTTATTATTTAGTATAATTTTTTTTAATGAAATTTGCTCTTCTTTATTTAAATGTGACATATTTATGTGATCAAGAACGTTGAAGTTATTAATTTCGTTAGAAAATAATTCAATAGGATTATCTTGAAAACTTTTGGCAAAATAATTTTTCTCATTTTCTTTTAAAAACAAGGGAAGAATCGTGTTATTAGTTTTAATAGTTCGATTTTTATAATCGATAATTGCATTTAGAGCATTTAGAATATTATTGCCGATTAAACAGTCAAATATACTGTGAAAATCTATTTCAAAAAATTCGGCGAAAAGGGTTTCTTTAAAAATTTCAAAAAGTGGGAACTTATATTTGATATTGGTTTGTACTTTATTTTTTAAAGCTTTAAGTTCTTGAACATTAGAATTAATTTTATATTTGGGATGACATAAGTTTGGATTTAATATGCTGAATTCGGCTCCTGTATCAATAATAAGTCTCAATACTTTTGCAGGAGTATTGATGACGACATAGGACATTTGTTTCAGTCAAGGGATAGGCCAACTGTGATTAGATGCGATGTCCTTTGCATCCGAATTATTTGTATTCCTAGATATCTTAGACTGATTTGTTCTGTTATCATTATAAGAATTTTTGTTATTTGGAGTATTATATTTATTAAAATAACTAGGGTTTTGATCATTTTTTTTGTTAATATTTGAACTTGTTTGGCCTGAGTATGCTTGATGTGTATTACTTTTATTAGAACTATTTGGGTTTTTATAATTTATTTTATTTGTATTTAGGTATGCTTGATTTGAATTTGAATAGTTTGGTTTTGATATGAAAGTTTTTGTTAAAATTACTATTATAATTTAAATTTGGTTTAAATTGGGGTTCTCCGTGCAAAGGTTTTGATAATTACCTTCTTTTATTATTCCGTATACCTCGTCTAAGGTTTCCTACTGTATATAATACTACGTGCAGGTTCAGGTAAATTAATTTCAAATATTTTTACAGCTAATCACTATTTAAATTTTTATTTAAGAGATAATAGTTATTTAATCTACAGAGGTAATTGTTAATTTCTTCAAAAAATTTTTCAATATTTTTTGTAACACGGCATAAGCTCATTCCGTCTAAAAGTGTGACAGCTGATAACTTTTTGCCATGATTTGTTACCAAAATTGGTTTTATTTGGTCCCAGGTATTAGGATTTCCATTTTTCCTTAATGAAATCCTACCTTCGTCAACAATTCTGTCTTTAATGTACCTTATTATTAGCGCTGTATTTGTAGCGTCAAAAGTATTGAGTGATGGCATGAGTATATCTACTCGTTCAATAAACTCGGTCAAGTCGTTTGTATTTTTTCCCGTGAAGGGTGAAATTTTGCTAAAAACTTCGAGCATAAATTTAAATTTTTCCACTTCCATTTTGTTTTTTTTTGTTTGATTTAAATTTATAAATTATTTATTCAAAACTTTATTTTATTAAATTATAGATTTAAAAGCGGGAAAAGAGAAATTTCCGTTAAGTTTTGTTGAATCTATAGGGTGTTCAAAATTGAGGTATCATTTTGATTTTCCCGCCATTTTTTTTCTACCTGGAATTTTTATACGAGGTTTCTTTAGGTATATTCTAAATACATTCCGGTTAGTTAATATGGAACGTTACACGAAAGAACAACGTGTTTTTGTTATTACAACATTTTTTGAAAATGGTAAAAGTTTTCAAGATGTAATTAGGAAATTTCGAACAAAATTTGGTAGAGAAAATGCTCCAACAAATCGTACCATCAAGCTGTTGGTTGATAAATTTCTAGAAACTGGATCTGTTCTTGATAACAGAGGCAACATTTATCAACGTAGTGGCCGTTCAACCGAGAATGTCGCAGCTTTGAGCAGAAGTGTTGAAGAAGATCCAAAAACTTCCATTCGCCATCGTTCGCAGCAATTAAACATCAAACCATCCACATTATTCAACATTTTGCATCGTGATCTCCATTTAAAGGCTTATAAGATCCAGCTGACGCAAGAATTAAAACCAACTGACCATGCATTACGTCGGCAATTCGTTTCTTGGGCAATCGAAAAACAAGAAGAAAATGAGAATTTTTTTAACAAAATAATCTTCACCGACGAAGCTCATTTCCAGCTCAATGGCTACGTCAATAAACAGAATTGCCGCATTTGGGGTGAAGAGAATCCAAGGGTTATCTTAGAGAAACCATTACATCCACAAAAAGTTACGGTTTGGTTTGGTTTGTGGTCAGGAGGAATCATCGGACCATATTTTTTTGAAAACGCAAATGGAAATGCGATTACGGTCAATGGAAATTGCTACAGGGAAATGATCCGAAGCTTTTGGTGGCGGGAAATTGATGATTTGGACGTAAGAAATATGTGGTTTCTACAGGACGGTGCCACTTGCCACACAGCAAGAGAAACAATGGATCTTTTGAAGGAAAAGTTCGAAGATCGCATTATTTCTCGTAGAGGAGGAGTGATGTAGCCACCAAGATCGTGCGATTTGACACCGTTGGATTTTTCTTTTTGGGGTTTTGTGAAATCGAAAGTGTACAGCAATAATTCCACAACAATTCAAGAGCTTAAAAACAACATTATCGAGCAGATTTCAACCATTGCGAACAGTTTATTGAACAATGTGATTCAGAATTTTGGTAAAAGATTGGAAGCCTGCCGAAGTAGTAGGGGGCCACTTGGTCGACATAATTTTTCATTATTAACCGGAACCTATTTGTAATAAATTAAAATAAAAATATATTTAATATTTCAAAAAAAAGTCTTTTTTTATTCAAATTAAAATGATACGTCAATTTTGAACACCTATATTTATTAATGAATTTTATTTTAAAATTATTAATAGTTTTAAAAAGACTTATTTTTTTTTCTTTTTTCTCAAGTCAAAAAGAAATTTATTAATAGCTATTTAATTTTTTGTTCGGTTATTTTTTCAATATAACAATAATAAAATCAAAGATAGATTTCAAATAATATGCTATGATTAAAATTTTCTAGTAAAATTTTTGTTGTTACATTAAATTTATTTATAATTATTATTATTTTTTTTTTTTGTGTTTTTCTTTCGTTTATGTCTTTTTAAATTGCACTTTTATGTAATAAAAAGTGAATGAATAAGAATATTTTAAATATTTAAATATTTTTATTCATTCACTTTTTATTAACCTTTGCGATTTAGATATTTCAGAAGTTTTGGTACAAATTTCTTCCATTACTTTGCAAAGGACTGAAATTATATCAATAGGGCGGTATTTAGAGGGATCGCTTTTAATACCTTTTTTGGGAATTGGGAAAATATGTGCAGCCTTCCATTGGGTAGGATGAATACCCGAAGTAAAGGAAAGGTAGAAAAGCTTCCGCAGAGGTTTGGAAATACTGAAGTAGGAATTTTTTATCACCATGGTAGTTATACAATCTGGACCGGCTGACTTATTTGTATCAAGATTTTTCAAGATTAGCCGTTACGGCCTTTTTCAAGATCACCGTTTTCATCGAAGATTTCCATTTTAAAGATCATCGTGTGTGTCAGGTACCCGAATTGCCACTCCAATTCATCGAATCCATCTCAGGAACATAAAGAAAACATGCCAGAACACCATTGTACTAAATTTAAAGGTTCTACTTTTGTTGGTTTTGGAGATATGCTCGTTGCTCTTGTGCTCGTCCGGAAGTTTCCAAAATACGAACCCATGGTTCAAATTCTTTTAAATGTCGGTTTCCAATTTTACAGAAAAGGAAACATAACAGAACACCTTTGTACTAAAAATAAAAGTTCTATCTTTGTTGGTTGTGGAGATATACTCGTTAGCTCTGGGGCTCGCCCGGAAGCTTCCAATATTTGAACCCATGGACCAAATCCTAACAAATTTCAGAAACATAAATCAAACATGAAGGAACACCATTCTGCCTAATTTAAAGGTTATGTCTTTGTTGCTTTTGGAGATAATATCATTTGCTCTGAGGCTCGTTCGGAAGCTTCCAAAATCCAAACCCATTGACCGCATCCTCTTAAATTTCAGAGACATAAATCGAACGGGAAGGAACATCATTGTACAAAATTTAAAGGTTCTATCTTTGTTGATTTTGGAGATAATCTCGTTTGCTCTGGGGCTCGTTCATTTGCTCTGAGGCTCGTTCGGAAACTTCCAAAATCCAAACCCATTGACCACATCCTCTTAAATTTCAGAGACATAAATCGAACGGGAAGGAACATCATTGTACATAATTTAAAGGTTCTATTTTTGTTGATTTTGGAGATAATCTCGTTTGCTCTGGGGCTCGTTCGGAAGTTTCCAAAATCCGAACCCATGGACCAAATCCTCTCAAATTTTAGAGACTTAAATAAAACATGAAAGAACACCACTCTGTCAAATTTGAAGGTTATATCTTTATTGGTTTGGGAGATAATCTCATTTGATCTGGTGCTCGTTCGGAAGCTTCCAAAATACAAACCCATGGACCAAATCTTCTTAACTTTCAGAGACATAAATCAAACGGGAAGGAACATCATTGTAAAAAATTTAAAGGTTCTATCTTTGTTGATTTTGGAGATAATCTCATTTGCTCTGGGGCTCGTTCGGAAGCTCCCAAAATCCGAACCCATGGACCAAATCCTCTCAAATTTCAGAGACTTAAATAAAACATGAAAGAACACCACTCTGTCAAATTTGAAGGTCATATCTTTATTGGTTTTGGAGATAATCTCGTTTGCTCTAGGGCTCGTTTGGAAGCTTCCAAAATACGAATCCTTGGTTCAAATTCTTTCAAATGTCAGTTTCCAATTTTATAGAAAAGGAAACATAATAGCACCCTCTTGTACTAAAAATAAAGGTTCTATCTTTGTTGGTTGTGGAGATATACTAATTTGCTCTGGGCTCGTTCGAAAGCTTCCAAGAAAAGAACCCATGAACCAAATCCTCACAAATTTCAGAGACTTAAATAAAACATGAAAGAACACCACTCTGCCAAATTTAAAGGTTATATCTTAGTTGGTTTTGGAGATAATCTCATTTGCTCTGGTGCTCGTTCGGAAGCTTCCAAAATCCAAACCTATTGACCAAATTCTCTTAAATTTCAGAGACATAAGCCGAACGGGAAGGAACATCATTGTACAAAATTTAAAGGTTCTATCTTTGTTGATTTTGGAGATAATCTCGTTTGCTCTGGGGCTCGTTCGGAAGCTCCCAAAATCGAACCCATGGACCAAATCCTCTCAAATTTTAGAGACTTAAATAGAACATGAAAGAACACCACTCTGTCAAATTTGAAGGTTATATCTTTATTGGTTTTGGAGATAATCTCATTTGATCTGGTGCTCGTTCGGAAGCTTGCAAAATCCAAACCCTTGGACCAAATCGTCTTAACTTTCAGAGACATAAATCAAACGGGAAGGAACATCGTTGTAAAAAATTTATGGGTTCTATCTTTGTTGGTTTTGGAGATCACTTCGTTTGCTCTAGGGCTCGTTCGGAAGCTTCCAAAATACGAATCCATGGTTCAAATTCTTTCAAATATCAGTTTCCAATTTTATAGAAAAGGAAACATAACAGCACCTTCTTGTACTAAAAATAAAGGTTCTATCTTTGTTAGTTGTGGAAATATACTCATTTGCTCTGGGCTCGTTCGGAAGCTTTCAAGAAAAGAACCCATGAACCAAATCCTCTCAAATTTCAAAGACTTAAATAAAACATGAGAGAGCACCACTCTGTCAAATTTGAAGGTTATATCTTTATTGGTTTTGGAGATAATCTCATTTGCTCCGGAATCATTCGGAAGCTTCCAGAATCTGAACCCATGGACCGATTTTGTCCAGATTCGAACTTAGCCTTCCTTTCGTAATTATATAGTAACCTACTATATAAATTTCATCAAGATAGCTTTATTAGTTTTTGAGTTATCGTGCAAACGGACGGACGGACGGGCTGACATCGTTAAATCGACTCAGGAGGTGATCCTGATTCAGAATATATATACATGTCCATATCTAACTCGCTTCCTTTTGGTGGTTACAAACACCATACCAAAGTTAATATACCCTATACTTTAGGTGTAGGGTATAACAAGAAGACACAATGGCAAATTTCGAGCTCACAACAGCAATCGAAGTAGTATATCTTGACTTGCTCACAAATAATTTCCATAACTGTAGATTCAACTTTACCAAAATAATTTTAAATTAAAATTAAATAACATAAAATGGCTGACTTAACATTTTGTGTGGTCACACTTTCAATTGCAAACATTTGTTTATTTTTGTATCGTACAATATCAAGTACATTTATTTACATTTATTTACAATAAGGAAGAATATCAAATTATATCTTTCGTTTAGATTTTTAAACGTTATGATATGTGAATGATTCATTTTTGTATGCAATTATATTTTTGGTAATATTTTGGTTAATTATCACATATGGAAATTGTATTGTAGAAAGTTACTATGTTATATTGCATTTTTGTCCCAAATAATTTCTGTGTAACAAAGCAATAAATTGTTATAATTTGTTGATTTTGATAATTTCAGTATTAAAATAATGTAAATTAAAATAGTATAATTATACTAGTATAAATTAAAACATTTGAAAATAAAAATCAGAATTATTTTGTATTCTAAACATAATAGTTTTCATGAGCAATTAACTTTGCTTGCCTTATTTTATTTTATTATTTTATCAGAGCAATTAACTTTTCTTGTTCAGGTCTGTCTTAGCCCGTAAAACTAAGGAAACAGCAATTAACTTTGCCATATTGATCAGCGTTTACTGCGCTAGATAAATATATGTTAAATTGCGTATACGCCAATAGGAAATACCTATAGTGGGACAATAGCCGCATATGTGCAATTAGTTAGGGAAAGTCTACAAAAATATTCAATATAACATCAATTTATTACACCAATTTAAAAGCCGCCTCTTTGTAGAAATGGCTGCTTTGGAAATGCGACTAAACCAAAATTTAGGCCTCACATTGACAGTTTTCATGAAATGAGAAATGAATAACCTCGTTCCAAATAAAATAGTATATATATATGTAATGTTTGTATATGTCCTATGCATGTCCTAAAAATTAAGGTTTTATGTGTTTCTTTAGAAACATTTGTTATGTATGTACATAATATGTACCTATATATGTATGTGTATTAACATAAAATTTTATTCAAACATAATATCAATTTCTAAATCCAAGCTACATGTTTGGCAAAGACTATAAAAAGTAAAGATCATAACAAAATTATTCTTTTGTGCTTTACGAATTATGATTTGAAATCTCGAATCATCAAAATTTTGTCAACACAAAAAATTAAAACTACCTAATTATATTTATGTACATAATATTTATTACATAGGTACATATACATATGTATTACGTTTAACAAATTTGCTAAATAATTTTGTTCTGCTACATTTGTTTATAACTTAAATTAAAATATCTATCAACATTTTTTATTGCATGATCTTTTTATTGCTATTACTTTTGGGTAATATAGATTTACGGTTAAGTATTATGTTTGGATATACATGTGGGAATTATAATGAAACACAATTATTATAATTCAATAAGTATGTAATTTTAATTGTAAAATAAAGTTCAAAATATAAATTAAAATAACTATTTATATACTATACTATTTATACCACGGAATATTTGGAATGTCATGTAATATTAAAGGTTCCTTTGGATTATTAGGTTTATTTTTCATACAACTTTCACAATTTGTAACAATATTGTGAAAATCATTATTAATTTTTGGTCTATAAACTGCTCCTCTAGCTAAATTTTTACATCTTTCTATTCCTAAATGACTTTCGTGAATTAGATTTAAAACTGCCTTACGCAGCTTCCTTACGTAGGAATTACAATACTAGAACTTTTTAAAAGCAAATTTTCTATACAATTAAGTTCATCTCTTATTAAATAATATGGCATAACTGCCGACTGAATTTTATTTTTAGAATTAGGCCAACCATATTGACAATATTCCATTACTTTTTTCAAAGTTTCATCATTATTAGTTAGTACTTTAATGATTTCTAATTTTTTATCAGAAACTGGCAAATTAGAAATTAAGAGATTTACTTGTAGACTAATATCTTCATCAATGTTGTAAGAGCAAGTGTTGGTAATGGAGATCTAGAAAGTGTGTGAGGAATGTACATTAATTTTCCAGGAACATATGAGATTGAAATATCATACGCCTGTAATAGAAGCATAATTCTTTGCAAACGAGCTGGAGTTTTATATAAAGGTTTATTGAAAATTGACGTAAGTGGTTTGTGATCTGTTTGCAGTTTCACTTTTTGACCATAAATGTATCCATGAAATTTTGTACATCCGATCCAATTGGCCAGAATGGCCAATAGCTCTTTTTCAATTTGAGCGTAATTTTATTGTGTATTAGTTAAAGTAGCAGACGTAAAAGCAATAGGATTTTTCTCGTGAAAAATTACAGCACCTAGTGCACTTTAAGATGCCTCTGCCGACAATTTAAGTTCCTTGTTAGAATTAAAATATTTAAGGACTGGTGCACTTACTAATAATTGCTTTAATTTTTTAAATTCCTCTTCATGTTTATGGTTCCAAAACCAAGAAATATCTTTTTTAAGTAATTGACGGAAATTTTCTGTATGATTAACTAAATTAGAGTGTTTAGTGGATTAGGAGTGTTTAATTTACAAATACCTTCAATTTTAGAATCGTCTGGTTTTGCACCACTGGAATTGAAAATATGATCAAGAAATTTAACTTCTGATTGCCATATTTTCGACTTAGACATATTGAATTTTAAACCTACTGCTTGTGCTCGTTTTAATACCATTTCTAAACGTTTATCATGTTCTTCTTTAGTAGAACTATAAATGAAAAAATCGTCTATATAAATTGTCAAACCAGGAATATTATTAAAAAGTTTTATCATTTCGGCATGAAAAATTTCGCGGGCGGCATTAATCCCGAATGGTAATCTTAAAAATCGATAACAACCAAAATGTGTTATGAAAGTACACAATTTTGATGAGTATTCATCAAGAGGAATAGTCCAAAAACCAGAATTAGAGTCGAGGGTTGAAAAATATTTTGAATTATATAATTGACTTTATTGACGTATCTTCTAAAGTAGCGAAATTATAATGCAAACTTAGTATAGCTTTGTTCAAATTACGCGGATCTAAGCATAATCTCAACTTACCATTAGGTTTTTAACCATTACTATTGAATTCACCCATTCTGTTGTTTCTTCTATGGGTTAAAGTGGTCATATAATTTAAACTGAATCCTTCTAGAACACTCCACAACTGGCTTAATGTCTGTGTTTAATTTTAAAGTACATTTTTTCTTTAGGCAACCTAAACCATTAAAATACATCACTATATTTCTGAAAAAAATTTTGTTATTATGCGTATTATTAATATTTTGATTAAGAGAGCAAATTTTTTTTACAAGATTTAATTGGATACAAGTAGGTAAACCAAAAATAGTTTGACAACTTAAGTCGACTATAATAAATTCAACTTCATATTTTGAACGATTAACTGTGCACATAATTTTACACTGACCAAAAATTTTAAATTTTTCATGACCAAAAGTAAGAAAATTAACATTTGATTTTCGTATTTCATTAGAGTTTAACTTTAATTCTTTAAAAGTTTTAATTGACATAATATATGTGCACCTGTATCCCATTGTACATTACAATTTTTTTTATTTATTAAAATCTGAATATATCAAGCATTTTTTTGTATTAGCGTTGAGTACTCCAATAAATAAATTTTGACTGCGATTTATATTAAATTTATATTAACGATTTGTTGATTGAAATTTCAACTTTGGATGAACATGTAGTTCTATTAGAACATAATGGTATGGTACATGTAGGTATTTAAAACACTGTCAGATAACTTTTTAGAAATTAACTTTGCAAAATGTTTATCTATGATTGAAGAAACTGAGTTTTTGGAATACACTTTATGTGAAAATGGTAAACCGGAAAAAAACAATATGCTTGCTATTTGTGAGTATCCTTTACCAAAAAAACTTGACACAGTTACAACGTTTTATTGGAATGTGCTCTTATTTTCAAAAATTTATACATAATTTTAGCATTCAGGCTAAATATTTTTAGATTTAATTAAAAATAATCCAAAGCCTTTTGTTTTCGGTTCTAATGAACTAAAAGAATTTGATGAACTTTAACTTAAATTACTTTAACTAAATTATCAATTTTTTTATTGGTGCAATATTGCTGCAAAAGAAAAATGATGATAATTTCCATGGTATTTTCTATTTTTCGAAACGAACAACTGAACCAGAGACATTTGCAATAATTTATGCTTTGCATCGTTTTATTGTAATGCTTTTACGTTAGCCATGAAAAAACTATTAATTAACCCTAAAATTAGTCGTTGGGCATTGGAATTACAAAATTATGATTACGTTATTGAACATCATGGTGGTACTCGTATGGAATATGTAGACAGAATGTTAGTAGAAAACATGAAACATGTTACTAAATCACAGACTATTTTAGTTCTTAAAAACAATTCATTTGAAGAAACGTTGTCCAAAGGTCGAAGTAAAGATCCTTATATAAAAAAGTTGAAAAGTGAATTGAAATTGAAAATAAATTATTTGATTTAAGGAATGCGCTTGTGTAAAGAAAAGTAGATAAGAACAAAATTTGTTTTGATCTTCCGAATGCAATGCAATTACAAGTTATTCGAAATTCTCATGAAATATAGGTATTGGAAAAACTATTGACGTAGTATAAAGAGCTTAATGGTTTCTTGAACTGTCAAAGAAAATTTGACAATATATACAAAATGGACCAAAACGTTTATCTTTCAATCCCCATTCAAGAAAATAGGAAGCTTTTCTCCATTGCCTACCAAAGGGTAATATTCCATTTTATATGGTTCAAATAGATTATTACGCCCCGCCTGAAAGTGTAAGAAATAGGAATAAATACATTTTGATAATCATTGATGGTTTTACTAAATTCGTTAGATTACACCTAACAAAGGCTCAAACTACTTCTGAAACAATACGTTGCTTTACGTCTTTTTTTTGTCGATATAGTCGATCTGAAATATTAATACGTGATGGTAGAACTTGCTTCAATTCAGTAATATTTAAAGAGTTTTTGTTAGAAAATAATATTCATCATAGTAATTGTCCAAAAGCCAATGGACAAGTAGAGAGAATTAATAGAATCATAAGTCCTATGATTTCTAAGTTAATTGATAAAGAAAAGAAAATATAATTGGTATAGTGTCTTGTCTGGCATTGAATTTTCAATCAATAGTACTATTTTGAGTACTAAAACTATTCCTTGAATTTTAAATTAAGTGTTATTGAGAGCATCATTGAGTTTTGGACAATTACTAGCTACAAGATTATGGTAAAGTATTTGAATATTTTGAAATATTGAATTCTGAAAATTAAAATGAAAGTTGGCAGTTGTATACTGATCTTTGTGTTGTATAGAAGCTTTGTGCTATACAGAATCTTTGTGAAGTGGAAGCTTTGTGCTGTATAAAAATAACAACTTTGTGATTATATTATTGAATATTGGAAAATAAAATAAAAAACTGAACGAAACTATGTAAAATAAATAAAACATTGTATTTTTATTACAAAAAAGAAAAAAAATCAAAAGCCACCTTAGAAATAATATACCCATCTTAAATAATAATATAAATAATAGTACTAAATACTACAGATTTATCTTTTTATTATATTTTAAATTCATGTAAAGTATATTATATTGACTTACAGTAATTTTTATGGAAAACGGGGAAAATTTAGTTTATATCAACAAATAAAATATGCTATAGCACAATTAGCCAGCTTAGTTTGTGCTATTGGAAGATCAGCATTATTTCCATTAGTAACAGACGTAAACCTTCAAAATATAGCAAACTAGTTAAAAGGCATTATATTTATATTTTGATTCTGTATTTGAATGCGTATTTCAAAGACTTAAATAAAACATGAAAGAGCACCACTCTGTCAAATTTGAAGGTTATATCTTTATTGGTTTTGGAGATAATCTCATTTGCTCTGGTACTCGTTCGGAAGCTTCCAAAATTCAAACCCATGGACCAAATCCTCTTAAATTTCAGAGACATAAATCGAACGGAAAAGAACATCATTGTACAAAATTTAAAGGTTCTATCTTTGTTGGTTTTGAATGCGTATGTTGTCATTATTATTAAAAATGGGATGTATGTATTTTAATAAATATTATTAATTGTTTGGTAGAATATTGGCCCTTCAAATAAAAGTATCATTGTTACTTATGTTATTTTTATAGCGCTGTAAAGATTTCAAAAAATTTTAATTTTCTTTTTTAATATACTTTGAAAATTCTTATACAAATATATTATTATTATAAAAACCTGATTCTTTAAAAAGCTTTTGATGATTGAATTGAGAATTTTTATTATTCCGACATTTATACATATTGGAATACTCATTGAACAGCAATCACTATATTTGTTTTTGTAAATAAATATATAACCTTAAGAGTTAATTAAATCATAGTTTTGGTCGATAAGTTTGATTGTTATTGAACTTAATCCTTTTAACGTTCACGGATAAATAAGTAACATTTATAGAAACTGAAATTATTTTATAGTCGGGATCGACACCAATAAAAAATGTATGCATTTTTTCCCAAAGGACTTTACACTCCATTCGTACAATTTTAATTTTATTTATTTATTATATATTTATTTATATCGACAGGAACATCTGATTCATGCCATAAATTAGATTTTAACTTTACGAAAACCCAAGAATTCACATATTTTTTATTTATTTATTTCAATAATTCTCAAAAGAGCTTTTAGCTCATACAAAGTTTATGTTTTGTTAAATTTCAATTTAGATTTTAGATTGTACCTTTCTGCTTAAAATAAATCTCTTTAGTAGAAAAAAGTTCACATTTTAAATTGTTACCGACCTTATTATATATAAGGTAGGTATTGTATTCATATTAAAAAATTGTACCCGAGATTTTGGAAAATATGCACTACTCCGTTGCGCAGAAGGCTGTGGAATTCCAGCTATGGTTTTCAAACATATAGCCTCTCCCATTTCAAAACCTCCGCGCAATCTTTTCGCACTCTCATTTTCGACTGGTAAATATCCCAGTCAATGGAAAGTTGCACACGTTTCTTCAATTCCCAAAAAAGGTGATAAAAGCGACCCTTCAAACTACGGACCAATCGCCATCACTTCGGTCCTCTCCAAAATTATGAAAATTTTGGTAAACAAAAGGTTTTTGAGATACCTCAATAGCTCATGTATTTTAAACAATCGCCAATACGGCTTTCGCAGTCATCGATCTATAGGTGATCTTTTAACTTGTCTGTGCGAGAAGCTCAACACTAGCATTCATTGTTCAGGTGAATCTGAGACTGTAACTCTCGATATCTCAAAGGCCTTTCTATGGCATTCTGCTCTTCTGAGCAAATGCCATTGAGTTGGGCAGCTCCTTCTGTGCATGGATTGAGGATTTTCTTTCGAATCGTGGTATTCGTATCCTTGTCGACAGTGTTATGTCTGAGACTCATAAAATAAATGCTGGCGTTTCACATTGATCTGCCTTATTTCTCACTCTCTTCTTAATTTTCATTAACGACCTACTAAGGTCTACCCTCAATCCAATCCATAGTTTTGCCGACGACAGCACTCTGGTTTAACTGGTTTAATCAGCACTCTGATTATTTAAAAAAAAACAAATGCTACTTCAACCGCAATCAGTTTAAAAAGGGAAATTATGGCTAGTTCAGTTAACCACGACCTAGCGAAAATAATTGATTGGGGTTTTAAAAACAGAGTTGAGTTCAACACTTTCAAAAGTCAAAGCTGTCAGATCTCTTGTAAAAGAGATCAACCTATACCAATTCTACGGTTCCAAGGGGAAAATATACAGCGGTCTGCAAATTTAAACATGTTAGGGATGCAGCTTAAACAAAAGATGTTGTGGAATGAGCATATTTTTGATATAGCCAAAAAAGCGGCAGAATGTTTAGGTTTTCTTTTTCTCTGTAAATCTTGTTTTTACCCTAGTGATCTGGACAATATCTATAAAGCATATATTCGACCTAAGATGGAGTATAATTATCACATGTGGGCTGACGCTGCTTAAACATTATTAGGTTACCTGGACGCCTGACTGGCGACCCTACTGTTCAGGGAACCTTTATTGTTTTTTATTTTATTTTATTTATTAACTTTATTTTTCATAATTATTAATTAACAAAAAAATTTTTTTTAAAAATACAATTCAAAATTATAAAAATTAAGAGAATATAGTTTGGTATCATTCTAAAATTTAAAATGTTAATTTGTTGCGAATGCACCTTCAACTTTACCAAAAACAACCAAAAATATACATAATATGTTTAATAATAAAACTTTAATTCAAACAACAAATTTAAAATTATAGAAAAATTATTTGGGGTAATTAAAATATAATCCAAATATAAAAATAATTATAAAAATAAAATGAAAAGCAAGAAAAGAAAAAATCCAAAAAAATTAAAATAATTAGTTGATATGTGGCTATTTGAATTCCAGAATCTCCGGAATTCAAATATATTGCGCTCCAATTTTGATTTCACAGTTATTATTCCTTATTTTAGGACTACAAATTTTCGGAACTCGTACTTCATAACAGCAGCAATATTATTTAATAGGGCTCCTTTGTATATCAGGAAGGTTAAATTTTTGAGAAAGTTTCTAAAACTTTGAAGCTTTGGCTTCTGCAGTTTGATCAGAATGCAATTGAGCATTTACTTAATTAGATTAAATTTTTGTGATACTTAAAAAATTTTTTTAATTTTTATTTTTTTTTATTTAATTTGATACAGAAATTATTATTCTTTCATCACTTTTGCTTCTCTTTTTATTTTGTTTTGCTTCTCCTTGTAATATATTTTCTTAATATTTTTATCTTTTGTATTATATATTCTTAATATTTTTGTTTTTGTATTATATAAATTTTAATTTTCCTTTATCAATTCACTTTTTTACATTGTTGAACTCTTAATTGATATGGTATTTAAAACTATTTTATTTTAATATTTAATTTCATTACTTATTCTTAATTGGATTTTTTGATTTTAAGCTTTTATAGTTTTAGTTTAGGAAAAATTTTTAAATTATATTTTCTTGGTAAATTTTGAATTTTTTAAAGCAATTTTATGAATCACTTTAGTGGTTATTATTGTTATTGTAATGAAGTAATGTATTTTTAAGTTTTTTTTTTTTCCTTAATCATGATATTTTATTAGTTGTAAGCATTTTGTATAAATTTCCAATGAAGAATAAAGATTAAATAATAATAATATATGTACTAAGTAAAAAATAAATTCATAATGTGTATACATAGAATAGAAGGTTGAAAAAATCAAAACATTAAATTATTTGCAATTAGAAGTACACGTAAAAATAGTTAATCAAAATTGGAGCAAAAAAACAAAAAAAAATATGGAATTATCACCGCATACAGTTAGTTAACCTTTCAACTTGAAGATGATTATGTAGAAATAACCAATTTTAACCTTTTTTAAGAAATGGTATAGCACTCTATTTTTTCTTAAAAACTCAGGAAGCAAATTAAATAATTTAGGTGCTACAATATCATAGAAATTACAATATAAAGTTGTACCAAATTGTGGAACAAAAACTAAATTTTGTAAACCACTTCGAAGCATACGAACCGAAGTAAGTCGACTACATAAATATCCACCCCTAAAAAAAAAAACAACTTTAAAAAAACTATAATCCCTATAAAGTTATTCCATATTGAAGTTTTGAGTGGAATATGCCATAATAAACCATCAATAAGACCTTCTGAGAACAATAATTTCTAAGATTGTAAATATTTCAAATGCCAACCAAAAAGTACTTTTTTAAGAATAGCGTATGATCTAGCCTTTTTAATTTATTATCTATCCAAACACCTAGATATTTAAACACAGAAACTTCTCCAATTAAAAAACAATTATTAGAACACTTATTATGTTTTTGAAATGTGATACTATGGTTCAAGGATAAAGGAACTACAGAAAAAATATGATATTTTACACACGTATTTGATTGAAATTTTATTATATCGGTTTTTAAGCAACGACTTACAATACTAAAAGACATAATTTTAGTTTTATGGCTAATTATAAGTTTATGCATAAAAAACCATTTCCTAAAAATATCAAAATCATAGATAATATCAGCTATTAACTCAAATGAATTATTGCTTTCATAAGCACAAGCCAAATAATCAGCAAACGCAGTTAATTTACATTGAAAATCTTGAGAAAATATAGAATTTATGTAATTTTGAAACAAAATCGGTTCCAGAACTGAACCTTGTGGTACTCCAATTTTGGTATTGATGGGAGAGCTCAAGGTATCATCTATTTTTACTTTTTGAGATCTAAAACTAAGATAAGATTCGAGCCAATCAATTATGAAACCTCGAAAACCTATTTTTCGAATTTTATCAAGTAGAATTACATGGTTGACCATATCGAATGCCTTTGATATGCCACAAATATTATATAAATATTAATAAATATTATTATCCAGATAATGGTATCTTTTTTTGCAAAAACCAAAAAGCGCATCTTCTGTTGAATTACCTTTTCTAAACCCAAATTGTTGTTTATTAAAGAAATCATTTATATCAAGAAATGACAGAATTTTTTTCTTCATAGCTTTTTCTAAATTTTTAGAGAAAGATGACAGAATAGAAATAGGCCTTATTTGTGCCTCTTCTATCACCTTTTTTAAAGAGAGGTAAAACTTCAGCTATTTTAAGAGCTGAAGGAAAAATACCACAATACACACTTTTATTGAAGATAATAACAAGAACGTCAACTATGTTTAAAGCAATCTTTTTAAGTAATAAATTGGAAATACCATCATTGGAAGATGCATTGGAATTTTTGAGTGATCTGATTATATTAAAAAATTCAAGTGCAGAAAAGGACTCAAACGCAAAACTATTAGCTTGGTAGTTTTCAGATATTATGTTTTCAAACTGAGCATTCCTATTAGAAGTAATATTTTCTGTACATAAATTATCTCCTACAATTGAAAAGTGATTATTAAAAGTATTCGCACTGACAAGCGGATTGTTAACTATTTGGTTATTGACTGATAATTCCATGATTTTGCTTTTTACTTTTGAATTATTCGTGACACTGTTTACAATTTCCCATACTTTTTTTTACATCGCTCTTGTGTTTGAACACAGAAACTTCTCCAATTAAAAAACAATTATTAGAACACTTATTATGTTTTTGAAATGTGATACTATGGTTCAAGGATAAAGGAACTACAGAAAAAATATGATATTTTACACACGTATTTGATTGAAATTTTATTATATCGGTTTTTAAGCAACGACTTACAATACTAAAAGACATAATTTTAGTTTTATGGCTAATTATAAGTTTATGCATAAAAAACCATTTCCTAAAAATATCAAAATCATAGATAATATCAGCTATTAACTCAAATGAATTATTGCTTTCATAAGCACAAGCCAAATAATCAGCAAACGCAGTTAATTTACATTGAAAATCTTGAGAAAATATAGAATTTATGTAATTTTGAAACAAAATCGGTTCCAGAACTGAACCTTGTGGTACTCCAATTTTGGTATTGATGGGAGAGCTCAAGGTATCATCTATTTTTACTTTTTGAGATCTAAAACTAAGATAAGATTCGAGCCAATCAATTATGAAACCTCGAAAACCTATTTTTCGAATTTTATCAAGTAGAATTACATGGTTGACCATATCGAATGCCTTTGATATGCCACAAATATTATATAAATATTAATAAATATTATTATCCAGATAATGGTATCTTTTTTTGCAAAAACCAAAAAGCGCATCTTCTGTTGAATTACCTTTTCTAAACCCAAATTGTTGTTTATTAAAGAAATCATTTATATCAAGAAATGACAGAATTTTTTTCTTCATAGCTTTTTCTAAATTTTTAGAGAAAGATGACAGAATAGAAATAGGCCTTATTTGTGCCTCTTCTATCACCTTTTTTAAAGAGAGGTAAAACTTCAGCTATTTTAAGAGCTGAAGGAAAAATACCACAATACACACTTTTATTGAAGATAATAACAAGAACGTCAACTATGTTTAAAGCAATCTTTTTAAGTAATAAATTGGAAATACCATCATTGGAAGATGCATTGGAATTTTTGAGTGATCTGATTATATTAAAAAATTCAAGTGCAGAAAAGGACTCAAACGCAAAACTATTAGCTTGGTAGTTTTCAGATATTATGTTTTCAAACTGAGCATTCCTATTAGAAGTAATATTTTCTGTACATAAATTATCTCCTACAATTGAAAAGTGATTATTAAAAGTATTCGCACTGACAAGCGGATTGTTAACTATTTGGTTATTGACTGATAATTCCATGATTTTGCTTTTTACTTTTGAATTATTCGTGACACTGTTTACAATTTCCCATACTTTTTTTTACATCGCTCTTGTGTTTGGTAAATTGCTTACAGTAATACCTATCACGGACAATATCTACTTTAGATTTCAATTCTTTACATAGTTTATTATAATATGTCGAAAGCCTAATATTTCTTGGGTGTTTTAAACACTTATTTCCAATTTTATTTTTATGCTTCAGTTTTCGAGCTAAATTATTGCTATTGCAGGGTTTTAATTTCTTAATATTCATAGCACTGTTTGTATGCATCGAAGAGCTGTTTTGAATATGAAGATTAAGTGTGTTTAAGAATTCATCAAAAGCAACAGAAGATCATCAGATACAATTACATTTTCCCAAAATTCATACCTAAGTAAATTATTTAAAATAACGAAATCTATTTATCTATAGGGAGACACCCTCTTTTTACAAGAATCATTTGAAATTACAGCATTATGTATCAACATAGAGGTCATGCAGTGATCACAAATTTTTAGATCAAAGATGCCACGCTCACAAATTAAATATTTATTTTTGGAGCAAAACGTATAAAAATATGATCCAAACATTTACCCGATATATGTAAGTTTAGTAGAATTATTAATAACACTAAGAAAACCATTTGATGCTAATAAATACATAAATTATCAACATCGCTGTTATTTACAAGAATATCCAAGTTTATATCTCCCAGTAAAATTACATTTTTCGATTTTAAATTACGTAATAAGATACCTAATTCATTAAAAAAAACATCTCTATATAAATTATTTTCATGTAGCCTATATATACCCAAGAAAACATATTTCACATTATTAATAGTACAGATAATTTCCATGATATCAGCACTTACCATATTCAAATTTATTTCTTCATAATTAATACTTTCCTTTACAAATACTTCCACTAATCCACTAGTGTAAGAATCATTACAATTAGCTAAAAAATAATAACCTGGAAATTAAAATTATTTTTCTCATGCTAATAAATCCTTATTTCAGTTACAAAAATTAAGTCCAGTTTCTTAACAAAAGTTTCCAAATGCAACACTAACAAATTACAATTTTTATGCAAACTTCTAACGTTCTGGTGTATTAAGAAAAAACTAGTATTTAAATTATGGTTCAAGTGAAATACTTTTTCACAATTATTGTTATTTAGAGTGATATTGTTATATATAAAATTCTGAGGATCAGTATTTAAATCAAGATTAGAAAAAGTTGAAATTTAAAAATTTTCTAAGAATTTAATAGCAAAACATCCTCAAAGCACAGAATTTTAATAGCAATATCACCATCTCTTTTCTTCAAAAAAATAGAAGAATTTTTGAACCATAAATATTTATATTATACAATTATTATGTCTTCTTTTTGACAATTTTATGATAATTTTTATTGTTCAATATTTTTTGCAATTAATAATCCCGAATTTAATTCTTTAATAGTCGGTTTATTGTTAATCTTAAAATTGCATGTATTATTTTTATTAAATAAATTGGAGATACAATCATTTTTATGTGTTTTTAATTCTTTTTTATTTACAATTTGTTTTTCAAATGTGAATATTACGTTTTTTTCAGATACAATTATTTTTTCGTTATTTATATCGAATTCTTCCTGTATTTGATTGACAAATGGAATCACAATAGCATCAAAATACTTTGGAAGAAAATTTTGGAATTAATATTGCCAAAATTATTTTTCTGTCTTTTAAAATTACACTGCTTTTAATAAATGGAAGAATTTCTATTGTTATATTGAAATCTGGGATTTCGTTAGGTGAAAGAATGTTATGTGCTAGGACATTTAATTTGCTAAGAATTATTATGTCTTTAATTTTGTCAATTTCTCTGTTCATATGTACAATGTTTACATAAATTTGTAGTACATATTTCGTGTCGTCTAGTATTATTATATTTGTTTCACTAATAACCTTAGATATATCGCCTTTGATATGCCACAAATATTATATAATTATTAATAAATATTATTATCTAGATAATGGTATATTTTTGAAGGGCATCTTTTGTTGAATTACCTTTTCTAAACCCAAATTGTTGTTTATTAAAGAAATCATTTATATCAAGAAATGACAGAATTTTTTTTTTCGTAACTTTTTCTAAATTTTTAGAAAAAGATGACAGAATAGAAATAGGCCTTATTTGTGCCTCTTCTATCACCTTTTTTAAAGAGAGGTAAAACTTCAGCTATTTTAAGAGCTGAAGGAAAAATACCACAATACACACTTTTATTGAAGATAATAACAAGAACGTCAACTATGTTTAAAGCAATCTTTTTAAGTAATAAATTGGAAATACCATCATTGGAAGATGCATTGGAATTTTTGAGTGATCTGATTATATTAAAAAATTCAAGTGCAGAAAAGGACTCAAACGCAAAACTATTAGCTTGGTAGTTTTCAGATATTATGTTTTCAAACTGAGCATTCCTATTAGAAGTAATATTTTCTGTACATAAATTATCTCCTACAATTGAAAAGTGATTATTAAAAGTATTCGCACTGACAAGCGGATTGTTAACTATTTGGTTATTGACTGATAATTCCATGATTTTGCTTTTTACTTTTGAATTATTCGTGACACTGTTTACAATTTCCCATACTTTTTTTTACATCGCTCTTGTGTTTGGTAAATTGCTTACAGTAATACCTATCACGGACAATATCTACTTTAGATTTCAATTCTTTACATAGTTTATTATAATATGTCGAAAGCCTAATATTTCTTGGATGTTTTAAACACTTATTTCCAATTTTATTTTTATGTTTTAGTTTTCGAGCTAAATTATTGCTATTGCAGGGTTTTAATTTCTTAATATTCATAGCACTGTTTGTATGCATCGAAGAGCTGTTTTGAATATGAAGATTAAGTGTGTTTAAGAATTCATCAAAAGCAACAGAAGATCATCAGATACAATTACATTTTCCCAAAATTCATACCTAAGTTAATTATTTAAAATAACGAAATTTATTTATCTATAGGGAGATACCCTCTTTTTACAAGAATCATTTGAAATTACAGCATTATGTATCAACATAGAGGTCATGCAGTGATCACAAATTTTTAGATCAAAGATGCCACCCTCACAAATTAAATATTTATTTTTGGAGCAAAACGTATAAAAATATGATCCAAACATTTACCCGATATATGTAAGTTTAATAGAATTATTAATAACACTAAGAAAACCATTTGATGCTAATAAATACATAAATTATCAACATCGCTGTTATTTACAAGAATATCCAAGTTTATATCTCCCAGTAAAATTACATTTTTCGATTTTAAATTACGTAATAAGATACCTAATTCATTAAAAAAAACATCTCTATATAAATTATTTTCATGTAGCCTATATATACCCAAGAAAACATATTTCACATTATTAATAGTACAGATAATTTCTATGATATCAGCACTTACCATATTCAAATTTATTTCTTCAAGATAAATCTTAATTTCTTCAAGAATTAATATTTTCCTTTACAAATACTTCCACTCCTCCACTAGTGTAAAAATCATTACAATTAGCTAAAAAATAATAACCTGGAATATTAAAATTATTTTTCTCATGCGAAAAAATCCTTATTTCAGTTACAAAAATTAAGTCCAGTTTCTTAACAAAAGTTTCCAAATGCAACACTAACAAATTACAATTTTTATGCAAACTTCTAACGTTCTGGTGTATTAAGAAAAAACTAGTATTTAAATTATGGTTCAAGTGAAATACTTTTTCACAATTATTGTTATTTAGAGTGATATTGTTATATATAAAATCCTGAGGATCGGTATTTAAATCAAGATTAGAAAAAGTTGAAATTTAAAAATTTTCTAAGAATTTAACAGCAAAACATCCTCAAAGCACAGAATTTTAATAGCAATATCACCATCTCTTTTCTTCAAAAAAATAGAAGAATTTTTGAACCATAAATATTTATATTATACAATTATTATGTCTGCTTTTTGACAATTTTATTATAATTTGTATAGTTCAATATTTTTTGCAATTAATAATCCCGAATTTAATTCTTTAATAGTCGGTTTATTGTTAATCTTAAAATTGCATGTATTATTTTTATTAAATAAATTGGAGATACAATCATTTTTCTGTGTTTTAATTCTTTTTTATTTACAATTTGTTTTTCAAATGTGAATATTACCTTTTTTTCAGATACAATTATTTTTTCGTTACTTATATCGAATTCTTGCTGTATTTGATTGGGAAATGGAATCACAATAGTATCAAAATACTTTTCATCAGTAAATTTTGGAATTAATATTGCCAAAATTATTTTTCTGTCTTTTAAAATTACACTGCTTTTAATAAATGGAAGAATTTCTATTGTTATATTGAAATCTGGGATTTCGTTAGGTGAAAGAATGTTATGTGCTAGGACATTTAATTTGCTAAGAATTATTATGTCTTTAATTTTGACAATTTCTCTGTTCATATGTACAATGTTTACATAAATTTGTAGTCCATATTTCGTGTCGTCTTGTATTATTATATTTGTTTCACTAATAACCTTAGATAAATATTTTTGGATTTGTTGTTGTTGGTTATTAATATGCGTTTTTGATCTCTTTCTGAAACCATATATCCATATATATATGTACTATGTCGTTGAATTGGTTTGGTGTATGACTCAATTTGTTTAGCAAGTCCACAAGTTTCACAATTATTTATAAATTTTTCTTTACGAAGGTTTGGATAAAAATATTTTTGTGTCAATTCTAAAAAGACTTTGTTAATACATCTATGGTTATTTTTTAGGTGTTCGTCTTTGATAATTGTAATTAATTCATTTTTGTCTATGTCGTTGATAAGGTTTCGCGATGATTTCAGAATTTTCAGATTTTTATTTATAGCAAAGTTTCTAGAATACAGTTCTAGGAATTTTGGAAACAACTTTATATTTTCTCAATACACACAGATTAGACGCTTGTCTGGTAAAATTCATTGCATTAGTTTTAGTTTAGTAAGTTACTATTTTGTGATATATGCACTATATTTTGTATTTTTTTATGCATAATTTTTGGAGAGATTTTTATTCTTTATTTCCTTCTTTTAGTAATAATAATTGGTTTTTGAATAAATATTTTGGTTTTTCTGTGATATATATCAAATCACTAGAATCTTCTTCAGCGCTATGAATAGTTGCAGCAGTCGATATAACATCTCCGTTATTACAAGTTTGAGCATAATTCAAACTGTTTATCTCATTAGAAGGTTGGTTTAAATTTTCTTTTAGAAGAGGTTGTATTACTTCATTGTTATTTACTTCTTCTTCTTGACTTTTGTTTATTTCATTATTGTAATTTTCATAATTTTTTGAAACATTTATGCGAGACAAACCGTCTGCTACAACATTTTGGTTTACCCTTAAGATACTCTATATCAAAGGTGAACTCGTTTAGTTTAATTTTCCACCTTTGGAGCTGACAATTTGGTTCTTTTAAATTGTTCAGCCAAATAAGTGGTCTGTGGTCCATTTTGATAGTGAATGCTCTACCATATAAGTAGGGTCGGAATTGTTTAGTTGCCCAGACTATAGCAAGTAATTCCTTTTCTATTGTTGCGTAGTTTTTTTCCTGCTTATTTAAAGTGCGCGAAATAAATGAAATTGGATGATTATTTTGACTTAACACGTTACCCAGTGCAAAATCAGATGCATGCGTGGTTAAAAGGAAATTCTTACTAAAGTCGGGATATTTTAAAATAGGATCTGATGTAATCAACCGTTTTAATGTTTCAAAACCTTTTAAATATTCTTTATCTTTTAAATTAATTTTTGCTCCCTTTTTTAGGTATTTTGTTAGGATATGCTACTTTAGCATAGTCACGTATAAATTTTCTATAATAGCCTGTGATGCCAAGAAAACTCTTTATTTCTTTTTGCGTCTTAGACAGTAAAATTTTTAAAATTGACTCTATTTTTTTGGGATTTGGCTTAACACCTTCTTTTGATACAATGTGTCCCAAAAATTCGGTTTCCCGATTTAAAAACGAACATTTGTCTAACTGTATTTTTAAATTTATCTTTGGATAAGGTTTGAAATATTTTTTGCAAAGAGTCCAAATGTTCTTGCAAAGATGAAGAGAAAATGAGGATATCATCCATATAAACTATACAAATTTTGTTTATGTATTTTTCCAAGACTTGATTCATTAGTTTTTAGAATGTGAAGGGTGCATTCTTTAATCCAAATCGCACCCTCATAAACTCATAATGTCCCGTAGATGTTGAAAATGCGGTTTTCTTTCTGTCTTTCGGGTCCACTTCCATCTGGTGGAACCCTTTGGCAAAGTATAAAGTGGTAAAATAATTTGCTTTTCCTAATTTATCAAAAATGTCTTCCAAATCGGGTATTGGGAATTTGTCATCGACGGTTATGTTGTTTAATTTCTATAGTCGATAACAATTCTCCATTTTTGTTTTCTACTGTTGTCAAGTTTTTTGGGGACAACCCAAATTGGGGAATCGTATGGGGAATTTGAGTGTTGAATGATGTTATCTTTCAACATGTCATCTATTTGTCAGTTGATCTCATCTTTATGAATTTCTGGGTATCTGTACAGTTTGGTATATATAGGTATTTCGTTTTGGGTATTTATTAAGTGTTTAATTTTATTAGTAAATGAAAGGTTATCATTTTCTTGATAGAAAACATTTTTATTATTTAGTATAATTTTTTTTAATGAAATTTGCTCTTCTTTATTTAAATGTGACATATTTATGTGATCAAGAACGTTGAAGTTATTAATTTCGTTAGAAAATAATTCAATAGGATTATCTTGAAAACTTTTGGCAAAATAATTTTTCTCATTTTCTTTTAAAAACAAGGGAAGAATCGTGTTATTAGTTTTAATAGTTCGATTTTTATAATCGATAATTGCATTTAGAGCATTTAGAATATTATTGCCGATTAAACAGTCAAATATACTGTGAAAATCTATTTCAAAAAATTCGGCGAAAAGGGTTTCTTTAAAAATTTCAAAAAGTGGGAACTTATATTTGATATTGGTTTGTACTTTATTTTTTAAAGCTTTAAGTTCTTGAACATTAGAATTAATTTTATATTTGGGATGACATAAGTTTGGATTTAATATGCTGAATTCGGCTCCTGTATCAATAATAAGTCTCAATACTTTTGCAGGAGTATTGATGACGACATAGGACATTTGTTTCAGTCAAGGGATAGGCCAACTGTGATTAGATGCGATGTCCTTTGCATCCGAATTATTTGTATTCCTAGATATCTTAGACTGATTTGTTCTGTTATCATTATAAGAATTTTTGTTATTTGGAGTATTATATTTATTAAAATAACTAGGGTTTTGATCATTTTTTTTGTTAATATTTGAACTTGTTTGGCCTGAGTATGCTTGATGTGTATTACTTTTATTAGAACTATTTGGGTTTTTATAATTTATTTTATTTGTATTTAGGTATGCTTGATTTGAATTTGAATAGTTTGGTTTTGATATGAAAGTTTTTGTTAAAATTACTATTATAATTTAAATTTGGTTTAAATTGGGGTTCTCCGTGCAAAGGTTTTGATAATTACCTTCTTTTATTATTCCGTATACCTCGTCTAAGGTTTCCTACTGTATATAATACTACGTGCAGGTTCAGGTAAATTAATTTCAAATATTTTTACAGCTAATCACTATTTAAATTTTTATTTAAGAGATAATAGTTATTTAATCTACAGAGGTAATTGTTAATTTCTTCAAAAAATTTTTCAATATTTTTTGTAACACGGCATAAGCTCATTCCGTCTAAAAGTGTGACAGCTGATAACTTTTTGCCATGATTTGTTACCAAAATTGGTTTTATTTGGTCCCAGGTATTAGGATTTCCATTTTTCCTTAATGAAATCCTACCTTCGTCAACAATTCTGTCTTTAATGTACCTTATTATTAGCGCTGTATTTGTAGCGTCAAAAGTATTGAGTGATGGCATGAGTATATCTACTCGTTCAATAAACTCGGTCAAGTCGTTTGTATTTTTTCCCGTGAAGGGTGAAATTTTGCTAAAAACTTCGAGCATAAATTTAAATTTTTCCACTTCCATTTTGTTTTTTTTTGTTTGATTTAAATTTATAAATTATTTATTCAAAACTTTATTTTATTAAATTATAGATTTAAAAGCGGGAAAAGAGAAATTTCCGTTAAGTTTTGTTGAATCTATAGGGTGTTCAAAATTGAGGTATCATTTTGATTTTCCCGCCATTTTTTTTCTACCTGGAATTTTTATACGAGGTTTCTTTAGGTATATTCTAAATACATTCCGGTTAGTTAATATGGAACGTTACACGAAAGAACAACGTGTTTTTGTTATTACAACATTTTTTGAAAATGGTAAAAGTTTTCAAGATGTAATTAGGAAATTTCGAACAAAATTTGGTAGAGAAAATGCTCCAACAAATCGTACCATCAAGCTGTTGGTTGATAAATTTCTAGAAACTGGATCTGTTCTTGATAACAGAGGCAACATTTATCAACGTAGTGGCCGTTCAACCGAGAATGTCGCAGCTTTGAGCAGAAGTGTTGAAGAAGATCCAAAAACTTCCATTCGCCATCGTTCGCAGCAATTAAACATCAAACCATCCACATTATTCAACATTTTGCATCGTGATCTCCATTTAAAGGCTTATAAGATCCAGCTGACGCAAGAATTAAAACCAACTGACCATGCATTACGTCGGCAATTCGTTTCTTGGGCAATCGAAAAACAAGAAGAAAATGAGAATTTTTTTAACAAAATAATCTTCACCGACGAAGCTCATTTCCAGCTCAATGGCTACGTCAATAAACAGAATTGCCGCATTTGGGGTGAAGAGAATCCAAGGGTTATCTTAGAGAAACCATTACATCCACAAAAAGTTACGGTTTGGTTTGGTTTGTGGTCAGGAGGAATCATCGGACCATATTTTTTTGAAAACGCAAATGGAAATGCGATTACGGTCAATGGAAATTGCTACAGGGAAATGATCCGAAGCTTTTGGTGGCGGGAAATTGATGATTTGGACGTAAGAAATATGTGGTTTCTACAGGACGGTGCCACTTGCCACACAGCAAGAGAAACAATGGATCTTTTGAAGGAAAAGTTCGAAGATCGCATTATTTCTCGTAGAGGAGGAGTGATGTAGCCACCAAGATCGTGCGATTTGACACCGTTGGATTTTTCTTTTTGGGGTTTTGTGAAATCGAAAGTGTACAGCAATAATTCCACAACAATTCAAGAGCTTAAAAACAACATTATCGAGCAGATTTCAACCATTGCGAACAGTTTATTGAACAATGTGATTCAGAATTTTGGTAAAAGATTGGAAGCCTGCCGAAGTAGTAGGGGGCCACTTGGTCGACATAATTTTTCATTATTAACCGGAACCTATTTGTAATAAATTAAAATAAAAATATATTTAATATTTCAAAAAAAAGTCTTTTTTTATTCAAATTAAAATGATACGTCAATTTTGAACACCTATATTTATTAATGAATTTTATTTTAAAATTATTAATAGTTTTAAAAAGACTTATTTTTTTTTCTTTTTTCTCAAGTCAAAAAGAAATTTATTAATAGCTATTTAATTTTTTGTTCGGTTATTTTTTCAATATAACAATAATAAAATCAAAGATAGATTTCAAATAATATGCTATGATTAAAATTTTCTAGTAAAATTTTTGTTGTTACATTAAATTTATTTATAATTATTATTATTTTTTTTTTTTGTGTTTTTCTTTCGTTTATGTCTTTTTAAATTGCACTTTTATGTAATAAAAAGTGAATGAATAAGAATATTTTAAATATTTAAATATTTTTATTCATTCACTTTTTATTACATAAAAGTGCAATTTAAAAAGACATAAACGAAAGAAAAACACAAAAAAAAAAAATAATAATAATTATAAATAAATTTAATGTAACAACAAAAATTTTACTAGAAAATTTTAATCATAGCATATTATTTGAAATCTATCTTTGATTTTATTATTGTTATATTGAAAAAATAACCGAACAAAAAATTAAATAGCTATTAATAAATTTCTTTTTGACTTGAGAAAAAAGAAAAAAAAATAAGTCTTTTTAAAACTATTAATAATTTTAAAATAAAATTCATTAATAAATATAGGTGTTCAAAATTGACGTATCATTTTAATTTGAATAAAAAAAGACTTTTTTTTGAAATATTAAATATATTTTTATTTTAATTTATTACAAATAGGTTCCGGTTAATAATGAAAAATTATGTCGACCAAGTGGCCCCCTACTACTTCGGCAGGCTTCCAATCTTTTACCAAAATTCTGAATCACATTGTTCAATAAACTGTTCGCAATGGTTGAAATCTGCTCGATAATGTTGTTTTTAAGCTCTTGAATTGTTGTGGAATTATTGCTGTACACTTTCGATTTCACAAAACCCCAAAAAGAAAAATCCAACGGTGTCAAATCGCACGATCTTGGTGGCTACATCACTCCTCCTCTACGAGAAATAATGCGATCTTCGAACTTTTCCTTCAAAAGATCCATTGTTTCTCTTGCTGTGTGGCAAGTGGCACCGTCCTGTAGAAACCACATATTTCTTACGTCCAAATCATCAATTTCCCGCCACCAAAAGCTTCGGATCATTTCCCTGTAGCAATTTCCATTGACCGTAATCGCATTTCCATTTGCGTTTTCAAAAAAATATGGTCCGATGATTCCTCCTGACCACAAACCAAACCAAACCGTAACTTTTTGTGGATGTAATGGTTTCTCTAAGATAACCCTTGGATTCTCTTCACCCCAAATGCGGCAATTCTGTTTATTGACGTAGCCATTGAGCTGGAAATGAGCTTCGTCGGTGAAGATTATTTTGTTAAAAAAATTCTCATTTTCTTCTTGTTTTTCGATTGCCCAAGAAACGAATTGCCGACGTAATGCATGGTCAGTTGGTTTTAATTCTTGCGTCAGCTGGATCTTATAAGCCTTTAAATGGAGATCACGATGCAAAATGTTGAATAATGTGGATGGTTTGATGTTTAATTGCTGCGAACGATGGCGAATGGAAGTTTTTGGATCTTCTTCAACACTTCTGCTCAAAGCTGCGACATTCTCGGTTGAACGGCCACTACGTTGATAAATGTTGCCTCTGTTATCAAGAACAGATCCAGTTTCTAGAAATTTATCAACCAACAGCTTGATGGTACGATTTGTTGGAGCATTTTCTCTACCAAATTTTGTTCGAAATTTCCTAATTACATCTTGAAAACTTTTACCATTTTCAAAAAATGTTGTAATAACAAAAACACGTTGTTCTTTCGTGTAACGTTCCATATTAACTAACCGGAATGTATTTAGAATATACCTAAAGAAACCTCGTATAAAAATTCCAGGTAGAAAAAAAATGGCGGGAAAATCAAAATGATACCTCAATTTTGAACACCCTATAGATTCAACAAAACTTAACGGAAATTTCTCTTTTCCCGCTTTTAAATCTATAATTTAATAAAATAAAGTTTTGAATAAATAATTTATAAATTTAAATCAAAAAAAAAAAAACAAAATGGAAGTGGAAAAATTTAAATTTATGCTCGAAGTTTTTAGCAAAATTTCACCCTTCACGGGAAAAAATACAAACGACTTGACCGAGTTTATTGAACGAGTAGATATACTCATGCCATCACTCAATATTTGTAATAAATTAAAATAAAAATATATTTAATATTTCAAAAAAAAGTCTTTTTTTATTCAAATTAAAATGATACGTCAATTTTGAACACCTATATTTATTAATGAATTTTATTTTAAAATTATTAATAGTTTTAAAAAGACTTATTTTTTTTTCTTTTTTCTCAAGTCAAAAAGAAATTTATTAATAGCTATTTAATTTTTTGTTCGGTTATTTTTTCAATATAACAATAATAAAATCAAAGATAGATTTCAAATAATATGCTATGATTAAAATTTTCTAGTAAAATTTTTGTTGTTACATTAAATTTATTTATAATTATTATTATTTTTTTTTTTTGTGTTTTTCTTTCGTTTATGTCTTTTTAAATTGCACTTTTATGTAATAAAAAGTGAATGAATAAGAATATTTTAAATATTTAAATATTTTTATTTTTTTATTTAATATTTATGTTTAAATTTGTAAATTATTGTAATTTGTTTTATTGAAAAATATAGTAATAATAGTATTAAAAAAAATTTTTTTTTTTATTTAATAATATTCTAATTTATTTTAAGCTTTTACAATAATTTTTTTTTTGTGTTATTTGTTATTATTCAAGATTAAAGATTAACTTAGTTTTAAGTAAGGAAATTTTACTAACCAGATATTGATATTGTTGCCATTGATGGACTATGCTGATTTGTTGATCTGATGTACTATGATGATTTGTTGATTTGATGTACTATGATGATTTATTGATTTGGTGTACTATGATGATTTGTTGATTTAATGTACTATGATGATTTGTTGATTTGATGTACTATGATGATTTGTTGATTATAATTATTTAGTTTTAATAAGTTTTAGTTATTGAATAATTCTAAGTTATTAATTTTATAATTAATTTATTATTGCAGAGACACTATTTGTTTTTCTGGACTTTAATTCTTTTATTATTTTTTTTTTTATTTATAATTTATATCACTCTTTATGATTTTAATTTCTTAATTTAGAGTCTTAGTTTAAATTAAATTTATAATTCTTTTTATAATTTTAATTTTTTTAATTTAGAGTCTTAGTTTAAATTAAATTTATAATTCTATTTATAATTTTAATTGTTTTTTTTTTTAATTTATAGTCTTAGTTTAAATTAAATTTATAATTCTTTTTATAATTTTAATTTTTTTAATGCAGTCGGTATATGTATTTAATAAAACTATCTTCTTTGATGGTTTACTAAAAACTGATTTTATTTTTTGTATTCAAAACTTAATCTAAATAATTAAAACTATAATTTACAAAACTGTACTTTTTACATAAAGTGCTTAGTAAGCATTCTGTGATATCTATAAAAATACTTAAGCATTAAACACTGTGATATAGTGTGAACAATAATTTAATTCATGTATTGAAAGGCTAAGTTAGCAAAAGTAAGTTATTTTAAAAGATTAGAGTTGAGCTAATTTCGTGAGAAAGGAAATTAGCTTGTATAATTTAAATGGAAAGAAAGATTTTATAATTTATAGTGTAGGAGGCTAAAGTTATATTCCGTATGTGACTATATTATTTTATAAATGGCACGTTTAAAATGGTTAGAATTTGAAAATGTGGCCATTGGACACACATTATCCGTTTGAGGGATTCTTTTTCTAGGCAAATTCTCATTCTGTTCAATCCTCGATTGGAGTTGGCTTATTTCTCATCCTAGTTTTTTAACCTACAAACAAAACAAAAGAAAAACAACCACAAAGCCTCACATTTTTTTTACAAATCAACATTTATACTTATCTGATGTTCTTCTGTGGATCCGGTGCACCCAATCATCCGTCCAGTCATCCCTATTTGCAGCACATAATTTGTTTTTGTAAAAAAATGTTCTTTGTACTTACCAATTGTTTGTTTATCTTTAAATTTAAAATTTAAAATGAATACTATCGCTTGTCAGTCAAATTACATAGAAATTGTCAAAATATAATTGTTTTAATTTTGTAACACAAGATGTCAGCCCCATTGACTAAGTGAAAAGAAAAAAAAGATAAATTAAACTAAAATTCTTAGTGAAAAAAAAATTATACAATAGAAAAAAAATTATTCTGTACTTTCAGGTTTTTTATATACTTTATTTTTTTTCTTCACTTTATTATGTACAATAGAAAAAAAATTATTCTGTACTTTCGGGAAACACACGCGGGTCCGGTATTACTATATCGATAGAAAGATAAGGATTCTATGTCAAGTAAGTCCGTTCCAATTTGAATACATTATATTAGCAATTTAGTTTTACATATATTAAATTATAAATTTAATTGTACGTAGAAAGAAATGTAGAAATTTAATTTTTCATACATTAAATTGGAAACCATATTTTTCACACATTCAATTAAAAATCTATTGTACACACATTAAATTACAAATTTTGTTTCACACATTGAATTAGAAATTTAATTGTACACAAAAATAAAGTTAGAAAGTCAATTTTTCATACATTCAATTAAAAATTTATTTTATACAAACATTAAATTGGGAACTTAATTGTACCACACACATCAAAAGAGAAATAAGGGAATTTAAGACATATTTTTTTTTTTTGATTTACACAAAAATTTACATTAAAAAAATTAGTTATATGAGCAAGCGAAACAAAAATCAGAAAATCTTCAATTCTAAGATGGATAAAGTCATGAAACTCCAGATGTCACAAGCCCCCCAATTTCAATCTTTTGGGACTAGGTTTGAGGAAAATACTGCCCAGCCAAGAGGTAAATTCTTCTATCAACAGATAATCAAGGAAATAGAACAAATGTGGAGCAAGCTCACCAGTACCCACTTGGAAATATTGCAGTATTCACAATCCGAAACTGGAAAGCGATTACTACAAGATGAATACCTAAAGGAAGGCTAATATGGTACATTGACCGCCATATATTATCATATATATGAGCAGGCGTCAGAGAAAATGCATTCAGTTGGTAGCCCGCTTGTCGAGACTTCCAGTGAACAGAAACCGATGGTGCAGACCAATATTAACTTACCGAAAATAAATTTAGAAAAGTTCAACAGGAATTATTTAGACTGGCCTTCGGTCCATGACTTGTTTAAATCCCTAATTCACGACAAAGCCAGTCTGACAACAACAATTATATATCTGCTTGGAACACGTTAAGGGACCGATATGACAACAAGCGACTTTTGGTGAATAATCACTTAAAGAGATTATTTTGCCAGAAGGACATACAACATGAGAAAGCTCATGAGATACGAGGATTGCTGGATACAACAAACGATTGTTTACTATCACTCCGGAATTTAGGAGTCGACGTAGAGAGCTGGGAGCCGATTATAACTTTCATAACCAAGCACAGTTGCCTTATGGCACCCATCAATTCTGGGAGCAAAATATGAGAAACGACAAGGAACACCCATCGTGACAAGTCTTGGAAACTTTTTTGCAAAATCGTTTTCGAGCTTTGGAAGCAGTGTCGGCAAGAGAACAAATAATCACAACACAAACCAAGGTAAGTCCAAATGTTCGTGCATTCCACAATGTCAGCCGAGGAGCTTGTGCTACGTGTGGAAGTCAACATTAAATGGGAAAATGTCCAAGGTTTTTAAGTCTCAACGCTAGCGACAGGTTGGAAATGTCAAAAACCAAGTACGTGTGTATAAATTGTTTAGGTGTTGGACATTGATTTGCAAAATGTCCAAGAAAAGGAAGATGCATGATCTTCAAGAAGCCTCACTATACACTACTACATTTAACAAGAGATGCAACAAATCCAAATGTCCAACTGTCTGCTCAAGCGCCTTCATTCAGCCCGAATAGCGAAGTGCACTCTCACGTTCCTTAACACGGGAATGCAAAAACAACATTTTGATCAACAGCATTGGTCAAAATAATTGTACCTACAGGTCATGAAGTCATTGCGCATGCTCTCATCGACCCTGGGTCACAAGTTTCTTTTGTAACCGAAGAAATTGCACAACCACTTCATCTATCCAAACAAGGTCGGTCGATCGTTCCAACTGGTTTCCTCCAACTCCAATGAAATTCATGAAGTTGGGGAAAACAAGTTGGAACGATCAATGGCACAAACGAGGTTGACATTACAGTCAGTTGCAGGTACACATAAGACAACGGTCACGGCATTAATTGTACGAAAAGTAATAAACACGTTACCCGACAAGGAGATGGGAGATGGAACAACACGAGTTAAATGGCATATATGGAGAACTTGCAGATCCAGAATACTACAAACCGTCAAAAATTGATGTGTTGCTGGGAGATGATTGTTACGCCCGTGTCACGCTCGAACGGCTACCACATAGATCAAATGGAAGTTTATTGGCACAAAAAACTATATTTGGGTGGATCCAATGTGGCAATGGCAGCACCGAACCGCAAGGTCGGTTCACAATTTTCATATCAACGCAATATTAGAAGATCAAATTAAAAAAATTTGGGAGATAGAATCGTTGCAAGATACATCAACTCTACAAACAGAAGAAGATGTATGATGTATGGAAAAGATGTATCGGCAAATATGGATGAAAGATTCACATGCTGAATACCAACGCATTTTATGGCAAAACCACCAAAGTGACCCGGTCAAAGACTACAAATTACGAACGGTCACCTTTCGTACAAAAAGTGCACCCTACTTGGAAACTCGAACATTACAGTAACCAGCCAAGGATGAATCAAACAACTAGCGGCTAAAGAAATTAAATCAGAAATGATCGAGTTAATGGATAGCGGAGGGTTTGCTTTACGAAATTGGAAGTCAAATACAAAGGAGCTCTCAAAAATTCCGAATATTGAATAAGTTGTGTGTTGCCATCTACAGAGAACGACAATGAGGTGAAAAATTTGGGAATAACCTGTAATCCTCATGAAGAAGAATTTTCCTATGCATTGAATTTGAGAGCAATCCAGCCGTCATATTCAATACAATTAATTCTTTCCGAAATTTCAAAGCTATATGATCCGTGGGGTTGGTTGACCCCGGTTGTCATAATCGGAAAAATAATAATGCAAAAGTTGGAGTTAGAAGGGCTCAATTGGGATGATCAGATTACCGATGAATTAAAACGAGAATGGATAAATTATCACAACCACTTAACCGATTTTGCCAAAATACGGATGGATTCAATATTTTCTGAATAACTCAAGAAAGGAAATGCATGTTTTTGCCGACGCATCAATGAAAGCATATGCTGCGGTGGTATACTTATGCACCGTCGATTCCAATGGCGTGCGAAGAGTAAGTTTAATCGCAGCAACTTAGCCAGCACCCTCATCCAACTAGTTAAAAAATCTTTAAAGTTGTCTGAAAAGGTGCACGTCTATGGCTGGAGGGATTCGGAAATAGTGTTGGCATGGCTTAAGGATCATTCGAGTAAATGGACAACATTCGTGGCAAACCTAGCGTCACGCATTCACGATATTCTAGGAAAAAACGCGATGTTCTAGGAAAGCCGATTGTGCAACCAGAGGACTCATCCAGCTGAATCTGCGGTTCACTACCTATCGTGGAACGGTCCAGAATGGCTGTCAAAACCAAAAGAAATCTGGCCTACTCAGAAACAGACGACAACAATTTTGGAAAAAAAAAAAAAGTTTGGTCTGCTATGCCGCAACCATAAAAGAAGAAGAAGCCTTCTAATTCAAATTCTACTCATTAAACCGTCTAATGCGAGTAATGGCGTATTGACGCCGTTTCATCACTAAGTTAAAGGGATATTTGCAAGCTGCCGAATTAAAGGAAGCCATGAAAGTGCTCATCAAGCCGAAGTTTCGCTGAAGAAGTTAAACTACGAAAAAACTTGGATCAGTTTCCAACAAACATAATATTGTGAAACTAAACCCATTTATGGATCAAGTTGGTTTTTTAAGGTTGGGAGGATGTATACCTCATGCCACAAACCTCAAATACAACGAGAAGCATGCTCTATTACTGAAAGATGATGAGCACATTACAAAACTGCTAATTGACCAAGCCCACCATGACACATTGCACGGAGGCACACAATTAATGTTAACGCATCTAAGGAAGAATTACTGGATTATTAACGCAAAAAACGCAATTGGACATCGCATACACAAACGCATTATAAGTTTTAAACAAAAGGCTGAAACCTTAACAGTTGATGGAGAATTTGCCGGCTAAACGTGTCCACATATCGCGTCCATTTTCAAACTCAGGGCTGGACTATTGTGGCCTATTTGAAATAAAGTATTATAAATTTAGAGGATCCAGCAAGTATAAGGCGTACATTGCATTGTTCATATGCATGGCCACGAAAGCTATCACCTAGAATTGGTAAATGATTTATCTGTTGAAGGATTCATAGCAACGTTCTCTCGATTCTGTGACAGACGAGGGTTATGCACTAACATATATTGTGACAATTGAACGAATTTTGTCGGCACAGAAAAAATTCTAAGCAAACAAACTAAAAAATGTGTACACGACTTGAATATCGAAATTGCAGAGCTAATATAAAACCACGGTGTCAAATTTCATTTTAATCCACCATCATCACCCCATTTCGGGGGATTATGGGAAGCTGGAGTCAAGTCCACCAAACATCACCTTACTCGAATTTTGCAAAATACGTTACTAGCTTTCGAAGAATTTAACACCGTAATATGTCAGATCGAAGCCTGCTTAATTTCACGACCACTAACAGAAATCAGTTCCGCTCCTTTGGATTTGACACCATTAACGCCAGCACATTTCTTAATTGGCGATACAATGTTGGCATCGCCACAAGAAGAAGTAATTGATGTCAACCCCACCAAGTTAAGTCGTTGGCACTAAATTAGTCAAAATTTTGCCGAAGATGGGCATCCGAATACCCGTCACGTCACGTTTACAACAACGACCTAAATGGACCAGCAAAATAGAAAATCTAAAACCAGGACAACTGGTATTATTGAAAGAATATAATCCACCGCCGTGTTGATGGCTATTAGCCAGAATCACTGAAATTCATCCTGGTTCAGATGGTCTAATCAGAGTCGTCACCATACGAACTAAACATAATATTCTAAAGCGACCAATTGCAAAAATTTGTCTATTACCGGATAATTAACAAAAGGGTTGAAAACAACACGCACCGATAAATATTTATTTATTTATTTATTTATATCAATATTACATACATAAATGTAATGCAATATTATTGAACCATCGACTACCAAGGCCATTATAGGTTTTTATACTATTATTAAATTATATACCAATATTATTTATTTTGTTTATATGCATTATATACTATATATTTACATTACATTAGGTCATAAGGGGGGTATGTAAAGAAAAAAAACACTTACAACCTATGCAGGGATCGAATCCACACTCCTTCGGTTAATACGCTACACGCCTACCCAATGGCTACCGAAGCCCCCACTGTTAAATAAAATTAAAGAAATCAATATTTATCTTAAACCGCTATTGCATACCCTTTACACATCAAGTAAAAAAAAATTTTTTTTTATTTTCGCCTTTTGCCTACATTATACATTTACACTATTATGATCCGAACAACATCAAAAATAGATAGAACCTGCACCTACTTATAAATTACGTCATATGTTAATGTTAACTTACAATTTTTTCGTTTCATGTTCCGACATGCAAGCAACTATTCTTACACGGCCAACAGATTCATACGTCAAACATTTCCCCACGTTCGTTAGCCTGCACTCATCTGGTTCGATGGTCTTAACGGCGTTAACATAACCTAAAAGAATTTAATTCAATTTCATTAGTCAAATATCAAACAACAATTTTATTAAAAAAAATGGACAATGTTTATAGTTACTACTGTTCACATCCTTTTAGGATGATGTCAAGGCCGGGGAGTATGTTCAATCCTCGATTGAAGTTGGCTTATTTCTCATCCTAGTTTTTCAACTTACAAATAAAACAAAAAAAAAAAAACCACAAAGCATAACATTTTTTTACAAATCAACATTTGTACTTATCTGATGTTCTTCTGTGGATCCGGTGCACCCATCCGCCCAGTCATTCGTCTGCAGCACATCATGATTATCATCTAAAAATTAGAATATTAAATTATTAAATAATTTGTTTTAGTAAAAAAATGTCCTTTGTACTTACCAATTGTTTGTTTATCTTTAAATTTAAAATTTAAAATTAATACTGTTACTTACAGTCAAATTACAAAGAAATTGTCAAAATATAATTGTTTTCATTTTGTAACACAAAATGTCAGCTCCATTGACTAAAATTAATTTATTTCACAATAATTTTATATTTTTCTTATATATTCGATTTTAATTGTTTATATACATATGTTTTTTATATACTTTATTTTTTTCTTCACTTTATTATGTACTTTAAATTCAAGGTTACTAAATTTGGGTTAAACGTTAGCCCGGAACCGTTTAACTCAATTTTATATAAACCCAAATTTTATGAATTTTTAATTACTCGTTAGCGCAGTTTGAACAAGTACAAAAATGGAGATAATTAGAATTAGTTGGAAATAATTAGAATTGTAAATTAAAGTTGCTATAATTCATAATAGAGTTGATATAATAATTAATAATAAAGCTTTTTATAATAAAAATTAAAAAAATAAGTAATTGAATTTGAGTTATTTGAAAAAAAATTGATGTGTTATTTTTTTTACATTTAGAAAATATTTTTTTTTAAGCTTTGCGAAAAAACACATTCCATATTTTATTCTTTTACTTTAAAATATCTATTATTAATTCTGCAATGTAGCAAACAAACTACCGAACTTTTGTTTTCTTTTTTAAATATTCATCGTACATTTTTTTTGTGTTGTTTATGTTTTACTTGAGTTTACATGTTAAAGAAAAAAGTGAATTTGAATAAAAGTATATACATAATATGCATGTGTGAATATTAGGTATGTGTGAATATTTTTTTTTTTCATCTTTGAAATTTTTATGATTTACAGATTAAATATTATGCTTAATGCTTGATTACATATATGTATACATGTATGCATTCCTATTTAAATTGAAATTATGCGTTTCATTTAAAACTAAAAAGTATGAAATAAAATAATCTAGAAGTTTTTTAAATAATTGGTACATATGCTTTTATGGAAATAAATTTAACCTCGTAAAAAGTAGAATATAAAATTGATGGTAGATCTTGAACCACTCAAGTTATTATAAGACAATAAAAGAAACTGGGAAAGCATTTTATTGTGGTTACTATTAACACCTTCTATTGAACTTACTCGTGATTAAAGGCGCCGTGGAATATTTTAAGATATTTTAGACACACTTCCCATTGAGCTAGAGACTTGAAACTTTAGAGGAAATTTAGATTCCAATACCTTCATAATTTTAAAATAATTACATATTTCAGAATAATTACAGAATAAAATAAACTTATATGGAATGGGTTTGTTTAAAATAGATTATACATACATAACTTCTACTTCACTGCTCCGATTTGTACTTTTAATATCTTGTTAGGTTGTGAATAAAAATTTTTAAATAAACCTACATATAATGTTAAACAAACATATTATGTACCGGCTAGGGGATATGAACTCAAACATAAAAGTTTCTTTTTAAAAAAAAAAAAAAATTATAGGTAGGTACCCTTTTTCTGAAAAATTTTGCAAGAAAAAACTTTCTTTTTTTTTATTCATACATACATTATGTACATATATTACAATTATTTTGTCTAAGCATATTTTAAACAAATTTTAAAATCCACACGAAAAAAAAAAAATTCATACTTATATTCATTAATTCATAGTAGTATAGCTATGCCGGTTTGACTCCAGGAAGTGACGTCATGACCATGTAGTATAATTAAAATAGAAAAAACGTTAGGGTATGGACGTTAAACGTTAGGTAAAGCAATATCTGAATTTAATTTATTTACAGTAATGTGCATTAAGTGGTTAACCTTAAAATTAGTACTATTGCAATTATTTGTGTGTGCAATATAGAAATATAATGAAGCTTGGAAAAATTCTATTGTTTAAATAAATATGATGCATTATAAATTAAGTTCATATGGTTATTAAGCATAATAACAACGCCATGTGTAATATAACCTCATATGATATTTTTGAAGGTTAACAAGTTAATGCCGAATAAATTTCATAATTTAAAAACAAGTTACTATACAAAATGTTAAAGAAATATGTATGTGAATTTATTAAAAGCAATATTCATTTCATTTAACATTAATGTCCATTAGGTGGTTAACCTTGAAATTGGTATTATTGCAAGTTAGATATGTGTACAATATAAATGGGATGAGGTTCATAAACAACGAGCCATTTGTTATTAAATAGTATATTGTTTTAATAAAATGTGCTCAGAATAATTTATTTTATTATACGATCATATATTAAATAGTAATGACTCACAGATTAAATATCTTGAAGTTTCAAATAAAAAATCATTGCTTATAATTACTAGTAACTATTGAAAGTTATACTGAGACCCTTCTAAGAAAACTTTAAGAAATCTTATTCAAGATGATAAGTCACTGTAACGAAATGGAGGAAAACATTAAAAATTGTGAAGAAGATATTAAAAATTGGGAAAAAATCTTATCATCTGCCAAGAAAATAGAGACAAAATTTCATTTAACTTGATAATTTTACTGAAATTTATTTTAATGCTGCTATGATTAAAATAAATGCATTTTTTTGTGGTGAATTCAAAATGCATAAAGATGAGGAAGAAAGAAATGAATTGAAACATTTAAGTACAAAATGTTGCAGTATATAAAGGAGATCAAATAGAAGCTATAGAAGAACCGCTGTTAAGAAAATTAGAAGAATTTCCATAAAGAAATAGCGGTTGGGCTTTATCAGTTATTATAAATTTAACTATAAATATAAATTAATTATCACCATTTGTTGGATCATCTTACATTAAAATACCTGTAAGGAATGCAGCTTGCATTAATGTGCGAAATAATGATGAGGCATGCTTTGCATGGACACAACACATTATATCCTACCAAAAATCATCCCGAACTGGCTTCAAGCTATCCAAATTATAAAGACGTTCTGGACATCGATGGAATTAGCTTTCCTATGGAGTTAAAAAACATTAGACTATTTGAAAAAAATAATAATATTTCAATTAATGTATTTGTTTATCATCGTGAAACGCCGAAAAGTAAATTGAAAGTTGTACCATTAAAATTGTCAAAATCAGTGGAAAAAGGTTAATATTAGAATTTTATTTTTGGTTCCTTTTTATCTAATTTCATGCTTAACATTTTTTTATTTCAGATAAGCTACATGTGAATTTATTGACGTTGGAAGAACAGGATTCTGATAGAAGTAATGAGCATATTAATCGATATTATATTTGGATTAAAAATCCCTCAGGGCTTCTGAGATCACAGTGCAATTCTACTGAACATGAAATTTGTTTTTGTGATAGATCTCTTCATTACTTTTATGATACAGAAAAACTGGAAGTTCATAAAGAAAATTGCTTGAGTCAATATGAGTGTAGCATAAGATTACCTAATATAGAAAATAAGACTCTTAGTTTTCAGAATTATAGAAATAAGATAATGACTCCGTTTGTAATATATGCTGACTTAGAATGCATTTTAACAGAAATAGATGGGGGAAAAAAGTATCAAGAGCATATTCCTTGCTCAATCCGATATTATTTAACAAGTTCGTTTAAGTTGAGTTACACAAAATATGCGTTTTATCGGGGTGAGGATTTTATTGAATGGTTTATGAACCAACTACAACAGCAAGCAATTAAACTCATGTGTTACTGCTATAGTTCCAATAGAAAGGTTTTCCAATGAAAATGAGCCAAATTTTATCTTAGCCGATAAATGTCACATATGTGAAAATTTTTTTACGTCAGATGAAATTAAGGTTCATGCAGGTTGTAATAACCGTAGTTCTTATTATGCACATTTTTTGATTAAAAACATACAAAAAATTGGTGAGGGTAACATAAATATACTTCCAATAAATCAGGATAAATATATATCCTTTACAAAATCCATTAAAAGAGTATATCCTTATACAAGAGAGTTGCACGATTTGGATGCCGGTATACCGTTTTGCACTGAAACTATATGACATCCGCTTCAAAACAAAAAAAATTACTTGCAACTCTTAACAATAAAGAAGAATATGTCATTCATTATAGAAATTTAAAACAAGCTTTAAAACATGGCTTAAAACAGGATTTTTGAATTTGATCAATCTGCATGGTTAAAAGCTTATTTTGACTTAAACATAAGACTAAGAGCACAAGCTACCAATAAAATTGATATTGAACGTTTTAAACTTAAGAATAATGCTCTTAAGAAAATATAACACGTAAGGAAATATTGTAATGTAAAACTAGTTTCAAATTGGGAAGGACGGTATGGCGCCAAATCATTAATTTATTCGCCTTTTTCAAAAATAGTACAGTTTTTAATGAGAATTTAGTAGCTATTGAATTATTTAAATCTGATATCCTAAGCCTATTTATGTTCGTTTCTGTGTTCTGGAAATTTCGAAAACGCTAATATATGAATATCATTTCGGTTACATGAAACCAAAATTTGGCGAAGATTGTACTGTATGTACTGTACTGTAATTTCTAATTTCAATATTTACCAGACAATGAAAGCAGATTGTAAAACCATACTAGTGATTATCCTTTGAATAATATTTGGGGAATACCAAGAGTGCAAGAGTGCAATGCATTATTTGTTTTAAACAAAAGGCTGAAACCTTAACAGTTGATGGAGAATTTGCAGGCTAAACGTGTTCAGATATCGCGTCCATTTTCAAACTCAGGGCTGGACTATTGTGGACTATTTGAAATAAAGTATCATAAATTTAGAGGATCCAGCAAGTATAAGGCGTACATTGCATTGTTCGTATGCATGGACACGAAAGCTATCACCTAGAATTGGTAAGTGATTTATCTGTTGAAGGATTCATAGCAGCGTTCTGTCGATTCTGTGCCAGACGAGGGTTATGCACTAACATATATTGTGACAATTGAACGAATTTTGTCGGCACAGAAAAAATTCTAAGCAAACAAACTAAAAAATGTGTACACAACTTGAATATCGAAATTGCAGAGGTAATAAAAAATCACGGTGTCAAATTCCATTTCAATCCACCATCATCACCCCATTTCGGGGGATTATGGGAAGCTGGAGTCAAGTCCACCAAACATCACCTTACTCGAATTTTGCAAAATACGTTACTAACTTTCGAAGAATTTAACACCGTAATATGTCAGATCGAAGCCTGCTTAAATTCACGACCACTAACTGAAATCAGTTCCGATCCTTTGGATTTAACACCATTAACGCCAGCACATTTCTTAATTGGCGATACAATGTTGGCATCGCCACAAGAAGAAGTAATTGATGTCAACCCCACCAAGTTAAGTCGTTGGCACTAAATTAGTCAAAATTTTGCCGAAGATGGGCATCCGAATACCCGTCACGTTTACAACAACGACCTAAATGGACCAGCAAAATAGAAAATCTAAAACCAGGACAACTGGTATTATTGAAAGAATATAATCTACCGCCGTGTTGATGGCTATTAGCCAGAATCACCGAAATTCATCCTGGTTCAGATAGTCTAGTCAGAGTCGTCACCATACGAACTAAACATAACATTCTAAAGCGACCAATTGCAAAAATTTGTCTATTACCGGATAATTAACAAAAGGGTTGAAAACAACACGCACCGATAAATATTTATTTATTTATTTATTTATATCAATATTACATACATAAATGTAATGCAATATTATTGAACCATCAACTACCAAGGCCATTATAGGTTTTTATACTATTATTAAATTATATACTAATATTTTTTATTTTGCTTATATGCATTATATACTATATATTTACATTACATTAGGTTATAAGGGGGGTATGTAAAGAAAAAAAACACTTACAACCTGTGCAGGGATCGAATCCACACTCTTTCGGTTAATACGCTACACGCCTACCCAATAGGCTACCGAAGCCCCCACTGTTAAATAAAATTAAAGAAATCAATATTTATCTTAAACCGCTATTGCATACCCTTTACACATCAAGTAAAAAAAATTTTTTTTTTATTTTCGCCTTTTGCCTACATAATACACATACACTATTATGATCTTAACAACATCAAAAATAGATAGAACCTGCACCTACTTATAAATTACGTCATATGTTAATGTTAACTTACAATTTTTTCGTTTCATGTTCCGACATGCAAGCAACTATTCTTACACGGCCAACAGATTCATACGTCAAACATTTCCCCACGTTCGTTAGCCTGCACTCATCTGGTTCGATGGTCTTCCAGCGTTAACATAACCTAAAAGAATTTAATTCAATTTCATTAGTCAAATATCAAACAACAATTTTATTAAAAAAAATGGACAATGTTTATAGTTACTACTGTTCACATCCTTTTAGGATGATGTCAAGGCCGGGGAGTATGTTCAATCCTCGATTGAAGTTGGCTTATTTCTCATCCTAGTTTTTCAACTTACAAATAAAACAAAAAAAAAAAACCACAAAGCATAACATTTTTTTTACAAATCAACATTTATACTTATCTGATGTTCTTTTGTGGATCCGGTGCACCCATCCGCCCAGTCATTCGTCTGCAGCACATCATGATTATCATCTAAAAATTAGAATATTAAATTATTAAATAATTTGTTTTAGTAAAAAAATGTCCTTTGTACTTACCAATTGTTTGTTTATCTTTAAATTTAAAATTTAAAATTAATACTGTTACTTACAGTCAAATTACAAAGAAATTGTCAAAATATAATTGTTTTCATTTTGTAACACAAAATGTCAGCTCCATTGACTAAAATTAATTTAATTCACAATAATTTTATATTTTTCTTATATATTCGATTTTAATTGTTTATATACATATGTTTTTTATATACTTTATTTTTTTTCTTCACTTTATTATGTACTTTAAATTCAAGGTTACTAAATTTGGGTTAAACGTTAGTCCGGAACCGTTTAACTCAATTTTATATAAACCCAAATTTTATGAATTTTTAATTACTCGTTAGCGCAGTTTGAACAAGTACAAAAATGGAGATAATTAGAATTAGTTGGAAATAATTAGAATTGTAAATTAAAGTTGCTATAATTCATAATAGAGTTGATATAATAATTAATAATAAAGCTTTTTATAATAAAAATTAAAAAAATAAGTAATTGAATTTGAGTTATTTGGAAAAAAATTGATATGTTATTTTTTTTACATTTAGAAAATATTTTTTTTTAAGCTTTGCGAAAAAACACATTCCATATTTTATTCTTGTACTTTAAAATATCTATTATTAATTCTGCAATGTAGCAAACAAACTACCGAACTTTTGTTTTCTTTTTTAAATATTCATCGTACATTTTTTTTGTGTTGTTTATGTTTTACTTGAGTTTACATGTTAAAGAAAAAAGTGAATTTGAATAAAAGTATATACATAATATGCATGTGTGAATATTATGTATGTGTGAATATTTTTTTTTTTCATCTTTGGAATTTTTATGATTTACAGATTAAATATTATGCTTAATGCTTGATTAAACATATGTATATAAGTTAATTTACTTTTGTAAATTTAAATAAAACAATAAAAATTTTTTACAAGAAGATGTTCTTCGTGGTTTATTGTAAAATTAATAGTGATTTCTTCTAGTAATGTTTAACATATTTATAGTAAAAAGTTACAAAATTTCTTTACAAATTTTTGCTTATTTTAAAATACTAAATATAATTACCTACATGAAAAGATTACAAAATTTCTTTATAAATACTTAATATAATTTATTGATCTACATTTGGTAAAAATTCATTAAAATAATTTTTTGCATTGTTGGTGGTCTTAGTATCATATTGGTCAATAAGCGGAACCTACTATAAGTGGATTTTCCAATATTTATTTTTAGTTCACAAATAATAATTTTCGCTTATTGAGCAAAACAAAGTACAAATTTTTTAAGTGTAATTCTTATTAAATAATAAGACCAGTATTTTATTTTTGGAACAATAATAAAAAATAATAATTTAGTAAGAACCTTTATTCATTTTTTTTTTTAATAAGAAAGTAATTTTTATACCCGTACGATAGGATCGGGTATAATAAAATTACTCCTCCGTTTGTAACACCTCGAAATAAGCGAGCTAGATATACCTTCAAAGGTATGGATCGGATCAGAAAAAAATTCTAAGACTTTTGAGCCATGTCCGTCCGTCCGTCCGTCCGTCCGTCCGTCAGCACGCTAACTCAAAAACTAAGAAAGCTAGAATCTTGAAATTTACACAAAATATTCTGGGAGTAATTTGTAGGTTCCCTATTTTTTTGGTTGAGTTTGGGCCAAGCCTTAAGGTAGCTCTCGAACACCTAACTTTTAGATCCCCACATTTTTTTTGCAATAGAGCTATGAACTTTTAACTGCTGATAGATCTTACAAAAATATTAATTTTAGTTTTAATAACTTTTTTTTGTATCCCCACCCGTTACGGAGCTACAGCTCCCCAAAGGTTCAAAAAAGCTCTATATTTAAATTGTTATAGCACAAGTTGTATAAGGTATACCTTCATTTTGAAAACGCCAAACGATTACTACTTTTATTAGCTTTAAAAATATATATACAATAAATATATATTTGTGGCATACGGTGTCTTAGTTTACCGTTATGTGAAACTCAAATTTTGCAAAATCCTTCAACTCTTCTATCTTCTAAACGGTTTAAGTTGGAAATTTGAAATTTTGACAGAAGTTAGATCTTTGAAAATAAGTATGAGTCATTTCAAAAATTTTTTTGTATCACCCCCCGTTTAGGAGTTGTAAGGGGTCAAAAACTGAAAATTTCCAATTTTTAAACACCTGTAACTTGAACACCTGTTAAAATTTTTTCGAAGTAATACACAAAAATTAAAGCTTCAATATTATACTCTTATTTCTGTTAACAGCTTTATTTAATAATATATGGTTACTTTATAATTGACGAAAGAGTTACTTGATATTTTCAAATTTTCTAACAAATTTCTTTAACTAATTTTTTCCATTTTGTTTTACTCGATAATTTGAAATTGTTGAGGATATAATGCGTAGTACAAAAAAATGTAAATAAATAAACAACATAACAGTTGCTTGAAGAATTTTTATTTATATGATATTGATATATATACATACTTATATAATATCATGTTTATTTACAATATATCGTATATGTCACTAGTGAATGAATGATAAGAGTATAGATGTATATTATATAGCGCCGTATTTACATACATATATGTATTTTATTGTACTTATAAGAAATTATTCTGTCAATGGAATATTTAAATATAATATAATATAATATTTAAAATTATATTTACTATTTTGTACTAAGTAAATTTAATATACATTTACCGCTTAGTATTAAATGGTACTATAGAATATTTGAAAAAGTTTTGGATTGATAATCGTTATAATATTGTGAGCAGAATGACAGGCTGTGAACATACTAACGGTTCGTACGGGTATCTAAGAGTTGACAAAGGCAACTGTATTCTTCCTCGTTTTTAAATGTAATTTTGTTGCTCTTTCTTTTCGTTTAAATGTTATTTAATAACAAAGTATTCGAATTTCAATTTATGAGAATTTTTTATTTGGTTAAAAATATTTATTTTGTTTATAAATTAAGGTTCTTTACTTTAATAATTACTCATTCGTTTACAATTTTATTTAAATGCCTATTAAGTAAAAATTATTAAATAAGGTTTCAAGTTCAAAAATAATATTAACAATTAATTGTTTGTTAAAGAAATAGCATTTTGCTAGTTAAAAATTTATTATTATTATTATGATTATAAATTTATTTTTATTTATTGGTTAGTGTAATGGACTATCATAACTCTTCCCCGCTTAAAAATCAAATGTCCTCATTTGACTGCTTTTTTAAAAAAATTATGTTTTGAATGAATTTCTTTTGGGAGCGATTGGCTGTTTATTTTGCTTAATTTTTGTTGTAAACGGAATTGGAGATGATGATTGCTTTTCATTTTCATGTTGTGTTTTGGTTTCTTTGACTATTGATATGTGAGTATGATATTGTAATTCTTTTATCGATTCTTCGGATGCGGTGTTTACGCCATGTTTGTTATTGATGATTACTTTATTATTTTTCTTCCTTAAAGTTAGTATGATAATTGTTGTTATTAATAATAAGGTAATTAGCATTGTTGGTCCTATTCCAATGACACTCAAAACTTGATCAGTAAATGTTTTTTCTTTTAATAAATTAATTTCTTTAGTGTTGTTGATATGAATATGGCGGAGTAGTTCTAGTGATAGATGATCTTGTAGTTCCTTTTTAATGAATTCAGGTTGAAGAATAGCTGGCAATACTTTGTCTGTTGGAATTTCCTTTGAAGAATAAGTTTTTTGGTTTACTGTAACTGTTGAGTTATGAAATATAATTAAATAAGTTTCATTTATAAATTTTGATTCATGATTGATGCTAACTGTTCCTGTGAATTGATTTAGCAATAATATGCCCTCTGCTACTAGTTCTACTGATGGGATATGATGGTTGTTTGTTATATTGCATGCTGAATTTTTGCCATTTATGATGTTCGGAATACAGGTAGAGTTAGTTATGTCCATTATTTCATTTTCGTTACATATTGTTATAGAATTAATTACTTTACATTTTTTTGATTTTATACCTAATATTTTTTCTTTATTATTTAATAAAATTTGTTCATAATGAATTTTTACTACTACATTTTCAATTTTTATACCCGTACGATAGGATCGGGTATAATAAAATTACTCCTCCGTTTGTAACACCTCGAAATAAGCGAGCTAGATATACCTTCAAAGGTATGGATCGGATCAGAAAAAAATTGTAAGACTTTTGAGCCATGTCCGTCCGTCCGTCCGTCAGCACGCTAACTCAAAAACTAAGAAAGCTAGAATCTTGAAATTTACACAAAATATTCTGGGAGTAATTTGTAGGTTCCCTATTTTTTTTGGTTGAGTTTGGGCCAAGCCTTCAGGTAGCTCTCGAACACTTAACTTTTAGATCCCCACATTTTTTTTTGCAATAGAGCTATGAACTTTTAACTGCTGATAGATCTTACAAAAATATTAATTTTAGTTTTAATAACTTTTTTTTGTATCCCCACCCGTTACGGAGCTACAGCTCCCCAAAGGTTCAAAAAAGCTCTATATTTAAATTGTTATAGCACAAGTTGTATAAGGTATACCTTCATTTTGAAAACGCCAAACGATTACTACTTTTATTAGCTTTAAAAGTATATATACAATAAATATATATTTGTGGCATACGGTGTCTTAATTTACCGTTATGTGAAACTCAAATTTTGCAAAATCCTTCAACTCTTCTATCTTCTAAACGGTTTAAGTTGGAAATTTGAAATTTTGACAGAAGTTAGATCTTTGAAAATAAGTATGAGTCATTTCAAAAATTTTTTTGTATCACCCCCCGTTTAGGAGTTGTAAGGGGTCAAAAACTGAAAATTTCCAATTTTTAAACACCTGTAACTTGAACACCTGTTAAAATTTTTTCGAAGTAATACACAAAAATTAAAGCTTCAATATTATACTCTTATTTCTGTTAACAGCTTTATTTAATAATATATGGTTACTTTATAATTGACGAAAGAGTTACTTGATTATTTCAAATTTTCTAACAAATTTCTTTAACTAATTTTTTCCATTATGTTTTACTCGATAATTTGAAATTGTTGAGGATATAATGCGTAGTACAAAAAAATGTAAATAAATAAACAACATAACGGTTGCTTGAAGAATTTTTATTTATATGATATTGATATATATACATACTTATATAATATCATTTTATTGTACTTATAAGAAATTATTCTGTCAATGGAATATTTAAATATAATATAATATAATATTTAAAATTATATTTACTATTTTGTACTAAGTAAATTTAATATACATTTACCGCTTAGTATTAAATGGTACTATAGAATATTTGAAAAAGTTTTGGATTGATAATCGTTATAATATTGTGAGCAGAATGACAGGCTGTGAACATACTAACGGTTCGTACGGGTATCTAAGAGTTGACAAAGGCAACTGTATTCTTCCTCGTTATAACTTTAATTAATAATTTTACAAATATTTCGTTTGAAGTTAAAGGAATTTCAATGAGATAGAACAAGCAAGTACCATTACTTATAACCTTTACATTAAAAAAATCGAATGCTTCTTCAACATTTTCATAAGGAAAATTTTCTTTATCTAATATTTCGACTAAAATTTCTATTTCTGATTTTGACAATAATATAGGATTTATTACACCTAATTTTGCCCAATGAATGGCATATTTTAAATTAACTATTTCTTCTTAATCAATTTCAATTTATATTGAATTTGAAGAACAGAATGGTTATCAATTATACATACTTTTGTTTTTTAAATTTTCTAAAATTTTGTTAGTTATTTCAGTAATGTTATTTATCCCGTCATTATAAGTTATGTTTATTATTACCTGTTTGTTATTATTATTTAACATATTATTTACTTTTTTCTTTATCATAATATAGTCATCGTGATCTGGAGTACCTGCTATCCATTTCCAAGCAGTACCGATCGCATTTATAGCTCTTGGTTTTCGTTGTAAGAGCACAAGCTACCAATAAAATTGATATTGAACGTTTTAAACTTAAGAATAATGCCCTTAAGAAAATATAACACGTAAGAAAATATTGTAATGTAAAACTAGTTTCAAATTGGGAAAGAAGGTATGGCGCCAAATCATTAATTTATTCGCCTTTTTCAAAAATAGTACAGTTTTTAATGAGAATTTAGTAGCTATTGAATTATTTAAATCTGATATCCTAAGCCTATTTATGTTCGTTTCTGTGTTCTGGAAATTTCGAAAACGCTAATATATGAATATCATTTCGGTTATATGAAACCAAAATTTGGCGAAGATTGTACTGTATGTACTGTACTGTAATTTCTAATTTCAATATTTACCAGACAATAAAAGCAGATTGTAAAACCCGTTTCGATACTAGTGATTATCCTTTGAATAATATTTGGGGAATACCAAGAGTGCAAGAGTGCAATGCATTATTTGTTTTAAACAAAAGGCAGAAACCTTAACAGTTGATGGAGAATTTGCCGGCTAAACGTGTCCAGATATTGCGTCCATTTTCAAACTCAGGGCTGGACTATTGTGGCCTAATTGAAATAAAGTATCATAAATTTAGAGGATCCAGCAAGTATAAGGCGTACATTGCATTGTTCATATGCATGGCCACGAAAGCTATCACCTAGAATTGGTAAGCAGCGTTCTGTCGATTCTGTGATAGACGAGGGTTATGCACTAACATATATTGTGACAATTGAACGAATTTTGTCGGCACAGAAAAAATTCTAAGCAAACAAACTAAAAAATGTGTACACGACTTGAATATCGAAATTGCAGAGGTAATAAAAAACCACGGTGTCAAATTCCATTTCAATCCACCATCATCACCCCATTTCGGGGGATTATGGGAAGCTGGAGTCAAGTCCACCAAACATCACCTTACCCGAATTTTGCAAAATACGTTACCAACTTTCGAAGAATTTAACACCGTAATATGTCAGATCGAAGCCTGCTTAAATTCACGACCACTAACTGAAATCAGTTCCGATCCTTTGGATTTGACACCATTAACGCCAGCACATTTCTTAATTGGCGATACAATGTTGGCATCGCCACAAGAAGAAGTAATTGATGTCAACCCCACCAAGTTAAGTCGTTGGCACTAAATTAGTCAAAATTTTGCCGAAGATGGGCATCCGAATACCCGTCACGTTTACAACAACGACCTAAATGGACCAGCAAAATAGAAAATCTAAAACTAGGACAACTGGTATTATTGAAAGAATATAATCTACCGCGGTGTTGATGGCTATTAGCCAGAATCACTGAAATTCATCCTGGTTCAGATGGTCTAATCAGAGTCGTCACCATACTAACTAAACATAATATTCTAAAGCGACCAATTACAAAAATGTGTCTATTACCGGATAATTAACAAAAGGGTTGAAAACAACACGCACCGATAAATATTTATTTATTTATTTATTTATATCAATATTACATACATAAATGTAATGCAATATTATTGAACTATCGACTACCAAGACCATTATAGGTTCTTATACTATTATTAAATTATATACCAATATTATTTATTTTGTTTATATGCATTATATACTATATATTTACATTACATTAGGTCATAAGGGGGGTATGTAAAGAAAAAAAACACTTACAACATGTGCAGGGATCGAATCCACACTCCTTCGGTTAATACGCTACACGCCTACCCAATAGGCTACCGAAGCCCCCACTGTTAAATAAAATTAAAGAAATCAATATTTATCTTAAACCGCTATTGCATACCCTTTACACATCAAGTAAAAAAAAATTTTTTTTTATTTTCGCCTTTTGCCTACATTATACATTTACACTATTATGATCCTAACAACATCAAAAATAGATAGAACCTGCACCTACTTATAAATTACGTCATATGTTAATGTTAACTTACAATTTTTTCGTTTCATGTTCCGACATGCAAGCAACTATTCTTACATGGCCAACAGATTCATACGTCAAACATTTCCCCACGTTCGTTAGCCTGCACTCGTCTGGTTCGATGGTCTTCCAGCGTTAACATAACCTAAAAGAATTTAATTCAATTTCATTAGTCAAATATCAAACAACAATTTTATTAAAAAAATTGACAATGTTTATAGTTACTACTTTTCACATCCTTTTAGGATGATGTTCTGATGTTCTTCTGCGGATCCGGTGCACTCATCAGCCCAGTCATTCGTCTGCAGCACATCATGATTATCATCTAAAAATTAGTATATTAAATATTAAATAATTTGTTTTAGTAAGAAAATGTCCTTTGCACTTACCAATTGTTTGTTTATCTTTAAATTTAAAATTTAAAATTAATACTGTTACTTACAGTCAAATTACAAAAAATTTTAATTCACAATAATTTTATATTTTTCTGATATATTCGATTTTAATTGTTTATATACATATGTTTATACCCGTACGATAGGATCGGGTATAATAAAACTACTCCTCCGTTTGTAACACCTCGAAATAATCGAGCTAGATATACCTTCAAAGGTATTGATCGGATCAGAAAAAAATTCTAAGACTTTTGAGCCATGTCCGTCCGTCCGTCCGTCCGTCAGCACGCTAACTCAAAAACTAAGAAAGCTAGAATCTTGAAATTTACACAAAATATTCTAGGAGTAATTTGCAGGTTCCCTATTGTTTTTGGTTGAGTTTGGACCAAGCCTTAGGATAGCTCTCGAACACCTAACTTTTAGATCCCCACATTTTTTTTGCAATAGAGCTATGAAATTTTAACTACTGACAGATCTCACAAAAATATTAATTTTATTTTTAATAACTTTTTTTGTAGCCCCACCCGTTACGGAGCTACAGCTCCCCAAAGGTTTAAAAAACTCTATATTTAAATGGTTATAGCACAAGTTGTATAAGGTATATCTTCATTTTGAAAACTCCAAAAGGTTACTACTTTTATTAGCTTTGAAAATATATATACAATAAATATATATTTGTGGCATACGGTGTCTTATTTTACCGTTATGTGAAACTCAAATTTTTCAAAATCCTTCAACTCTTCTATCTTCTAAACGGTTTAAGTTGGAAACTTGAAATTTAGACAGAAGTTAGATCTTTGAAAATAAGTATGAGTTATTTCAGAAATTTTTTTTGTATCACCCCCCGTTTAGGAGCTGTAAAGGGTCAAAAACTGAAAATTTCCTATTTTTAAACACCTGTAACTTGAACACGTGTTGAAATTTTCTTGAAGTAATACACAAAAATTAAAGCTTCAACATTATACTCTTATTTCTGTTAATAACTTTTTTTAATAATATAGGATTACTTTATAATATTATAATATACTTGATTTTTTCAAATTTTCTAACAAATTTCTTTAACGAATTTTTTCCATTTTGTTTTACTCGATAATTTGAAATTGTTGAGGATATAATGCGTAGTACATAAAAATGTAAATAAATAAACAACATAACGGTTGCTTGAAGAATTTTTATTTATATGATATTAATATATATACATACTTATATAATATCATGTTTATTTACATGAGTATAGATGTATATTATATAGCGCCGTATTTACATACATACATGTATTTTATTGTACTTATAAGAAATTATTCTGTCAATGGAATATTTAAATATAATATAATATAATATTTAAAATTATATTTACTATTTTGTACTAAGTAAATATAATATACATTTACCGCTTAGTATTAAATGGTACTATAGAATATTTGAAAAAGTTTTGGATTGATAATCGTTATGTGAAAGGTTAGAATCTGCTTTTGAAGAATGTACATATAAACATATAGTTTGAATATATGTACAACCCATAGTTCTAGATTATAATATTCACTCAAATTATTTTAAAATACTAAAATATTAAAAAAATAATATTGTAAGCAGCGTGACAGGCTGTGAACATACTAACGGTTCGTACGGGTATCTAAGAGTTGACAAAGGCAACTGTATTCTTCCTCGTTTTTATATACTTTATTTTTTTCTTCACTTTATTATGTACTTTAAATTCAAGGTTACTAAATTTCGGTTAAAATTTAGTCCGGAAGCATTTAACTCAATTTTATATAAACCCAAATTTTATGAATTTTTAATTACACGTTAGCGCAATTTGAACAAGTACAAAAATGGAGATAATTAGAATTAGTTGGAAATATTATGCTTAATGCTTGATTAAACATATGTATATAAGTTAATTTACTTTTGTAAATTTAAATAAAACAATAAAAAATTTTTTCAAGAAGATGTTCTTCTTGGTTTATTGTAAAATTAATAGTGATTTCTTCTAGTAATGTTTAACATATTTATAGTAAAAAGTTACAAAATTTCTTTACAAATTTTTGCTTATTTTAAAATACTAAATATAATTTATTGGTTTACCTACATGAAAAGATTACAAAATTTCTTTATAAATACTTAATATAATTTATTGATCTACATTTGGTAAAAATTCATTAAAATAATTTTTTGCATTGTTGGTGGTCTTAGTATCATATTGGTCAATAAGCGGAACCTACTATAAGTGGATTTTCCAATATTTATTTTTAGTTCACAAATAATAATTTTCGCTTATTGAGCAAAACAAAGTACAAATTTTTTAAGTGTAATTCTTATTAAATAATAAGACCAGTATTTTAATTTTGGAACAATAATAAAAAATAATAATTTAGTAAGAACCTTTTTTTTTTTTTTTTAATAAGAAAGTAATTTTTTTTAAATGTAATTTTGTTGCTGTTTCTTTTCGTTTAAATGTTATTTAATAACAAAGTATTCGAATTTCAATTTATGAGAATTTTTTATTTGGTTAAAAATATTTATTTTGTTTATAAATTAAGGTTCTTTACTTTAATAATTACTCATCGTTTACAATTTTATTTAAATGTCTATTAAGTAAAAATTATTAAATAAGGAATTATTTCAAGTTCAAAAATAATATTAACAATTAATTGTTTGTTAAAGAAATAGCATTTTGCTAGTTAAAAATTTATTATTATGATTATAAATCTATTTTTATTTATTGGTTAGTGTAATGGACTATCATAACTCTTCCCCGCTTAAAAATCAAATGTCCTCATTTGACTGCTTTTTTAAAAAAATTATGTTTTGAATGAATTTCTTTTGGCAGCGATTGGCTGTTTATTTTGCTTAATTTTTGTTGTAAACGGAATTGGAGATGATGATTGCTTTTCATTTTCATGTTGTGTTTTGGTTTCTTTGACTATTGATATGTGAGTATGATCTTGTAATTCTTTTATCGATTCTTCGGATGCGGTGTTTACGCCATGTTTGTTATTGATGATTACTTTATTATTTTTCTTCCTTAAAGTTAGTATGATAATTGTTGTTATTAATAATAAGGTAATTAACATTGTTGGTCCTATTCCAATGACACTCAAAACTTGATCAGTAAATGTTTTTTCTTTTAATAAATTAATTTCTTTAGTGTTGTTGATATGAATATGGCGGAGTAGTTCTAGTGATAGATGTTCTTGTAGTTCCTTTTTAATGAATTCAGGTTGAAGAATAGCTGGCAATACTTTGTCTGTTGGAATTTCCTTTGAAGAATAAGTTTTTTGATTTACTGTAACTGTTGAGTTATGAAATATAATTAAATAAGTTCCATTTATAAATTTTGATTCATGATTGATGCTAACTGTTCCTGTGAATTGATTTAGCAATAATATGCCCTCTGCTACTAGTTCTACTGATGGGATATGATGGTTGTTTGTTATATTGCATGCTGAATTTTTGCCTTTTATGATGTTCGGAATGCAGGTAGAGTTACTTATGTCCATTATTTCATTTTCGTTACATATTGTTATAGAATTAATTACTTTACAATTTTTTGATTTTATACCTATTATTTTTTCTTTATTTAATAAAATTTGTTCATAATCAATTTTTACTACTACATTTTCAATTTTTATTGCTTTAATTAATAATTTTACAAATATTTCGTTTGAAGTTAAAGGAATTTCAATGAGATAGAACAAGCAAGTACCATTACTTATAACCTTTACATTAGAAAAATCTAATGCTTCTTCAACATTTTCATAAGGAAAATTTTCTTTATCTAATATTTCGAATAAAATTTCTATTTCTGATTTTGACAATAATATAGGATTTATTACACCTAATTTTGCCCAATGAATGGCATATTTTAAATTAACTATTTCTTCTTAATCAATTTCAATTTATATTGAATTTGAAGAACAGAATGGTTACCAATTATACATACTTTTGTTTTTTAAATTTTCTAAAATTTTGTTAGTTATTTCAGTAATGTTATTTATCCTGTCATTATAAGTTTTGTTTAATATTACCTGTTTGTTATTATTATTTAACATATTATTTACTTTTTTCTTTATCATAATATAGTCATCGTGATCTGGAGTATCTGCTATCCATTTCCAAGCAGTACCGATCGCATTTATAGCTCTTGGTTTTCGTTGTAAGAGCACAAGCTACCAATAAAATTGATATTGAACGTTTTAAACTTAAGAATAATGCCCTTAAGAAAATATAACACTTAAGAAAATATTGTAATGTAAAACTAGTTTCAAATTGGGAAAGAAGGTATGGCGCCAAATCATTAATTTATTCGCCTTTTTCAAAAATAGTACAGTTTTTAATGAGAATTTAGTAGCTATTGAATTATTTAAATCTGATATCCTAAGCCTATTTATGTTCGTTTCTGTGTTCTGGAAATTTCGAAAACGCTAATATATGAATATCATTTCGGTTACATGAAACCAAAATTTGGCGAAGATTGTACTGTATGTACTGTACTGTAATTTCTAATTTCAATATTTACCAGATATTTTGCCGAAGATGGGCATCCGAATACCCGTCACGTCACGTTTACAACAACGACCTAAATGGACCAGTAAAATAGAAAATCTAAAACCAGGACAACTGGTATTATTGAAAGAATATAATCTACCGCCGTGTTGATGGCTATTAGCCTATAATCACTGAAATTCATCCTGGTTCAGATGGTCTAGTCAGAGTCGTAACCACATGAACTAAACATAATATGCTAAAGCGGCCAATTGCAAAAATTTATCTATTACCGGATAATTAACAAAAGGGTTGAAAACAACACGCACCGATAAATATTTATTTATTTATTTATTTTTATCAATATTACATACATAAATGTAATATTATTGAACCATCGACTGCCAAGGCCATTATAGGTTTTTATACTATTATTAAATTATATACCAATATTATTTATTTTGTTTATATGCATTATATACTATATATTTACATTACATTAGGTCATAAGGGGGGTATGTAAAGAAAAAAAACACTTACAACCTGTGCAGGGATCGAACCCACACTCCTTCGGTTAATACGCTACACGCCTACCCAATGGCTACCGAAGCCCCCACTGTTAAATAAAATTAAAGAAATCAATATTTATCTTAAACCGCTATTGCGTACCCTTTACACATCAAGTAAAAAAAATTTTTTTTTTATTTTCGCCTTTTGCCTACATTATACATTTATACTATTATGATCCTAACAACATCAAAAATAAATAGAACCTGCACCTTCATGTTGCGACATGCAAGCAACTATTCTTACACGGCCAACAGATTCATAGGTCAAACATTTCCCCACGTTCGTTAGCCTGCACTCATCTGGTTCGATGGTCTTCCAGCGTTAACATAACCTAAAAGAATTTAATTCAATTTCATTAGTCAAATATCAAACAACAATTTTATTAAAAAAATGGACAATGTTTATAGTTACTACTGTTCATATTCTTTTAGGATGATGTCAAGACCGGGGAGTATGTTCAATCCTCGATTGAAGTTGGCTTATTTCTCATCCTAGTTTTTCAACTTACAAATAAAACAAAAAAAAAAAACCACAAAGCATAACATTTTTTTTACAAATCAACATTTATACTTATCTGATGTTCTTCTGTGGATCCGGTGCACCGATCCGCCCAGTCATTCGTCTGCAGCACATCATGATTATCATCTAAAAATTAGAATATTAAATATTAAATAATTTGTTTTAGTAAAAAAATGTCCTTTGTACTTACCAATTGTTTGTTTATCTTTAAATTTAAAATTTAAAATTAATACTGTTACTTACAGTCAAATTACAAAGAAATTGTCAAAATATAATTGTTTTCATTTTGTAACACAAAATGTCAGCTCCATTGACTAAAATTAATTTAATTCACAATAATTTTATATTTTTCTGATATATTCGATTTTAATTGTTTATATACATATGTTTTTTATATACTTTATTTTTTTTCTTCACTTTATTATGTACTTTAAATTCAAGGTTACTTAATAAAGTGAAGTACTTAATTTCGGTTAAAAGTTAGTCCTGAACCGTTTAACTCAATTTTATATAAACTCAAATTTTATGAATTTTTAATTACCGTTACCGTTAGCGTTACCGTTTTGAACAAGTACAAAAATGGAGATAATTAGAATTAGTTGGAAATAATTAGAATTGTAAATTAAAGTTGCTATAATTCATAATAGAGTTGATATAATAATTAATAATAAAGCTTTTTATAATAAAAATTAAAAAAATAAGTAATTGAATTTGAGTTATTTGGAAAAAAATTGATGTGTTATTTTTTTTACATTTAGAAAATATTTTTTTTAAGCTTTGCGAAAAAACACATTCCATATTTTATTCTTGTACTTTAAAATATCTATTATTAATTCTGCAATGTAGCAAACAAACTACCGAACTTTTGTTTTCTTTTTTAAATATTCATCGTACATTTTTTTTGTGTTGTTTATGTTTTACTTGAGTTTACATGTTAAAGAAAAAAGTGAATTTGGATAAAAGTGATAAATAATATGCATGTGTGAATATTATGTATGTGTGAATATTTTTTTTTTTCATCTTTGGAATTTTTATGATTTACAGATTAAATATTAATATTAATACTTGATTAAACATATGTATATAAGTTAATTTACTTTTGTAAATTTAAATAAAACAATAAAAAATTTTTTCAAGAAGATGTTCTTCTTGGTTTATTGTAAAATTAATAGTGATTTCTTCTAGTAATGTTTAACATATTTATAGTAAAAAGTTACAAAATTTCTTTACAAATTTTTGCTTATTTTAAAATACTAAATATAATTTATTGGTTTACCTACATGAAAAGATTACAAAATTTCTTTATAAATACTTAATATAATTTATTGATCTACATTTGGTAAAAATTCATTAAAATAATTTTTTGCATTGTTGGTGGTCTTAGTATCATATTGGTCAATAAGCGGAATCTACTATAAGTGGATTTTCCAATATTTATTTTTAGTTCACAAATAATAATTTTCGCTTATTGAGCAAAAGAAAGTACAAATTTGTAAAAAAGTGTAATTCTTATTAAATAATAAGACCAGTATTTTATTTTTGGAACAATAATAAAAAATAATAATTTAGTAAGAACATTTTTTCTTTTTTTTTTTAATAAGAAAGTAATTTTTTTTAAATGTAATTTTGTTGCTGTTTCTTTTGCGTTTAAATGTTATTTAATAACAAAGTATTCGAATTTCAATTTATGAGAATTTTTTATTTGGTTAAAAATATTTATTTTGTTTATAATTTAAGGTTCTTTACTTTAATAATTACTCATTCGTTTACAATTTTATTTAAATGCCTATTAAGTAAAAATTATTAAATAAGGAATTATTTCAAGTTCAAAAATAATGTTAACAATTAATTGTTTGTTAAAGAAATAGCATTTTGCTAGTTAAAAATTTATTATTATTATTATGATTATAAATTTATTTTTATTTATTGGTTAGTGTAATGGATTATCATAACTCTTCCCCGCTTAAAAATTAAATGTCCTCATTTGACTGCTTTTTTTAAAAAATTATGTTTTGAATGAATTTCTTTTGGGAGCGATTGGCTGTTTATTTTGCTTAATTTTTGTTGTAAACGGAATTGGAGATGATGATTGCTTTTCATTTTCATGTTGTGTTTTGGTTTCTTTGACTATTGATATGTGAGTATGATCTTGTAATTCTTTTATCGATTCTTCGGATGCGGTGTTTACGCCATGTTTGTTATTGATAATTACTTTATTATTTTTTTTCCTTAAAGTTAGTATGATAATTGTTGTTATTAATAATAAGGTAATTAGCATTGTTGGTTTGGTCCTATTCCAATGACACTCAAAACTTGATCAGTAAATGTTTTTTCTTTTAATAAATTAATTTCTTTAGTGTTGTTGATATGAATATGGCGGAGTAGTTCTAGTGATAGATGTTCTTGTAGTTCCTTTTTAATGAATTCAGGTTGAAGAATAGCTGGCAATACTTTGTCTGTTGGAATTTCCTTTGAAGAATAAGTTTTTTGATTTACTGTAACTGTTGAGTTATGAAATATAATTAAATAAGTTCCATTTATAAATTTTGATTCATGATTGATGCTAACTGTTCCTGTGAATTGATTTAGCAATAATATGCCCTCTGCTACTAGTTCTACTGATGGGATATGATGGTTGTTTGTTATATTGCATGCTGAATTTTTGCCTTTTATAATGTTCGGAATGCAGGTAGAGTTAGTTATGTCCATTATTTCATTTTCGTTACATATTGTTATAGAATTAATTACTTTACAATTTTTTGATTTTATACCTAATATTTTTTCTTTATTTAATAAAATTTGTTCATAATCAATTTTTACTACTACATTTTCAATTTTTATTGCTTTAATTAATAATTTTACAAATATTTCGTTTGAAGTTAAAGGAATTTCAATGAGATAGAACAAGCAAGTACCATTACTTATAACCTTTACATTAGAAAAATCTAATGCTTCTTCAACATTTTCATAAGGAAAATTTTCTTTATCTACCAGATGTAAAGTTTTGTTGATAATTGGGTCTGTTGTAACTGGATTTATTGAATTTAGATTGGAAATTGGGTTTATTAGATTGTAAATTGAATTTATTAGACTGAAAATTTTGCTTATTGGAATTTGTTTGAAAGTTTGGTTTACTATTATGAAAATTGGAATTATTGTTGGATATTGCGCGGGTTATTTCCATTTAGTGCAGAATGCGAAGTTCCTGGTTGACTAATTTGTTGTGTGCTCATTTTATTCCCAAAATATGTTCGTTGATTCATATTTTCTAATTTTGTACACATATGTAATGCCTGAGGAAGATCCTTGGGTTCTTTTATGCTCAATAATCTTGGTAGGTCTCCATTTAATCCTCTGATGAATGTATCGAGTGCTTTTTCACGATAAAAACCGCGTCATGGCAATTAGAACTTCTTGCTTTAATCCTATTGATGGAAGTTTATCAAGTATCATAGAAACATTTTGATAAACTTCTTTGTAAAATTCTTGGAAGGTACTATTCTTCGGTCTCATTGTAGTCATATGATGTTCTAAAGTACCTATGTCCCGTTTATCGGCATAGTGTAGATCTAGACAATCAACAATTCTTTCCCAGCATAATGGTGTACTGTAAGATTCTAGGGCGTTATAAGCTTCTCCCGTAATTTTATTACGTACCGCGATCAGAATTCCATAGTATTTGGGAGTATTTCTCAAATGGTTAAAAATTCTCAATATCCTTTCTACACTCTTCTTCCATGACCCATTATTCGCCAGGTTCACCTGAAAATTGCCGCAAACTTTTAACTACATCTGGAATCTTATTCATTCCCTCTAAATTATAGTCATCGCCAAAATCTATTTTCAATTCCTCTTCTTCTTCTTGGAAATCATTGATTCCTAATGCTTTCTGCGTTTCGTGTTGCACTATTTGTTTGATAGTTTCCCTGGATCATAATTTGGAAGTTTCCCTGGATCATTTTCCCCTTCTTCTTCAATTGGACTTAAATTTGGGTCTTCATTTTCGGGAGTAGAGGCAATTAGTTCTTGCCTGCCAAAAGGTATAGGTTTTGACATTTTTATATATTTTTTTATTAATAAAAATGGGGTTTCTTTAATATTTTATTTGATAAAAGAAAAGAGCTAAAAACCAACAGGATACTAAGAGATAGGTCTCTTAGACAAAAAATTTAAATTGTCAATATTCATTTGATGAAAACAAAATGATAAAATTTTATATTATTGGAATAAAAATAATTGTCAATATGTAAAAACCAAAGTTTATAGAAATTTTATAAAAAATATTCGTATTGTCAAAAAAATATGTATTTTTTCTTTCTTTTTATTATATTGTTTATTCTTTTTCTTTTTTTTAAAAATTTTGCTTGCTCTATCTGGCCAAAGTTTTTTCCTTTTTTTTTTTTTTATTTTCACGAAATTGTACTAAAATAGATTATTTTTATAAACATTCTACAAAATAATCGTATAAAGACTTATAAAATAATATTATTATAATAGAATTAAATTATTGATTATTGATATTTAATTATTAAATTTCAATTTTTAAATTTTCTTATGAGATAAAAAATATAAGATTTATAAAAAATCTAATTTTATTAATATGAATACTCTATATGCCTTAAGTGGCCTATTAAATTATTTTAATCAATTAGTAAAACTATGTTTTAATAGAACTACAGATAGAACTAATTACTACGGATCCTTTTTTTTTTAAAATTTTATATAGCGCTTTTGATGGATAAAAATTTTTTGGTATTCTCCTTTTTTTTTCCGTACAAATGCGGATGGATTTCCCAAAAACTTTTTATCTCTAATTGGCCTTTTAATTTTAAGATATCTTTAATTAGCGTTTCCTTTTCTCCGTACAGATGCGGATACTTATTGACGGAAACTCTAAGAAAAAATCTTGTTCCTTTAAAAATTTATTATAATTTTTTCTTTTTAAATTTTATCTCTATTATTTTCTTTCTTTCTTTTAATTTTTTTGATTTTAATTTTACTTTTCTTTGGCCTTTTCTTATTTTTTTAATTTAGTAATAAGAGTGATCTATAATTTTAATTTTTTTATTCGTATTTTTAATTTTTTTTCTTTTAATATTTCTTTTTTTTCTTTTTGGATTTGCCCTATTAATTGTTTGTAATAGGCAGTAAGATCCTCAGTATCAGAATTATCTGATACTATTTTGGTCGTTACAAAAATTTATATTTATTATTTTTTTTGTTTTTTATAATTTTACTTTTATTATATTTTTTGAAATTTTATGCGATCTTTAATGATTTGTATAAAAAATAAATTAAAAACACTTACATGTAAATTATTTTACTTAAAACCCTTTGTATGGTGGAACCGTTGCAGTCTCTCTGGTCAACAAGGAAAGCGACTGTTCCTAATGCCTTTGATGAGATTAACACTGGAACTCCTTTTGGTTGTTACTACTCGGGGGCCTCGTTTCTTTCTTTTTTTTCAAAAATAGGTTGACCAGTCTCGATGCGCGTCGTTAAAGAACCTTCTTTGTGGTTTATAACTACATATATTCTTTATTATTTTTTTTTTATTGTCTTTTAAAATATAAGTTTTTTTTGTTTCGAAAATTATTTAATATTTTTAATTTTTATTATTAAAAAAACTTCTATAATTGATTCTCGTTACTTTTTTTTCTTTTTTTTTTTTTTTAAAAAAATTTTAAATTATTTAAAATACTTTATTTGATTTTTTAATAGTTAATTTTTGGTCACTGATTCTTCTTCTTTAACCACTAATCAATTTAATTTTAGTGATCAAAGAATTTTTATTTCACTTTTTATTATTTTTTTATATTTTTTTTATATTAATTAAAACAAAAATGTTTGTTGTATTAACTTCTTTTATATTTACTGTGCCTAGAGTAGCCTCACTCTAGGTGGCGAAGAAAATAGGTTTGATCACAGTAAAATAAAATATTTAAATTAAGTTAAAACCGAAGATTCTATTATCGACTGACGGTCCCTGGTCCCTTGGATAAACCCTTCGGTAAATCCTGAGGTCAATCCTTGGGTCTCTGCTCGGGTGCCAGTTAATTTACTTTTGTGAATTTAAATAAAACAATAAAAAAAATTTTCAAGAAGATGTTCTTCTTGGTTTATTGTAAAATTAATAGTGATTACTTCTAGTAATGTTTAACATATTTATAGTAAAAAGTTACAAAATTTCTTTACAAATTTTTGCTTATTTTAAAATACTAAATATAATTTATTGGTTTACATGAAAAGATTACAAAATTTCTTTATAAATACTTAATATAATTTATTGATCTACATTTCGTAAAAATTCATTAAAATAATTTTTTGCATTACAAAATATCTGTTCTCATTACATTGTTGGTGGTCTTAGTATTGGCCAATAAGCGGAACCTACTATAAGTGGATTTTCCAATATTTATTATAGTTTATAGTTTATTATAGTTCACAAATAATAATATTCGCTTATTCAGCAAAACAAAGTACAAATTTGTAAAAAAGTGTAATTCTTATTAAATAATAAGACCAGTATTTTATTTTTGGAACAATAATAAAAAATAATAATTTAGTAAGAACCTTTTTCCTTTTTTTTTTAATAAGAAAGTAATTTTTTTTAAATGTAATTTTGTTGTTGTTTCTTTTCTTTTAAATGTTATTTAATAACAAAGTATTCGAATTTCAATTTATGAGAATTTTTTATTTGGTTAAAAATATTTATTTTGTTTATAAATTAAGGTTCTTTACTTTAATAATTACTCATTCGTTTACAATTTTATTTAAATGCCTATTAAGTAAAAATTATTAAATAAGGAATTGTTTCAAGTTCAAAAATAATATTAACAATTAATTGTTTGTTAAAGAAATAGCATTTTGCTAGTTAAAAATTTATTATTATTATTATGATTATAAATTTATTTTTATTTATTGGTTAGTGTAATGGACTATCATAGCTTATATGTATGTATTCCTATTTAAATTGAAATTATGCGTTTCATTTAAAACTAAAAAGTATGAAATAAAATAATCTAGAAGTTTTTTAAATAATTAGTACATATGCTTTTATGGAAATAAATTTATCCTCGTAAAAAGTAGAATATAAAATTGATGGTAGATCTTGAACCACTCAAGTTATTATAAGACAATAAAAGAAACTTGGAAAGCATTTTATTGTGGTTACTATTAACACCTTCTGTTGAACTTACTCGTGGTTAAAGGCGCCGTGGAATATTTTAAGATATTTTAGACACACTTCCCATTGAGCTAGAGACTTGAAACTTTAGAGGAAATTTAGATTCTATTGAACTTACTCGTGATGAAAGGCGTCGTGGAATATTTTAAGATATTTTAGACACACTTCCTATTGAGCTAGAGACTTGAAACTTTAGAGGAAATTTAGATTCCGGTGACAATACCTACATAATTTTAAAATAATTACATATTTCAGAATAATTACAGAATAAAATAAACTTATATGGAATGGGTTTGTTTAAAATAGATTATACATACATAACTTCTACTTCACTGCTCCAATTTGTACTTTTAATTTCTTGTTAGGTTGTGGATAAAAATTTTTAAATAAACCTACATATAATGTTAAACAAACATATTATGTACCGGCTAGGGGATATGAACTCAAACATAAAAGTTTCTTTTTAAAAAAAAAAAAAAATTTATAGGTAGGTACCCTTTTTCTGAAAAATTTTGCAAGAAAAAACTTTCTTTTTTTTTATTCATACATACATTATGTACATATATTACAATTATTTTTTCTAAGCATATTTTAAACAAATTTTAAAATCCACACGAAAAAAGAAATTCATACTTATATTCATTAATTCATAGTAGTATAGCTATGCCGGTTTGACTCCAGGAAGTGACGTCATGACCATGTAGTATAATTAAAATAGAAAAAACGTTAGGGTATGGATGTTAAACGTTGGGTAAAGCAATATGCGAATTTAATTTATTTACAGTAATGTTCATTAAGTGGTTAACCTTGAAATTAGTATTATTGCAATTATTTGTGTGTGCAATATATAAATATAATGAAGCTTGGAAAAATTCTATTGTTTAAATAAATATGATGCATTATAAATTAAGTTCATATGGTAGTAGATAGGTAGGCACTTGGGCCAGATAGGTCAGTAGGTCAAGGTCACCCGGAAGTAGGTCAAACTGTAATTAGGTCAGACAGGAGTAGGTTAACGACATAAAATTAGGTCAGACAGGCGGCGGCGACCATCAGACAACTCTTGTTGTTTATAAGGATTGTATACTTGTTTTAAGTAATAGGTAAACATGGAAATAGTAAGAAAAAATATTTTTTTTATGCTTGCAAATTTTAAGATGTTGTTGTTTGTTGTTTTTTTTTATTTGTTGTTTTTTCTTTCGTTTTTTTTTTATGAAGTATTTAAAGAAGAGGAAAGAAAAACCATTAATTAATTGTTATGTAAGAATGTTGAAAAAAAACAAGAAATCAAAAATATCTAACGTGGTACAGGTCTACTTCTTATTGATGTATACCTGGCTTAAGTTATAAGTAATAGGCGCATATGAAAAGTAGAAACAAAAAAATGGTTAGTGAATGTAAAAGGAAAAAAACAAAAAAAAGTTTAAACGTACAAGATAGAACAATTTAAAAAAGTACAACGCATCTTTAAAATTCATAAAGAAAAAGTGCAAACCTGTTTTTATGTCTACATAATGATCAAACCATTGAAAAAAAATTATGCGTTTTTAGATGTACCTAACTATTTGTGTTGTTTTTTTTTTTTTTTTTTTTCTACTTTAACTATTTAAAGAAGTTAAAAGAAAAAAACTAATGATTATTGTCGGTGTGTCATGTAAGATATTTTTTGTTTGTAAGAATAAAAAAAGAAAAAAAATCAAGTCAGGTTAATTGTATTTGTCACCTATTTTGAAAACAAGAATATAAAAATAAAACAGATTTATTCTGTGTTCAAGAAAAAAATATGAATAAAAAGAAAACAACAAGAAATCAAAAATATCTAACGTGGTACAGGTATACTTCTTGTTGATGTATACTTAGCTTAAGTAATAGGCATATATGAAAAGAATAAGAAAAAATACTTTAGTGTAACTACGTTTCTTTAAAATTTTAAAACTAATTTTAAAAAAATTAAAAGAAAAAGTGCAAACTGGTTTTTAAATGTTACATAAAGATTCAACCTTGACAAAATTGATGCAATTTTGAGATGCTTTTATTTCTTCTTGTTATCTTTTTTCTATGAAGTATTTAAAGAAGATGAAAGAAAAAAATTCTTAGTATCACCGTATAAGATTTTATTGTTATGTAAGAATGTTGAAAAAAAACAAAGGAATAAAAGCGATTCAAAATAAGTTACGAGTAATTGCTTTTTTTAAAGTAACAAGCAAGACATTATGTATAAATTGTGTAAAAAGTTAAAAAATTGTTAATAGAGTGAAAATTCTAGGATTAGAAACGTTCGCGATTGGTTGTCTTAATAAAATAAAAATCGGAAATTAAAAAAAAGAAATTAAAATGAATACAGAAAAATTCACAATAAAATCAATAAAATCAGTGAATGTAAAACCGGTATTGAAGAATTATTCAGCAATTTACTTGAAAATGTTGATCCTACTGACAAAATTGGTGTCACTTTTGGATGCCAAAGTTTTCATGAACGTGGTCCAGCCTGGATCAATTTTAAAGAAGCAAAAGATCTTGACATTTCGGAAATTTGGGAAGTTATTTCAAACATTTTTCAAAGCACCTCCGAAGGATTATCTACAGATACGTTCTGTATAAATGTTACATATATACGACTTCCAGCAGGAAGTGGAAGAGGAAAAAGATACAACAATTTTGAAGAAGAATGTAATAAAAGAAGAGGCATAATTTCAATCAAAAACAAAGATAATTTATGCTTACCACGTGCGTTAGTTGTTGCTATCTCATTCATAGAAAAATCAGTTGACTACTGTAAAATGCGAAAAGACACAGGTCAACTTCAGTTGAAAGCAGCATTACAACTAATAAGAAATTCAAATGTAAGCATCCCAGCAAAAGGAGCTAGTATCAGTGAGCTCAAAAAAATTTCAACTGTACCTCTCTAAATATCAAATTGTAGTTTTTGATTTCAGAGGAAAAGGAAAATCAATTATTTTTCAAGGTGAAGAAAATAAGGAAAAAAGATTGAATTTGATATACGATGAAGGTCACTTCAATGTAATTACATCATTAACAGCAGCATTTAGTTGTGATTACTTTTGCCAAACATGTAATGTTCCGTATAACAATAGATTGTCTCACAGATGTAAACAGTCGTGTTTCTTTTGTAAATCATCTCCAGCATGTGACGTAAATTTTCCAAATATTAAATGTGATGTATGCAATCGAAGTTTTAAAGGTCAAACTTGTTTTGATAATCATAAAGCAACATCATCTACAAATAAAAAATCTATTTGTACTCTTATAAATTCCTGTACAAAATGCTTTAAAGTATACAGAACCGATGTAAATCATATATGCTATGGACATTTGTGTAAAAACTGTAATATAAATGTAGCTTCAGACCACCAATGCTTTATTACACCGTCTAAAGAATTAGCTGAACTTAAAAATATATTATATATTTTCTACGATCTCGAAACAACTCAAGATGATATCATCGGGGAGAAACTTCATGAAGGTGTTGCAATAGGGGATATAATTGAACATCAGCCTGATTTATGTATTTTTGAACAACGTTGCACGCATTGTATATTGTCTAATATTGAAAGATGCAATTTTTGTGGACTTCGAGAACATGTGTTGAAACAAAATCCAATACAAATGTTCTTAGAATATATACTCAACCAAAGAAAGATATTTCATAAAGTTGTAGTTATTGCACATAACGGACAAGCATTTGATAATCAGTTTTTATTAAACTATATCTTAGAGAAAACCATCATCAAACCAAAACTAATTATGAGGGGAACAAAGATAATTTTAATGCTGTTAGATAACGTGAAATTTATTGATTCACTAAACTATTTTCCAATGCCGTTATCTAGTTTACCGAAGGCATTTGATTTAGATATAAATTTAAAAAAAGGATATTTTCCTCATATGTTTAATCGTAAAAATAATATAAAATATAATGGAAAGTTGCCCGATCGGAAATATTACTGTTATAATTCAATGAGTGCATCAGAAAGAAAACAATTTCTTGAATGGTATGAAGAAAATAAAAACAAGTCTTTTAACCTCCAAGAGGAACTTGTAGAATATTGTATGAATGACGTAAAAATTTTGACAGCAGCCTGTATTAAATTCAGACAGCTATTTTTGGAAGAATGTAAGGTTGAGCCATTTTTAGAGGCCACTACAATTGCATCAGCGTGTAATTTGGTTTTTAGAAGGAATTTTTTAAAACCGTATACAATTGGACTTATACCTAAACAAGGATATCGCTTATCAGAAAACCAGTCAATCATTGCCATAAAATGGTTAATGTGGGAAGAAAAACGAAGAAAAATAAAAATTCAGCATAGTGGTAACGGAAAGGAAAAAGTAATTTTTGGTCTTCGTGTTGACGGATATTGCACAGACACAAAACAAATATTTGAGTTTTATGGCTGTTATTACCATGGCCATCCAAAATGTTTCAAAAATAATAATAATAAAAAATATGAAACACGTTATGAGGCTACATTATCCAAAGCCAATAAATTACGCTCTATAGGTTATCAAGTAATTGAAAAGTGGGAGTGTGAATTTCGAAACGAAATGAGATCAAAAGAATACATAGAATTTTTCGCAAAATTGGAGAACGAAAGTTTGATACCACTAAAACCACGTGATGCGTTTTATGGCGGTAGAACAGGAAACACAAGAACATATTATAAATGTGCGCCTGGTGAAAAAATAATGTATATAGATATATGCTCACTATATCCTTGGGTGTGTAAATATGGAAAATTCCCAGTGGGTCATCCAAAAGTTCATGTTGGAAAAATTGAATGCAATAAATTAAATTTAAATGATACTGAAGGATTAATAAAGGCATTGATACTTCCCCCAGAAAAACTCTATCACCCGGTTTTGCCTATAAATCAAAATAATAAGCTAATGTTTTCCTGCTGTCAAACATGTAGTTTCGAAATGAATAATGATGACTGCTCGCATGACAATCGTAGTAGGTCAATTTTAGGAACGTGGGTTATAGATGAAGTAAGAGAAGCTGTTAAACAGGGATACAAAATTGTGGAAATATACGAGGTATGGGAGTATACTGTTAAACAATTTAATCCCCTTACATCACAACAAGGAATTTTTACAGAAATGATGAACAAGTTCCTTAAAATTAAACAAGAAGCTTCTGGCTGGCCTAGCTTTTGCAAAACACCAAAGGAAAAGTGCAAATATTTAGAAAAATTTTCGAAAGTAGAAGGCATAAATTTACAGTTCAACGATATAGAAAAAAATCCTGGACTTAGATCATTAGCTAAGTTAATGTTAAACTCTTTCTGGGGTAAATTTGGACAGAGAGAAAATCAATCAAAAACTGAAATAATAAATGAGCCTTATGAATTATTTACTATTCTTACTGATCCTTCGAAGAATGTAAATCAAATAACTCCAATAAACGAAAAAACAGTTTTGGTAAATTGGGAATACAAAGAAGAAACAGCTGAATCATTATCAACAGTTAACGTTTGCATAGCTGCTTACACTACCACACAAGCTCGTTTAAAATTGTATTCTTACTTAGACAATTTAAAAGAACGAGTTTTGTATTACGATACAGATTCAATAATATATGTAGCACGTGAAGGAGAATATAACCCTCCAACTGGAGTTTTCATAGGAGATATGACAGATGAGCTTGAAGAATATGGAATTGGAAGCTATATTACAGAATTTGTTAGTGGTGGTGCAAAGAACTATGCATACAAAATATATAGTACCAACTCCAAATGCGAAAAAACTGTTTGCAAAGTGAAAGGTATTCGTTTAAATTACAACGCTTCACAAGAAATAAATTTTGGCTCTATGAAACAATTAGTTAAAAAATTAAACAACTTTCAACAAATAAATATAACATTTCCTAGTATTCGCCGAACATACGATCACAGAGTCATCACTGTTCCTGAAATAAAGTCATATCGAATAAATTCCAGAAAACGAGTTTTTGCAGATGATTATACTTCAGTTCCTTATGGCTTCAAAAAGAAAAAAATTTAAAAAATTATTGTTAATATGTATATTGTAAAAATTTTGTATTAAACTATTAAATTACAGCATTAAACAAAATCTTTTAATTTTACCGTTTTTAATTTTCAGAATATAGCCAACAAATTATTTACATATATATATCAGTATATATATATATATATATATATATATATATATATATATATTTACTGATTTTATTCAAATTCACATTTGCAGTTTAACTCTTCAATAATAATGTCAAAAGCACAAATAGTATCTGAAATTCATCGTCCAGTTAGACGTAGATTTCGGCCTATCAAAAAGTAATGTCGGCCTATCAAAAAGTAAATAATGGATACAAGTTTCTCTTAACTGTTATCGATATATTTTCAAAATATGCATATGCCGAAAAAGTTAAATCAAAGGCAGCAGATGACGTAGTTAAAAGTATGGAAAAGATTTTTAAAAGGGAGGGGAAGTCTCCAAAAAATATTCATTCTGACCAGGGAAAAGAATTTTTCAACAAAAAATTCCAAAATTTAATGAAAAGCTATAAAATAAATCACTATCATACTTATTCAGAAATGAAGGCTAGTGTTTGTGAAAGGTTTAACAGAACATTAAAATCAATTATGTGGAAACAGTTTAGTTTACAAGGAAATTTTAAATGGATAGAATTTTTACCAAAACTAATTGAAAAATATAATAACACAAAACATAGTACAATTAAGTTAAAACCAAACCAAGTTACATCACAAAATGAAAAACAAATTCTTCGTTCAATTTATAATTACCCTAAAATATTTAATAAGGGAAAATTTAATGTTGGTGATTTTGTTAGAATTGCAAGGTCTAAAGGTACTTTTCAAAAAGGATATGAACCTAACTATTCAACTGAAGTTTTTAAAATAGCTTTCAAAAACAAGACAGACCCGATTACATATAGTTTAAAAGATTATAAAAATAAATTAGTTCGTGGTGGCTTCTATGAACAGGAACTGACTAGTGTCAAAGACCCCAATGCTTATTTAATTGAAAAAATTTTACAACGAAAAGGCAATAAAGTATATGTGAAATATTTAGGTTTTGATAATAGTCATAATCAATGGATAAGTAAATATGATATTCTTTCATAAAAAGTGTAATAAGAATTTATGTAGAAAATTTGTTCTTAACTTTAGAGCACTATTAAATGCAACAATGTTGTAAAAATGTTGCAAAAATGTTAATAGAAAAATAAAAATGGAAAAATATTTACTAATAAAAATAAATAATTTAGGAATAGGTAAATAAAAAAATAATATTCTTTCATAAAAAAGTATAATTAGAATTTATGTAAAAGATTTTTTCTTAACTTTAGAACACTGTTAAATGCAACAATGTTGCAAAAATGTTAATAGAAAAAATAAAAATAGAAAAATATTTACTAATAAAAATAAATAATTTAGGAATAGGTAAATAAAAAATAATATTCTTTCATAAAAAAGTATAATTGGAATTTATGTAGAAGTGTTTTCTTAAATTTAGAACACTGTTAAATGCAACAATGTTGCGAAAAATGTTATATAAAAAAATTATAGTTTTATTATTATCAATTAGAATTTATTACATTAATAAACAACTTACTTTACAACTTTTTGTTTTTAATTAGTTTTCTTAAGGATTTTGATTTCTAAACATTGATAATACAATTTTTTAGAAGAAAAATTTAGTATAAATAAAGTGGAATTTTTCTTAAGATATGTCAATTCAAAGACAGAGCTCAACATAATAAGAATACAGAAAAAAGGAAGCAAAAATGGAAAACACAGCAGAAATTTTCGCCTACGCTCAGCAAATAGAGCCAACACAGCAAATAGAGCCAACACAGTTAGCCCCAATTAAACGGAAAAGAATAAGAACTCAACAGGAATCGCAGCCACTTCATCAACAACAACATCATCATCATCATCAACAACAACAACAACAACCACAACAGCAACAACATCAACAATTTCAACAACAACAACAAGAAGAAATCATACTTCTTCAAGAAGAAGAACCACCAACAAAAAAAAGCTTCAAAGAAGCTTTTAATAACAAAAATGTGGAAACTAGAAAAAGTTTCCTAAAAACTAAAGATATGGAGCAAGATGCTCTATATCATATAATAAATGTTAAGCAAATAAAGACCATTTATGGTCTTAAGTGGGTCTTTGAGACCCGCAATTTAATTATATTTGTACCTCAAAAATATTCTGATATTTTTGAGAATTTAGATTTTGTAAAAGAAATAAAAGAAAAAGAATATTTTGTATATAAAGATAAAAATTTAAATTTAAATATTATAGATATATCTGAGTCGTTTGGTAAAATATATGCAAATTACCAATAAAAGATGTAAATTGGTTTATAGTTATATAAGTTTTTATTATTCATAAATAAATATAAATTTCAAAAAAGGTATAAATTTCTTTTATTTAGTTGCTTTATTTTTCAGATTCATGTTTAAATGTACTTAATGTTAATATGTATATGTAGTTATAAAATGGATTTATTTAATTTTTTTCGTAAAAACACAGGTATTTCATAAAAGAGCCGAGAAAAATTACATCATACATTAAATTTTTGAACTGGAATAAAAATCTCTACTTTTAACCTTGTAACATTCTTTTCTTTACAGATCTATATGAATTTCTTTTACTATTTTAGATCTTGGCATGATTTTTAATGGGATATCAGTGATGAAGAAGGAGATCCAGATTATTTAGAAATTATACCAAATTTATAAAATAACAAATTATACCTAATTTATAAATAATGAAATAAATAACAAATTATATAGTTACAAAATTGTTTTATTTAATATCTTTTTTTTTTTTTTTTTTTTTTTTTTTTGTAAAAATACAGGTTTTACATTTATTTATACAGGCATAAAAGAGTCGAGAAAAATTACATCGTATATTAAATTTTTGAACCGGAATATAAATCTCTTCTTTCAACTTTGCAACATTCTTTTCTTCACAGGTCTTTATGTATTTTTTAACATATTCCTTTACATTTGGCTCTGCAGTTTTATTATATGCAACTACTGCATGTAGGAAATCAATCAAACTGTAAAACTCGTCAGCTTCCTCTTTGTTAATGCTAAGATTCTGTCCTACTGTAGATTTTAATCCACTTTGTAAACATAATTTTGAATTTTTAATTGACTGCTTGGAAAATTTTTTATGAAATAGGTCATAAAATTTACACCATTCATGATATTTTAAAATAATTGGTTTCATTCCAATCCAATGAAAAACACTTGCAACTTCAAAAAAATCTGTGTTAAATCCGACAACTATTTTTAATGTGTGACTTCTGTTGAGAAAGTATGTATAACTCAGCAACAAATTAATGCTAGGACTTTGCTCTTCCATTATTTTAATTACACTAAAGTTTATTATTAAATGTTATATCTCTTAGGAAGACATGATTGAGAAATATTATAATTTTCAAATATATGGTGAAAAGTATTTATTATATTTTTGTCATTTTCTATATGATTTTCTTTATTAAATTGTTTTAAAAAAGCGTTCATACTATATCCGCAACATCTATACCATGTATAAACACAACAATATTGCCCACAAACATCTGAATAGTTACTTTGTAACTGTTTCTTATTAAAAATTATACATTGATTTTTTAAGTAACTTAAAATTTCTAATTTATCTGGTTTTCTACCAAACGAATCAAAATATTCAACACAGCCATTCTTTGGCTTAAAAATAGCTAACCAATGTGTTCCCGGATCTTTTGATTTATCAGTGTTTACAATTAAAAAAGTTTGTTTTTCAATTATTCTGGGGAGTTGATCCAGAGCAAAAACTCCTTTAAAAAATTTACGTGTGTGTTTGTTACATCTTAATACGTCACTTATCTCTAGGGTATTCATCAATCAAATTGATTCAAGTCATATACTTTAGTTGTTTCTTTAATATAATTAGATAAAAACTCTTTTTTGATTTTTTTATTTGTTATAATAACATCAAATTTTTCTAGTATTTGACAGAGCTCTTTATTTATTTTATCGTTGTACACAGTTCCAAAAGAGTAATTATCAAAATTATCATTTATAAAATCCCTAGTTGGAAATTTATACTTGAGCTCTTTTACAAACTTTTTACAAGGTTCTTTAAAACCAACTATACAAATATCTTTCGCAAACAAGGTATTATTATCATCACTACAAAATGTTACATCCAGAAGTGCACAAGCCAGTGACATTTTGTCAAATATTCAAATTTACTTTTATATATGCTATTTATAGGTTTGAGAATATATTTCGGTTTTTATCAATTTGTAAACTTGCATAAAATTCTCCATAAACAATAGCAGTCAGTGTAGATGTAAGTGGTTTTGGTAGTCTTGCCTCAATTCTAACTGTACCTTGATTTAGTAGACCTTGACACACTTCATTTCCTGATGAATCTGGAGTTAAATCAAAAGCTAGAATGAAAAACCCATTACTAAACATAGACTTTGTTATCTGATGACCTTTATCATTGTGGTAAATTCCAGTTCCCGAAAAAAGTCTACTGTATGCTCTTGTACAGCAATTATTTTCATCTGAAAAACTGGTTTCAATTGCTGAATTAGGTATTTGAACACCATTTACGTTTAACACAAATTGTGAAATATCAAAATGTTTAAAATTGTATGGGTTTTTTGACCTTTTTCCAGAGTAACCTGTATTTTCTGTCATGCAAAAAATGATTGTGTTTGGCAACTGTCCAATAAAAACATTATCAAGTGATATTGATGAACTATTCTGTGGAATGGTAAAAGTTTTTACCTCTACCCGTTTGTAATTGTATTTGGCATTAGTTTTTTCCAATACAGCATTATGTGCTAATAGCACACTAGGATTAATTGTTACATGTCTTATAAATAAAGTGGCTTCTAAAATTTTCAGTTGAGATTCATCGGTATCATCTGCAAAGAGGTAAAAATCTGGTTTTTATAATGTTAGGACAACTCGAACATCGACATTGTTTATGAGAAGTGTAGGTTGGTTAAACATATCTAAATGTAATTTCCCCATAAGTTCCACTACATTGCTATTTTGGTATAATTTTTGACGTTCTTTTGAACCACTATTATCTGTTTTTGCTATATTTGGCTTATCTAGCATCCATCCACCACACTCCAAATGCGTTGTAGCGGCATCCGTACCATAATTTAACAATGATTCAATATAAGCTCTGTAATGATAATTGCCATCTGATGGAGATATATTCTTTCCATTTAGTTGAACATTACATTGTTTTATTAATGAATGTAACATATTATTAACCACACTTGGTTGTTGTATAGGTGTTCCATCAGTTTTTTTATCTTTATTCCATTGAGTTCCATCTTTTTTTAAAATTTGTACTTTTAATTTTAGATATGTCGAAGACAAGTCTCTATATGTATCACCGTGCCCTAGTGAAACAAATTCTATGACAGACGGATTATCTAAAGAAGCAATAGGGTTATAGGAAACTTCTTCAGATCGTAAAATACTTGACTGAATAGGCTGTGTTTTAAAAATATCAAGCTCTGACTTCATACATTCAATCATAATTATTCAAAAATATCTTTTTGTTTGTTTTTGTTATTAACTTTGCGTCGCTTCGACGTAAAATAATTTAAATTATTAATGAGAGGTCTTTTTATAGATTTTCTTCGTTTTCTTTTGCCTTGTCCATACATTTCATTGAGTTTTCGCACTGCACCTCGTCTTACATTTTTCATTATCTCTTTACTTCGATCTTGAACCACTTCTTTTACATTTGCCCCTGTGGCAATATCAGATAATGCATTAATACCAGAGTTAATAACCTCTTTTTTAAATATATTACCTCCAGACGTAAATATTGGTTTTAAATATCTAAAAAGACTACCGAAAAAGCTCCCTAACCCTCGTCCCCTTTGGTAAGGTACAATTGAGTGTAACAAAGGACCAATATCCTCAAGACCTTTTCCTGATTGAACTAAATAATATTTGTAGTACGCTCTCTCCATAATGAATAAAATAAAATAATATATAGTTTTGTAAAATCGCTTTTATTTATACTTTTTTAAAATGTAATACAATTTTTGTTGGAATTGAACTATTGGAAAAGTTTATTTTGTATCCATATTTATCACATAAAAGTAATGAAATGTTATTAAATGATTTCTCCACATTGCAATATTGAATATTACTGAATTCTTTTACAGTATCAGTGAAAGAATTTTGTATGTTAACAGATCTTAAACACCTTATATCTTTATCACCTAGTTTTTGCGGTTCAATTATATCTGTGTATATAAAAAACATATCTGGTTTACTAATGGGAATCAATTGTACACTATCTATAAAAGTTTTGAAAGCTTCTATTACACGTGATTTATATTTTTTAAAATATGTAACTTTAAAAGATACTTGATTGAAACATGTTGTCAAAAGTCCTTCGAGGGTATAAGCGTAATTTGCTCTTATTTTTATATCTATTTTAGGCTTAGTAACACATATTGTGGTGTAACTTAAATTTTTAGGCATCTCCTCAGCTTTTATTGGTTGTGTATAATGAACTTCATCGTTTATAAAATTAAAAATTCCCCAAATCAACTGTCGTTCAACTTCTTTTCTTGTAAACCTATTAAGTGGGCGTATATTTTGAATTAGTGTTGGTAGTAGAAAAACTTTCCAGTCGCATATCATTTGTTTTTCTATGTATGGAATATATGATGTTCCAACCCCTATCATATCTTTCTGCATACCTTTAATAAATATTTGAGTACTTTTTTCCCATTCTTCACCATACACATTTGGAACGAAATCATTAACATACATTTCTGAAATACCGACTTTCCACCTTGAATCACACATGTATTTATTCATTTTATTTGTAAAAGATGATAATGAATTTTCTGGATAATAGTTCGTAGATGAATCACTGAGTAAAGTGGCATAAAATTCATCATTTACTTGTATGTTGTCCATGAGCTTGCGGATTTATTCTTACGAATTGGAAAATTAAGTTCTGTTTGAGTATTACCTACTGCTGACCTTAAAACACGTCTTGATGAATTATTCAACTCTTTGCTATTTATAGTTTTTTCTTTTTTCGTTGGTGGGCTTGGGCTATCTAAAGGAACAGTTATAATGTCCCCTGTATCAGTTTCAAAAATTTGTACATTTTGATTTCTAATTGATTTTCTTTTTCTAAGGCGTTCTCCAACTGAAGCAGCTGACAATGCTTTTGTTAAAACATTTTCCTGAATTTCATCATCAAATACTTCGTCATCAGCTTCTTTTTCATATACTTCTTCTTCTTCAGGAACAACTTGTATTCCTACATTCTTATATTCAGGATAATGCGATTGAGCTTCCGCATCTATATACATTGGTTTTGCACGAGTTTGAGTACCTTTTGTTTCCGTAATTTTTACTTTCTCCTCTTTATTTCTAGGAAGTACTCTATTTTTGTTTCTTATTTTAAATAAATTTTGTCTGTATAAATACCATTTTTGAGTGTCTGTTAGATATTTATTTAACAATATTTTTTTCATATTTTTATCCAACTCATTTAATTCAAAGTCTGCATTTTGTTTCATTTTCTCATAAATCTCGGGTTTTAGTATAATCATTTTGTTAAATGTTGTATTATTCATTTTATAAAATTTCCGATTATCCCTGATAGTACTGCACCAAGAAGTGTAGGTAAAAATCCACCACGTTGAATAATGATTTTTCTTTTATTATTTATAGATTTTTGGCGGCAAATGAGGGATCTCAATTCCTTTTTATACTTTCGTAATTGGGTTGTTGATTTTTTACTTAGATTACAATTACCTTTTAAAATATTTAAAGCAATTTCACAAAATGTTTTGATTACTTCAGGGTCACAATGTTTTATAATTACTTTCTGAAATTTCAGTTTAGAGCTTTTTAATAGGTGCAATATATGACGGTTGACCTTCAAACGTTTCATATTCTTTGCCAAATTGTTCTAATTGATCTCTTGTACAAAAACACAAACCTTTTCCAAATATATCACTTCTTAATCGAAATATATCATTAACGTCTTGAGTAAGATCTATTAATATATACCCGTATGGTTCTGACGTCACTTCATTATATACTTTTTCAAATGCTTTGATTTGATTGGGATATATTTGGCGAGCTAGAGGTAATATCTGCGATTTATCTCTTGGATTTTTGAAAAGTACTAGATATTTACAGTTAAGCGAAATATCTCTTGAAAATTTACCCTGGTGAAAAACATTTTGTGTTACAAATATTACAGATAAATTTCTATGGTGTGATCCTCTAGTAAATAAATCACATACATACTTATCATGGGAATTTAACATCATATCATCGATAATAATTAACAAAGGTTCTTTATTGTCATTAAAATCCGGAATAGTGTTACTATATTCCACATCTTTTAAGTATTTTGGAACGGCATTTTTGTCTGGATTACACCAAATAATTTTATTAATATGTGGTTGTATATTTTCTTTTTTATACTTTATTAAATTATGAATAAAAGTGGTTTTACCACAGCATGATGGCCCCGCTACCATCATTGTAAATGGATGAAATAGCATAGTTGTATTAGTTAAAAATAGCACTGTTAACCTATATTTATATGAAAAGCTCTTTTGCCGAAGTGAATATAAATGTAAATTTATTTATTCTAATGAGTATTCTTACACAAACCGTCGACATGGTTAAACGAGTTCTCATAGTTGACCTACAATTTTTACAAGGAAATGAAAAGCAATGTTTCCCAAAAGAATTAGCCATACTTGAAAAAGGAAGTTTAATTCCAACTGTCTATCACTTCAAAGCACCGTACCCTTCAGAGGAACTTAGTCCAGATATGAAATATAATAACCAGTATTGCGAAAATAAAATAAATGGACTTAAATGGAATAACGGTCTAGTTGAATATTTAGATGTAAAATGCATATTAAAACACTATTTAGAGTCAGCTGAAAAAATTTATGTTAAAGGAGAACAAAAAAAACTATTCCTTCAAAAGTACATTGACAGTGATAAAATAGAAGATTTAAGCAGAACCTTGCCGTCATTACAAAAGATTGATAACTTTAAATCAAATTGTCCTATACACTTATTAAACAACAATTTCAGATGTGCTGTTAAAAATTGTTATAATGTATATATGTATCTTTTAAAAGAACAAATGTTAGATTAAAACAGCACAGATTTCTATAAAATTGTAAAATATTTTTAAATAAAAAATTATTTCAAACATATAAATAAATTTGTTTTATTTTTTTTTTTAACACAACATAAGAATACATCTTTTTTGTTCTACATTCTTATATATCAATAAAATCTTAAAATACTAATAATTTTTTCTTTCCTCTTCTTTAAATATTTCATCAGAACAAAAAAGAAAAGAAAAAAATTCATCTCAAAATATCAATTTGGTCAAGGTTGATTCAGATTTAAAAACCAGCTTTGCACTTTTTTCTTTTAATTTTAAAAATTCGCATAGGTACACTTAATTTGTTTAAATTTTTCTCTTTACATTTTATAAAAACGCATTTTTTCTTACTATATCCATTTACGCCTATTACTTAAACCACATGTTAGATATTTTTGATTTTCTGTTTGTTTTCTTTTTATTCATATTTTTGTCGACATTCTTACATAATAATAAAATCTTATACGGTGATACTCGCAATTAATTAATGGTTTTTATTTCCTCTTCTTTAAATACTTCATAAAAAAGAGAAAAAACAAGAAAAAAAGAAAAAAAATGCATCTCAAAATTGCATTAATTTTGTTGATTCTTCATCTAAGATGTAAAAAACCAGTTTGCACTTTTTTTAAATTTTAAAGAAACGTATAGGTACATTTTTTTCTCTTTACATTGTATGAAAAAGCATTTTTTTTTCCTACTATTTTCCTGCATACCTATTACTTAAACCAAGTATACAATCTTTATAAACAACTGACGATCGCCGCCAGTCTGACTTACTTTTAAAATGACCTTGACATACTTCCTGTCTGGCCTTCCGGGTGACCTTGACCTACTTATGGGTGACCTTGACCTACTTCCGGGTGACCTTGACCTACTGACCTGTCTGGCCCAAGTGCCTACCTATCTACTTATGGTTATTAAGCATAATAACAACGCCATGTGTAATATAACCTCATATGATATTTTTGAAGGTTAACAAGTTAATGCCGAATAAATTTCATAATTTAAAAACAAGTTACTATACAAAATGTTAAAGAAATATGTATGTGAATTTATTAAAAGCAATATTCATTTTATTTAACATTAATGTCCATTACATGGCTTAAAACAGGATTTTTGAATTTGATCAATCTGCTTGGTTAAAAGCTTATTTTGACTTAAACATAAGGCTAACAGCACAAGCTACCAATAAAATTGATATTGAACGTTTTAAATTTAAGAATAATGCCCTTTTTGAAAAATGTATAGAACACGTAAGAAAATATTGTAATGTAAAACTAGTTTCAAATTGGGAAAGAAGGTATGGCGCCAAATCATTAATTTATTCGCCTTTTTCAAAAATAGTACAGTTTTTAATGAGAATTTAGTAGCTATTGAATTATTTAAATCTGATATCCTAAGCCTATTTATGTTCGTTTCTGTGTTCTGGAAATTTCGAAAACGCTAATATATGAATATCATTTCGGTTACATGAAACCAAAATTTGGCGAAAATTGTACTGTATGTACTGTACTGTAATTTCTAATTTTAATATTTACCAGACAATTAAAGAAGATTGTAAAACCCGTTTCGATACTAGTGATTATCCTTTGAATAATATTTGGGGAATACCAAGAGTTAATAAAAAAGTTGTAGGGCTAATGAAAGATGAGTTGAATGGACAAATAATGTCTCATTTTGTTGAGATAGACCTAAAATGTATGCAATCAAAGTTGAATATAAAGGAAAACTAAAAAAAAATAAAAGGTGTTAAAAAAACGATTGTAAAAAGAGAAATTTGTTTTGATGATTTTGTAAATTGTTTGAATAATTCTGTCGATAAGATTATTAACAGAATTTAATAAAATCTCAAAAACATACTGTTGTTAGTATTATTCAATCGAAACGAGTTTTAAACGCGTTTGATGATAAAAGATTTATTTTAACAGATGGTTATAATACATTGCCATGGGGTCATTAATAGCATTAAGAGCGGGTGAACAAGGACGTTTTAAAAATATTGATGTCCTCGCCATAGACAAGATGTATGAAGTTATAACGTTTAAATGTTTGGAGACAAAACGAGAGTAAAAACTACTACTTTGTGAGGTAAAAGACCAGTTCGATAATGAAAAAAAAACTTTTTATATGCCGGACAGATTTAGCAAAAAAATGTCAACAGATGCTGAATTAAACGAATTAAACAAAGTAGGCTTCTATATTAAATTCTTGGGAAGAGACGAACCGAGATGGAACATGGCTCTATTCGAGTTAATACCAATGACGAGTATTGATTCCCAAAAAAAAAATGTTGAAATATAAAAACAAAGACCTTACTATTTAATAAAAGAAAAAAAATTTTAAATTGTTAAATTGTTTGTATTTCATATTTCTCAAAATGAATATTTTTCAGGCGAATCCATTTAAATAAGCCCTTGTTTCCAATATGTCCGAATGTATAATTTTCTATATTTGTCTGGGTTAGTTATTTTGTTGGAAATTTATAATTGCACTTCTCTACAACAGATTTACAGTTTGGTTTGATGCCAGCCACAGCAAAAAATGGATTATTTTCATCTATAGACAATGCCAAGTCAACAAGAGCACACGACATTGTAAAATAAATAAAGCAGGTTGGTGTTGCTTCCTTTTATATGTTTATGTAGACGTTACGATTTTTATCGATTTCTATACTTGCATCGAATTTAGCTAAAACAATTACACATGTTATTGTTGAAGTTAGTGGTGAGCTAAGTCGTACTTCAATTTTTTACAACTCTCTGATTAAGTAAGTTCTGATAAGTCTCTGTACCTAAATCATCTGCTGATAAATCGAAAGCTAGTATGATGTAACCTTTCGTAAATAGTTCTTTTGAAATTTGATGACCTCTGTCTGAATGATGTATACCTGCTCCGCTGAACAATGTCAAATAAGCTCGTGAATTGCAAAATTCATTTGATGTGAAAATGGAGAGTTTGGTACTGGTAAAATTGCATAAAATTGAAGTTGCGTAAGATTATAATGAATTATAATTATAATTTCCAATTAAAATCTTCATTGCTTACCAAAATACTTGTTTGTACTGGCAACGAAGCAAAAAGATCAAGTTCAGATTTCATGCACTCCATGTTTTTTGTTTTTTAACTAAAAATATAAGATGTTTTACTTTTCTTTTTGCGTCGTTTAGGCTTGGAATGTGACTTTTTGGGAATTGCACGCCTTTTTATACTTCTTCGTTTTCCAACATACATTGAGTGTAACTGATTGACCATTGATTTTACTAAATGTTTTATACCACCTTTACTTTTGTCAATTATTGCTTCTTTTATATTTGCACCTGAGGCTATATCACCAAGAATTTTTTTACCCGTGTTTAGGGCTTCTTTTTTAATCAAATCCCAACTTGATGAAAAACTCGTTTTAGGTAACGTATTGAACTTCCAAATATGTAGCTGAAACCTCTACCTCGTTGTATAACTGGATAAAATTGTTACAACGGGCCAATATCATTGATACCACCTCCCACCTGCGATGATTAATATCTTACGTAGGCACGTTCCATATTTGACACAATATTTTGAAGTTAGCAGTATTTATATTGTTTTTTTTTAACCAATGATTTTTAAAATGTAAGACTATTTTAGTTGGATAATAGTTTGCAACAAAATTAATTGCATCACCATATTGATTACAAATTTTAATTGCGATAGTTTCGAAAGCTATATCACAATAAATCATTATCATCCTTGTTGCTCTCATTATCATCTCTTCATTATCATCCTTGTTGCTCTCAATGGTTCGTTTAAATAATTCAGGTAATTAGTTTTAAAATTTGTTATATTTTTTATTTCTGTTGAAATAATTAAGTAAGTAATTTTTTTACATTATATTCCTGTTAATTTTTATGTAAAAGTTTTCTTCATCAAAAGTCTGTGATATTCAAATCAAATCTTTCTGGTTTTGTTCCAATACTTTTTTATATTCTACGTTTTCATAATCTTTGTTATCTGAAACATACAAATAAAGTTCATTTTAAATTTCCAATCATCAAATTGAATTTCTGATTTATTGTATGAATAGTAAGTATATCCTATAGATTTTGTTATTTTAGTTTTTTTAAGACGATCTTCAGGATTAGTTACATGCATTTTTTTGTCATATTCATCTTTTAACAAATAATCGTTAATATAAATTGCAGCAATACCAACTTTCCAGTTATCATTTCTTAAAGGAGATTTATTTTCAAATGTAGCTAGAGAATTATCCGGAAGCAATTTTAAACTATCGCTGCTAAACTAATTACCGCTGCTAAGGTAATCTAGAATTCATTTTGTTCGTCCATATTTGTTGAATTAACGAAAATTATTATGAGCTCTTCTATTTATATGTTGACCATGTTGGTACAGACATTGTTTTCTTTGGAGTTCTGTATAGTGATTCGTTTAGTTTGCATTTTTTCGTATCAGGAAAATGTGATAGTATGCCATGAGAAATTACATTTCCATTGCGTCTTGACACCTATCTTGTTTGAGTTTCTTTATCAATTGAAATTCCAGTTGATTTTTCTGGTAATTTGTTTGTATGTCTTCTAGTGATGCCATATTTGATTAAATTTTGCCGATATAAATACCATTTTTTAACTGGTTCCAATTTTTTATCTTATAAAATATTTTTAATTTTTTGATCAAATATACTTAAATTTTTATCTTTTTCAATTACATTTTTAAGTTTTTTAAATATTTCAGGCGGCATAACAATCATTCGTTGCATTATGTTACTAAATAGTTTTCCAATTACACCAGATAAAATGGTGCCAATCAAAGTAAGTAAAAAACCACCCTGTTGAATTAACATTTTTCGTTTTGCTTTAATAGTTTTTTTTTGGGCAGGCTAATTGCCGTAATTGTTTTTTGTATTTTTTTAGTTTCGTTTTTTGGGAGGTGAATGTTAATTGTTTCTATTTAAGACATTGATTGAATCTCTGCAATAGCCTTGATAGTATCATCATTCGTACTGCAATTGTTTAGTACTCGTAACATATGTCGGTTTTTCTTCAATCGTTTCATATTTTTCTAAATTATTTAAATTGCTCGGTGAACAAAAACAAACACAATATTTGTTAGAAAATATATCGGTTCTAATTCGAAAGCAATCATTATTGTCTTGTCTTAAATCTAGAATCATATAACCATGCGGCTTTGATGTTATTTCATTATATACTTCCAAGAACCCTTTTATATTTTCGGTAAATAGTATTCTAGCAAGTGGGTAAATTTGCGATTTATCTCGTGGATTCTTAAACAAAACCAGATATTTGCAGTTTAGCGAAATATCTCTTGAAAATTTCCCTTGATGAAACACATTTTGTGTTAATAAAATAACTGTCAAATTAAAATAAAAAATTCACAAACTTGTTTGTTAGCAGCGTCTAACATTAAATCGTCTAAAACAACTAGTGTAGGATTTTCCCCATTAATTATTTGCTACCATCATGGTAACAGGATGATTTAAGTATATCATTATCAATATAAGTATAACGAAATATTAAGCGATAAGTGACAATTTTTTAGAAATATATCAAAGCTTTTACAGTAATCCTTTTTGTATTAATTGTGCTATGGAACTACATGAAATACAACAGTTCTTAGACAATTATTCGGATGTACTGCTATTGGAACATAAAAATCTGATTTTATATTTATTTGAAATTTTACAACAACATGCTAATCTAAATGGAATTACGTCAATTAACGGTCTCCATTCAAAGAATTTTTCACCAAAGAATTTAGACGTATAATGGGAAAAAATAAAATCAATCACTATCACACTTATTCTGAATAAAAAGCATCTATTGTGAAACGTTTCAATCGTACTTAAAAAAACGTTGAAACGTTTCAATCGTACTTAAGGCAATTATGAATGGTTATTTATTTTACCAAGACTAATTAAAAACGAGAAAGAATACAGTTGCCTTTGTCAACTCTTAGATACCCGTACGAACCGTTAGTATGTTAACAGCCTGTCACTCTGCTTACAATATTATTTTTTTAATATTGTAGTATTTTAAAATAATTTGGGTGAATTTTATAATTTGTAGAACTATGGGTTGTACATATATTCAAACTATATGTTTATACATTTTTCAAAAGCAGATTCTAACCTTTCGCATAACGATTATCAATCCAAAACTTTTTCAAATATTCTATAGTACCATTTAATACTAAGTGGTAAATGTATATTAAATTACAAAATAGTAAATATAATTTTAAATATTATCTCCATACTTTGCAATATTTCTTTAAAAATATTTCCATTCATAGAATAATTTCTTATAAGTACAATAAAATACATATATGTATGTAAATATGGCGCTATATAATATACATCTATACTCTTATCATTCATTCATCGATATGTAAATAAACATGTTATTATATAAGTATGTATGTATATCAATATCATACAAATAAAAATTCTTCAAGCAACCGGTATATATTTATTTATTTATATTTTTTTGTACTACACATTGTATCAAATTAATTCAATTTCAAATTATCGAGTAAAACAAAATGCAAAAAATTCGTTAAAGAAATTTGTTAGAAAATTTGAAAAACTCAAGTAACACTTTCGTGAATTATAAAGTAACCCTAAATTATTAAAAAAAGTTTTTAACGGAAATAAGAGAATAATGTTGAAGCTTTAATTTTTATGTATTACTTCAAAAAAATTTTTAACAGGTGTTCAAGTTACTGGTGTTTAAAAATAGGACATTTTCAGTTTTTGACTCCTTACAGCTTATTTTCAAAGATCTAACTTCTGTCAAAATTTCAAGTTTCCAACTTAAACCATTTAGAAGATAGAAGGGTTAAAGGATTTTGCAATAATTCAGTTTTGCATAACGGTAAATTAAGACCCCGTATAGCACAAGTTATTTATTTATTATATACATGTTTGTAAAGCTCATAATAGCACCTATCGTTAGGAATTGAAGATTTGAACATATACCTTATAGAGCTGATTGAAGATTGAAGATATACCTTATAGAGCTTGTGTTATAACAATTTTTCATAATTATTTAATTCATAATAAAACAGTCTCTAATAAAACAGTTTCTATTTTTTCATATTTCTTAAATATTTTACAAAAGAGTACATCTCCAAAAGATATGTATCAAAAGTTAACATGTCCACTGTTATAAAACAAAATGGTACAAGTCCATTTTACTTTCATCTTCTTCTAAAAGAATATTAATGCAAAATACACCCAGTCTAGCAAAAAAAAATTTCCAAAAATCTTTTAAGTTAAATTTTTAGAAACTTTTATTTAGTTTTTGAAAAATTTTAAGCGGAGGACTTGTCACCTTTATTCCTCACTTTCTCAAATAACAATTAAGAAAATACATACTACCTACATACATACATACATATGTACTTATATACCGTTAAGAAAATATGTACTTTATATTTTACAAATATAAAATTTTGCTCTTTTTCTTTTTAAAAAAAAACTTTATACATACCCTTTTCCTGAAAATTTTTACAAGAAAAACTTTTTTAGCGCATTTCCAAAAAAAATTTGAAAAAATGTGAGATAAAATAGAGAAAAAAAATTTAACCATGGGTAGGTCTCATAAAAAAATTAATTTTGTGGAACAACTTTTTTTATCTAGCCCTATCAATCAGGGAACTACAGCCCCTCAAACTTTGAAAAAGCCCTATTTTTAAACGCATATATTTCATGTTGCGTCTGAAATATATGCGTTTAATCTGATAATCTGAAAACGCTATTCAACAGGAATTTTTTTTACCTTTATAAATCAATATCAAAGTTATATATAGTTTTTAAATTTAGTATTTAAATTCACCGTTATGCATGATTTTTCTACCTTCATAACTCCGGAACGCTTGTAGATAGAGGCTTAAAATTTTGAGGCAAGAAAGAACTTTTAGAATTAGTATAAGTTTCCTTAAAAAATGTTTGGTAGCACCCTCTTTTTAAGAGTTATTACTCCTCAAAAATTTAAAATTTGCTATTTTTAGATACCTGTAACTTAGGCACCTGTAAACATTTTTGTTCAACATGTCATGAAAATTAAAGGTTCAATAATATATTTTTTATGTGTGGTAACGGTTTTTCTTAGTTATATAGGGTTCCGGACTTACAGCCTCTCAAAATTCCAGAAAAGTTCTATTTTCACAATTTTTCTTATTACATGACATTTTCAAATTTTTGTGCAAGTCACAATTCTAAGCAGTTTGTATTGTCTTTTGGAAATGTGCCTTGCGGAACCCCTCTCTTTGCAAACCTTTTGCAGAAGCGTTGCCTAAGTTGGCACTGATGGTCCTGCTATTTAGCATATTAGCTATTAGTGCTCTTGGCTCCGGTTTAGGCTTTAGCGTCTACAATTTCTGCCTGATTGACGTCATTAAACGCTCCCTCAATGTCTGTAAATACTGCAAGAGTATACTCTTTGCAATTTAAAGATCTTTTAATCGAGCTAGCCAAAGTGTGGAGTGCGGACTTCCCTTTACAGTAAGCATGTTGAGAGGCTGCCAACAGATTTTTATCTAAGTTGCAGCGGATATGCATGTTGAACAATCTTTCTAAAGTTTTTAGAAGGAAGGACGACAGTCTTATAGGCCGAAAGTCCTTCGCATAGACGTGACTACTTTTGCCGGCCTTGGGTATGAAACTTGGGTAAGCCCTAAAAAAAAACAAATGAAATAAAATTTTTATAATTAGTATCTACATATTATTAAAATTAAAAGTAATTAAGATATTTTTGGATAACATACATGTTTATTATTAGCTATAATAGGTGTTATTAAAACTAAATTAAAATTGGTGAAACGTAAATAAAATTCTTCATATTGTAACTTTGAAATTTTGAAATTAGTTGTGCATTTTCTTCCAAGAAAATCATTATTCGTACAATCGGATTGTTTGTTTAAAAAAATATTTATGTAACAGTTAGAATTTAAACTAAAAAAGAAGAGAAAGAAAAATTGTTATTTTGCGTTTATTAGTATTTGTTCGTGTTGTATTTCATTATATAAATAATTGAATATTGAATTGCCATTTTTGTTGGTTATAAAATACATACCTATATGTAAAAATAATATTGAGTTTTCTATGAATTTGAATTTGCTTAACTTTTTTTAGTATTAATAAATAAAATTAAAAAAAAAAAGAAAAAAAAAACAATTTACAATTGAAAACGAAGGAATAGATCAGCGGCAACTCTAGTTCAAGGTGAAATGGTGAGGGTTAGTAAATATAATTTTCTCCAGCAGATATTGTGAACATTTTACCAGAGTTTGATCCTGATGATGTTAACGGGGTGACAGCGGATGAATGGTTCAAGTAGAAAAATTACGAAGCTACTACAAATGGGACGATGTGTTAGTATAAATATCGATTAGACCAAAGTTGAAAGGCAGCGCTCAAAATTGGTATAACCGAACGGATGATTATTGTGTTGAAAAACGTGATTTTTCAACACAATTTCAAGAAAAGTTTATGCCAATTGTTAATGAAGCTGATGTACATATTGCCATGGCATCCAGAAAACGACGGTACGGCGAAGATTTTAAAGTATTTGGATGAAATTATAGGAATAGGTACGAAAAGCCGTTTAAAGGAAAACGCCATAGTAAAATATTTTATTATAAGAATGAAAGATGATAACCTATTCCAAGCATTTCAAAGCCAACTTATTGAACGATTAAACGAACTGCGAGATAAAATACAATGGTTAAATCGAAATTCAAGAACGATCGTTTCAGAACAAAAGAAAGTTTAAATTTAATACTAAAAAACGAACAATCGATATTAAAATTAAACTTGTTCAATCGGTTGAATGTTATAGTTGTCATCAAATTGGACATTATTAAAGAGATTGTCTAATACCATCATAGACCTGGGTCCACCACATATAACAGAATACACAAAAAGGTTGAACAAACAGAATGTCCACAATAAGTTGGTTTATTAACAGAATTATCAAGTATGTATCATAAAGTTGTCAATATTAATGGTTTTGATATTATAGGACAAATCGATAGTGATAGTCCATGTACACTCATAAAATCTGATTATGCTAGAATGTTACCAGATGAATAAGTTAAGTGTAATAAACAATTTACCGAGTTTCTTGGTGAAACATGTAACGTGAACAGAAAAATGTTTTTGAATTTAAAAATCGATGAAGTTGAGGTGAATGCTGAAGTTTTTATCGTTGATGGTGATAAATTGCCTGTATAGTTATTAATTGGGAGGAACATGCTAGATTTACCACAAATCTAAATAGTAAGGAAGAATTATATAGCCTAATTGGAAAATAATTTGGTGATGCTTATAAAAAATGAACGAAAATCAAATTTTAGAATTATAGAACTAAATTAAATAAATTGCGGTATAACAAATAAAAATGTACGAACGGAACTAGTAAAATTAATAAATTATTATAATAAATTATTTGCAATTGACTTGGAAGATTTAGCAAAAACAAGTAGAATGGAAATATTGATAGAAATGGAAGATGATAAATCGGTAGAACAGAGAGTATATCGTGTTCTATATGCTAAAAAAGAAAAAATTGGTGATATTGTTGAAGATTTAATCGGAAAAGGAATTGTAACACCATCCAAGTATAACTATGCAAGTCCAGTCCTGTTGTTAAAGAAAAAAAATGGTGAAGAACGTTTATGCAGTGGCTATCGCTTTTTAAATGCAAAAACAACACAAAAAATATGTTAAAATATAAAATTCTTCTTCAATACTCCAAATATTGAAGAAGAATTGCAAACTGCAAGCTCTTATAAATAGTCTACTAATTTAGATTTAAACAGTGGATATTACCAGATACTTATGAAAGAGGAATGTTGAAAATACCTGCTTTCGTGACAACAAAAGGGTTCTTTGAGTTTGGGCTGAAAAATGCGTCAACTGTGTATCAACAGTTGATGATGAAATTGAAGAAAGATTTGAACGTGTCAATTCAAATTTATATGGTTGATAAATTGATTGGTAGTAAAACTGTCGAAGAGGGGTTAAACAAACTTAGAAAAGCGTTAAACATAACAAAAAAATTCAAATTGACGTTAAATTTAAAAAAGTACTCGTATATGCAACAAACGATTGAATACTTAGGACATAAAATATAGCTTGATGGTATATCACCTAATGATTTAAAAGCAGCTTCTATTATGAATTTTAAAGTACCAGGGAATATCAAAGAAATTCGACAATTTTTGGGGTTTGACCAGTTACTTCCGTAAATTTGTTCAAGATTTTGCTGTCATAGCAACGTGAACCATTATTATTTAATGTAAATACTAATCACGAAGTACACAGGGATCCTAGCGTTAATGGTCTAGCGGGCATTTTATTACAACAGTGTGTAAAACGTTTAAACCAGTCGCCTACTTTAGTAGATCGGCCAGCAAAAACGAAAGCAAATCCCACAGAAGAAGCACTTGCCATAGTTGGGACGCCAGAACGTTTGAAATATTATTTATTAGGTTTCTTAATATTGTTATAGATTACGCTTCACTAAAAGCGACAACGTCAAAAGAAAAGAGTTAATACCACGCTTAGCTCGATGGTGGTTACATCTACAAGATTTTGACTATACATTGGAGTATCGAAGCGGAAGTCGTATGGTTTAGGTAGATGCGTTAAGTCGAACGCCAGACGAGCCAGCAAAACCCGAAGTCGGAATTGCATCTTTACAAATCATGAACATCGTGTTACCACAATTAGATTTGTTATTGATAATGCAGCTTCAAGTTTTGGAATTGTAAAAGTTATCTGTAAAATTAAAGGATCCAAACATCAAAACATGTTGCGAAAGATTATTGTTTAAAAAATGGGTGCTTGTTGAAAATCGTTAATGACAACAAGACATGGATTGTACCAAAAACTGTACGTTGGAGAATCATGAGAGAATATCATGATGCTATGGGTCATTTTGAATTTGACAAAACATTAGAGCGTATTCACAAATAATATTGGTTTCTAAAAATGAGAAAGTATGTAGTCAATTATATAAATAATAACACTGCAATTGGTGTTATTAAAACATTAAAGGAACTATTTTACTATGCGGGTACGCCAAATAGAATTGTGACTGATCTAGGTACTACTTTTACAACGAAAAGTTTTAAAGAATTTTGTGCAGAACATGTAATCCAGCATATCAAAGTAGCTGTACGAACTCCAAGATCTAATGAACTAATAGAGCGAGTTAATCGAATAATTTCAAATGCTATAGTATCATCAACTACGAGCGATCGAACATGGGAAGAACAACTGCGTAATGTGCAATTGTAACTAAACACTATGAAGTCATCGACAACGGGACGTAGTCCTCATGAAATTATTTTCCATTTTAGTCCAAGAGATACATTCAAAAATAAAATAATCGTTTCATTAATGTCGTCGTGAAGGTATAAAATCACGACCACATTAATGAAAACGATAGTTACGATTCGGAATCGAGGACTATCCCAAATTTTGAAAATATGCTGACTATTCTTTGGCTTATAACAAATACATATAAACATCATTCACGAGCATATTTTTGGATAATGAAATAAATATCCATTCTCATTAGTAATTTCAAATGAAGTGGTTGTCCTACTAAATATTTTTGTCAAATGTAAATCTCTCTAACGTATAGTACTTATTTTATAATAAAAAATTTAATTAAACGTATTAAACTACATACTAAAATATAATAATCTGATGTTGTAATTGAGAGTAATTTTTGATGGAATAGGTTGTTTACTTTAGTGAATTAGGAAAAATAATATAAAACGAGGAAGAGTGCAATAGACTGTGTCAGATACGGGTATCGTATGAACGTAATATATCCTGTTTCTATAAAACTTGATCATCTTTTAAAAACATTCAGATGTTTTAGTACCGAACTACAGAGATATATTTATGTAAATTGTGGAGTTGTATGACAGCTACCTAAATCTATTGCGCCTAGCTTCATTAAGTTCCAAGAGGTGCAAGAAGCCTGAACCGGCTGCTCTAGACCAACCAAATTTTATAAAAGTTGTTGGCCTATAACTCGACACCTCTTTACTAAATTTCAGGTTCCTAGCTTCAATAGACACTGAGTTATTCTCATTTAAACGGATAAGTTGTATGGCAGCTACCCGAACCCGTCGCACCACCACAACCAAATTTTGCAAAAGTGGTTGCCATAAAACTTGATCATCATTTGCAAGATTTCAGACGCCTAGCTTCATTAAGTTCCAAGAGGTGCAAGAAGCCTGAACCGGCTGCTCTACACCAACCAAATTTTACAAAAGTTGTTGACCTATAACTCGACACCTCTTTACTAAATTTCAGGTTCCTAGCTTCAATAGACACTGAGTTATTCTCATTTAAACGGATAAGTTGTATGGCAGCTACTCGAACCCGTCGCACCACCACAACCAAATTTTGCAAAAGTGGTTGCCATAAAATTTGATCATCTTTTGCAAGATTTCAGAAGCCTAGCTTTATTAAGTTCGAAGAGGTGCAAGAAGCCTGAACCGGCTGCTGACCAACCAAATTTTACAAAAGTTGTTGGCCTGTAACTCGACACCTTGTTACTAAATATCAGGTTGCTAGCTTCAATAGACACTGTGTTATTCTCATTTAAACGGGGAAGTTGTATGGCAGCTACCCGAACCCGCCGCACCACCACAACCAAATTATACAGAAGTTGTTGCCATAAAACTTGATCATCATTTGCAAAATTTCAGAAACCTAGCTTGAATAGATACTGAGTTATTTCTATATAAAGATAGAAGTTGTATGGCAGCTACTCCTTTAAGGTGTCACAAACGTAATGGCAAATTTATTATACCCTTGAACATAGTTCATACGGGTATAAAAAACTATAAACTTTTAAATTATAAATTTTAAACATTTTAAATCTTTATGAAAATATTTTATTAAAAATCATAAAAATAAGAAATAAAACGCTTTATTTAAATTGAAAAAACTAATTGAAAATTAAAAAAATTGTCTTTTGTAATTTATTTATTATTTCTTGCATAAATATTAGAAATTAAAAATATATTTTACAGCTTAATTCTCTCAATAATCTCATATAATCATATCAATTAATCAATAGACAATCAGATTCATATCCAATTAAATCATTATTCATTTTGAGTTATTAAAGAGAAAGAAGAAGCAAAAAAAAACTAAAAGGTAAAAAAAATATATATATACAGTTGGGAATATTATTACTCTTGTTTTCTGTTTGAAAACTAAAACAAAAATTTAAGAAGGGTATGTTATTTGTTAATTAGTTTATAATGGCTGAATGTGCAGAATTTAAAAATAAAATCAGAGGTGAGTCTGGAATTAATTGTGCTGGTGTACGTGGAAGAATCTATCACGCCGCAATAAAATGCTCTGGTTTGGATCATTTTTCCAGTGGGTCTAATTCTTGATTGGGTCTAATAAAAAGATAAAATATATATGCGAAGAATGCATAATGTCTATTCATAATGTGGATGATGTACTTAAAAATATACAGGAAAGTACAACTAAGAAAAACCAATACCTAAAAGAATACAAAGAAAAATTTGAGAATGCACTAAAAAGAAATGAAAACGACATTAAACTATTACTTGTAACGATAGAAAACAAATACTCGGAAAGAACAAGGGAAGTTAAAAAGGCACAGGAAGATGAATTGAAAAACCTTTATGAGTGCGTTAAAGAATTTAAATAGGAAATCTTGAAAATTGGTAAAGAAATCAAAAACAATAGTGACGGTAACTTGAGAATAAATGAAGAAACTAAAATAGTGGGTGAAGAATTAAAAAAGGTTGGCTTAGCTGAAAAGCCAACCTTAGGTAGGTACGAAAAAAAAATAGATCATTCACCAGAGCCGTTATATGCTAGTATGCTTGTGGAGGCAACTCCTTCAGTACTGCTAAAACTTAAGAAAAATTAAGTTTGTGCACTGACCAAGTAGGATTTGGAAAAGAACATTGATCCAGCTGCTACGAAACTTAAAATTTCAGCTGTTAAGCATAAAAATAATGGTACTGTGGCTATTGAAGGTAAAAATTATGAGGAAACGCAAGAAATAAAGACATTATTAGAAAAAAAAATGAAAGAAGATTATGAAGTGGAGATACCGAAGAAAAAACACCCTAGAATAGCTATTTTTAATGTTAAAAAGAAATATGGTGGGTTTGAATTACTTGATAAAAGAAGAATTCAAAATGATGGGTTGGAGATTTCTGAATTGAGAATAATATCATACAGGAAAAATCAAAAAAACTTATTCAACTTAGTTATGCAACTGGATTTTGGTGGGTGGAAAAAAATTATGGAAAAAGCTAAAATAAACATGGAATGGTATCGTTACACAGTTTGGATGGGGTACATGTAAAAAGATGGTTTAAATGTAAAGCGTTTAACCATAAATCTATTGACTGTACGGAAAAGGAGGTGTGTGCTAAATGTTTAGGAGAGCATAAAAGTAATGACTGTAATATAAGTTTAATAAAAAAATGCTTGAAATGCATAAATACAAACGATAAATTACAGCTAAAACAAGATGTGAATCATAACATCATGAGTCGAAGTTGCCCAGTGTACGCCAACAAGCTAAAAGTTTTAAAAAGTCGGATTTGGTGTTAGCAACTAAAGAATTTTAAGGCTACGTATTTAATATTTACTTAATAATATTTCTGAATTAGAACTATACAAGGAAAATCGTACGAATTTATCATGTTAAGTGAAACTCATTTAATCGCAGATGCAAAGAATAATGAATTTGAACTCAACGGTTATAAAATATTCAGATGTAATTCAATATAAAAACATATGCCAAAAACAGTTGCCGAGTGGAAAAACCATAACAAATTAAAACTATTGGCAAAGAAATATGGTCGATGGCGAGCAAATGTTCAAAAAACGAGTTTATTGTTCTCCAAGTACCTCTGAAAGATTTTTTTGCGATAGTATTATTGAATGGCTCGATGAACTTGAGGATGCAAATGCGGAAATTTTAATTTGTGGAGATTTCAACATTGATTGGGCACTAAACAATATTATATATTAAAGAGAGTTAAAAAATATTTTACCAAGATATAATTATGAGCAATTGGTTAATGAATATAATAGAATAACAAGAGAAGGAGCACCTTAATTGACTATGTTCTAACGAGTAGTATAAACAAAATAAGTGCAAAAGTTGATAATAATCTAAAGATATCTTATCAGGAAACCGTGGTTTAGATTTTAATGTTAGTAAAAATATTGAAAAAGACCACAACAAAATAATACACTGCTTTAAATATAATAAAAATTGTTTCAAAACAGAGTTATTGAAATCAAATATTGATAGTAATGTTGAAATGAGGGCTAGTTGTTTAAATGACGCATTATGTCAGGTGATCAGTAAGGTTGTAACCAAAAGAGGTAAAAAGTAAAAAAAACTGAATGGTATAATGCTGAAATTAATGAGTTGAAAAGAGAAAAGATAAGATTCTATCAAAGAGTTAAAATTACAAACAATATTCAAGACTGGAACAATTATATAGAAAGAAGAAATAAGTACAAAGTGAAATAAATGGAGTTAAAAATAAATCAACAGAAACTAGAATCAGCAATGCAAAGGGTCAAAAAGAAATGCGGCGTGAAATAAAAAATATGTATTTAGGAATTATCGTACAAATTTTAATGTAAAACAGTTCAACAATGTCGTTATAACTAATGAGTAATGAAGAGCAAATAGCAGAAAAATTTAATGATTTTTTCATAACAAGCATTGTAAATATCACTAATTTAGTACCTTACTTAAATAATATACCACAATTTGGAACAAATTTTCACTTCAAAGAAATATTTGTTGGTGTATTAAGAATGACTTGTATGAAAATAAAAAATAAAAGAGATTTCTAACACATAAATATTAATACGCTGTTCGATAATTGGGAAATTATTGGGAAATTAATTTTTGGAGGTAATTAGTGCAAGACCAATCAGGATTTCGAAATAACCATTCATGCGAGTCGGTGTAAAATTAGTTGATTATAAAATGGAAAAATAAATTGCAAAAAAAGAAAGGAGTTACTTCAGTATTCCTGGACCTTAAACGTGCCTTTGAAACTGTAAGGATATTATTAGGATAGGGATATTTTACTGCAAAAATTATGTAAATATGGAGTACAAGGAACTGCATTAAGTTGGTTTAAAAGTTACTTAAGTAATCGAAAGCAAAAACTAAAAATCAGTGGTTACCTTTCAACATCGAAACACATTTTTATACGAGTGCCGCAAAGTTCCGTTCTTGAAACCCTACTTTTTATTGTGTATATAAATGATATTACAAATGCACTAAAACACAGCCAAATAATGCTTTTCGCTGATGACACATTAGTATATATATCAGGAAGTGCTTATGAAGTGTGCCGTAGATTACTGCAAGAAGATTTATTACGTATAGAAAATTGGTTAAACCAGAGTAAATTAAAGCTGAATGCGGAGAAAACTAAGTCTATATCATTTGCACAAAATTGTATAACGTATAGGGGTTCTCATATTTTAATCAACTCCCAAATGATATAAAGAACGAAACATCGCTTGCATGATTCAGGAAGAAATCTTGTTAATATATATGAAACACAAGTTTTTGAATGTTTTGTAATCTATTTTTGATTTTTAAATTTCCCTTTATAGTGAAGAAGATGACGATAGTGTTCAAATAAATGCCATGAAATATGAACTATTACGGTTAAAAATTTGACTCTATAAAAAATTCAAACAACTAAAATTTTAATAGTTTTAGAAATATTGAAAAACCAAAACTAGTAGATTTACTTAATCAATGCAATGCTGATTCACAAAATTTTAAAGTATGGTACCAACAAGTTTATAATGTAAATTCAGTATATAAAGTTAGTGATGACTGATGAGGAAATGAAAATAGTTGTCATTTCAAAACATAAAAATAAGGGATTGCTGTGATTTCATTCTAAAGCTGACCATGTAAATTTCAATTTCACGCAGTTATGGATAGATTGAAAATAATTTTTGATATTCGAACAAATAAATTAAAACTAAGAAAATGATTTGAATTTAAACAATGAAATTATAATAAAAGTTTTCCTGAATATTTTCACGATTATTCATTGCTATTAAATAATGAAGAAATTATTGAAGGAATTATTAAAAGTATTAGTGACCACGTATTACAGAATCTGGCGTATACAGAATTTTCAACATCGGAATGCATTATTGCAGGCATTTTCCTATAATGTAAATAACCATAACCTATTATGTAAATTCAGTTTATTTACATTAAAGTGCAATAAGTTGTTAACATTGAAATTAGTATTATTGCAATTATTTATGTGTTCTATTAAAAAGCTTTTGATGTTAGTAACAATATAAATATAATGCATTATAAATTAAGTTCATATGGTTATTAAGCCGGCGTTGTTATTGTGTGTAATATAACCTCATATAATATTTCTAAAGGTTAACAAGTTAATGCAAAATAAATTTCATAATTACTAATTAGAATAAAAACAAGTTATACGGAATGTTAAAGAAATATGGATGTCAACTCATTTAAAGCAATATTCATTTTATTTAACATTAATGTGCATTAGGTGGTTAACTTTGCAATTAGTATTATTGTAAGTTAGGTATGTGTACAATATAAATGGGGTGATTGCAAAATACTTTGTATAATGTAAATTAATTAGGAAATACTTTTCAGGTACATTGTCCGATTGCCGTGATCTTTTACACAACGGTACGTGACCTCGCCTATATTTTATACAACATGACTTTTGGCGCAAAGGTCATTTAAAGGTCAAATTGATTATTTTAAAATTTTCATAACATTTTGTAGTATGTTACTTAAACCGTTATATTTTTGTCTACGATGTATACAGGGACCAATTTTTTACAATATTGCAGGGCCTACTATTGTTTTTAATAAATATCTTGTTTCATCTTAATAAGTGTTACGTTTCTAAGATAATGCAGTTCAGATGGAAAATTTTGGTATAAAAAAAAATGTCTCTAGGCTCTTTAGAAACCACTATACTTTACAAATTTTCAAACACACCCTATATTATTTTTATACTGATAGAAAGGTCTTTTCACACCCTTTCAAAATTTAGTGTGTTATGCACCTTTTCAGAGTCTTTTCACACCCTTTCAGAGTTATGCACCTTTTACAGAATTCATATAGATACACATTCTGGAAAAATTGAATACTCTGATCTTGAATGCAACTCTAAAATACCTCCTAATTCAGAATCTCGCATGTATACAAGAATGTAAATATTCTGGGAGGTTTTAATCAAATGACATTTAATTCAGATTTTTATATGAAAAATTGAATTTTTTTATTATTCCAAAAGCATTTTACTATAACTCAATAACAAAAAAAACCGGAGTAACCAATGGGGGTTTCCTAGAAAGAGGAAAAAAGGGAGAAAAAAATTTGTTCACAGAAAAAGTACCGTTATATCTAATTTTAAAATTAAATATTGGAAAAAGTGCATATTAAAAAATTATTATTTTTGTTTTAAGCACTCTGTACTCAAATGAGACAACTTGTACTAATTTTAAGTATACTCTCTTTAGGGTTGTTTACAGACCTAAGTTTTGGGAATACAACAGTTTTTATATCTAACATTTATTGCGATATTTTTCATTATTTAAGCATGTAAATTATAAAATTGCATTTTTTATTAAAATTGTTATTCCAATTTCGAATTTCTAACCTCTGATAGAACAAATCACCAAGCCGTACCACACTTATATACCGTTAGAAGGAGTGTGAAGAGGCCTTTTTAAGAGTATAAAAATAATATAGGTTGTCTTTGAGAATTTATAAAGTATAATGATTATGATGAAACAAGATAGTAGGTCGCACGATGTTGTAAAAATTTGGTTCCTGTATTATATCGTAGATGAAAATATAAAGGTTTAAGTAAAATACTACAAAAAGTTAGGAAAATTTCAAAATAATCAATTTGATCTTTAAATGATTTTTAGTGTAAAATAACAAAAATAAAACAAATGTAGTAGTTTTTTAATAATTTCGCTTTTATTAATCCATGAATTGTGATTTTTATTAATTTATCAATTGTGATTAAAACTTTGTCACCTTTTCTTTTTAATACTTTTTCTACAAGATAGATGTGTGGATTTTTGGCTTGTGCAAGTTCAGGTTCATAAAATGAACCTTAAATTGGTGTATTTGTATAATCGACTAAATTGTATGTGATTGGATCTGTTCGTTGTATTTTTGCAATGGCGAAAATTTCTGTTGACCAATTAGGTTGATAGCCTTTTGCAAAAACACCCTTGCACTTACTAATTCGAACATGATCTCCAATTTTATATTTTGCTTTTTTAAAAACTTTTATCTTGCTATAAACGGTTTTTAAAAATTTTTCAATTTTTTTTGTGACTTTTACGGGTGGAATTTTAATTGTGCCGTGATATGTTGAGTTATATTTTTCAATCAGTATTGGTAAAATAGATAACCATTCGTAATTGCCTTGCAAACTGAATTGTTTCCACATCGCATTTTTTCCAGTACGATTGAAAGGTTCCACAATAGATGCTTTTTATTCAGAATAAGTGTGATAGTGATTGATTTTATTTTTTCGCATTATACGTCTAAATTCTTATGTGAAAAATTCTTTGCCTGGATCAGATTGTATATTTTTTTGCATTACTTTTCCAATTTTAAATACATTGTTCATTGCCAATGTAACATTGTAAGCATTTTTATTTTTAACTGGCTGTTCATAAGCATATTTAGAAAACGTGTTTATAACTATTACTTTGTGTTGTCTTGACATTATGAATGTACCAATTCATAAGCTCTTCTAATATATCTTTATAATTATATATAAAAAAACATATACTAGTATTCGCTGCGGAAGTAGAATTGTCATATGTTCATGGACATATGCTAAAATGGAGACCGTGAATTGACGTAATTCCATTTAAATTAGCTAAAGTTGTTGTAAAATTTCAAATAAATATAAAATTAGAGTTTAATTTCCAATAGCAGTACACCAGAGTAAGTGTCTAAGAGCTGTTGTATTTCATGTAGTTCTATAGCACAATTAATAGACATAGGGTTACTGCAAATGTTTTTATATATTTTTGAAAAATTGTCACTTATCGCTTGGTATTTCGTTATAATTATATTGATAATGATACACTTAAATCATCCTTTTACCATGATGGTAGCCCGACCATCTGGTTGCGGTAAAACTACTTTTGTTTGCAATTTAATTAATAAAATAGAAAAGTTAATACATACTGTAACCTGAAAATTTCTGCTGTTCCAAAAAATGTTGATGTATTTCAAATGTTGATGTTGTCTATTTAAAAATTTCTGTTGTTTTGGCACATGAAAAACACCATCCATAAATTCTTTTAGGTTTTGTACACGACGTTGAAATGTGATTTTGTAAATTAAAATTTTTGCTGGTGAGGAAATCTTCTTATTTGTTGTTGTTGTAATATATCTTTTCTGTTTTGTAACAGATGAAAATGCCTGCAATAATTCATTCGGATGTTGAAAATTCTGTATACGCCTGATTCTGTTATACGTGGTCACTAATACCTTCAATAATTATTTATTTATTTATCTCCCCTAGTTAGCCCAATCGCTCGTACAAATTTATTTTAACAAATTTTTACAATTTGGTATTAAAAAGAATTATCCAAACAGTGCAATTTAACTAACTTAAAGACTACGATTATTTCAATATTTTAAGACTAAATGAATTAAAAAATCAAACAAGATAAGAAACAAAATAAAATAAGCAAAGTGAAAAAATCAAAATAAAAAACAAAATTACGAGAGAAAAAAAAAAGAAAGAAATTCAAAAAACTAGATTAAAAAACAAATACAATTTTTACCTAATATTGGAAACACTATTTTGAATTATATTTGGTCCAAAAAGTGCTTATTTACTTCTCTTTTAAATTTATTCATACGATTTAATTGTTTTAATTGTCCGGGTAGTTCATTATAAATTTTATATCCAATATTATAAATTATATCACGACCGTTGAATCTTTTGTTGGTAGAAATAATTCTAATGTTTTCAGCTGTTCTTGCATTATAAGTATGATATTCATTGTTGTATTTGTATTGGTATTATTTGTGATGACTGAATGGATTTGTATACTTTTCATCAGTAAGTTTAATGATAAAATACTATGTAGTTTGTGTATTTCCTTAGTTGATTTTCTTATGTGGTATTCAAAGAGGTTTTTTATTACTTTGTTTTGTATTTTCCAACAAATTTAGCTCTTTCTTGTAACTATTTCCCCATATTTGAATTGAGTATGTAATGCTACTGTGGAATAAACTATAATATAGCGATCTTTTCATTTCGTGCGGTACTCTTTTCCTAATATGCCTGAATATCCCAGCAATTCTACTCGCTTTTTTTAGCTGTTCTTGTATTTGTGGAGTCCAAGTTAGGTTACTGTCAAGTATAACACCTAAATACTTATATTGGTAGGCCATCTCAATTTTCTGGTTGTTAAGTGTAATATCGATTATGTTGGATGTTTTTTCTTTAAACAACATATACTTTGTCTTTGTAGTATTTATTGTAAGTTTATGTTTATTCATCTAATTATTTAGAACCAGCATGTCCAAGTTCATCGTATTTTGAAGGTTGCTATAATTATCATTATCAATCACGATTGCTAAATCATCTGCAAACCCAAATGGTTTACCATGCAGGTCGAGATTAAGTAAACTGCTGACGTAGAACGCGAACAAGGTTGGACCCAATGAGCTACCCTGAATAATTCCATAATTGATGTTATTTGTTTTGCTTTTTATACCATCGCATTCTGCGAATTGAGCTCTTTCTGAAAGGTAGCTGCGAAACCAATTGAGTTCCTTATCTGTAATGCCACACATAAAGTATTCTTATTAAAGTTTTCATGTCTACAGAATCAAATACTTTCTTTAAGTCAAAGAAGACTGCTACAACTTTTTTGTTTTTGTCAATACCAACTTGAACTTCAGACACCAAATCAAATAACGCTACTTGTGTATTTGCATTTTTCTTAAAGCCATATTGTTTACTATTAGTTAAGTTTGCCGATTTTAATTGATCTGTGAGCTGAATATTAACGAAAGTTTCAATTATTTTACTAAAGGTAGACGAAATCGAAATAGGCCGAAAGTTGTTCAAGTTTTTAACATCACCACTCTTGTATATGGGTATAACTTTGTTCTTTTTCATTATTATGGGCATTTCTCCTTGTATCAGCGATTGATTAATCAAATTTGTTATATGACAAGCTAGTTCACTTTTACACTTCCTCTATAGCTATGTTGCTATTTCATCAGCCCCAGCGGCATTGAAATTGCTTCAATCATTTCTTCATTATTTAATAGTAATGAATAATCGTGAAAATATTCAGGAAAACTTTCATTATAATTTCAGTGTTTAAATTCAAATCATTTTCTTAGTTTTAATTTATTTGTTCGAAGATCAAAAATTATTTTCTCTCTATACATAACTGCAATGAAATTAAAATTGCAATGAATGGTCAGCTTTAGAATGAAATCACCGCAATCCCTTATTTTTAAGTTTTGAAATGACAATTATTTTCATTTGCTCATATCACTAACTTAATATACTAAATTTACATTATAAACTTGTTGATACCACATTCTAAAATTTTGTGAATCTGCACTGTATTGGTTAAGTAAATCTACTATTTTTGGTTTCTCAATATTTCTAAAACTATTAAAATTTAAATTGTTTGAATTTTTTATAGAGTCAAGTTCTTTTTTTAACCGTAATAATTTATATTTCATGCCATTTAGTTGAACACTATCATCATCTTCTTCACTATGATTAGGTTCTCTTTCTACTGTTGGATACATATTTGTTAGTGAATATATATATTTACTACTTCACCAAATTTTATATTTTGTAATTTTTCATATAAAAGTTAATAAACAACTGAACAACCTGAACTTGGTAACATTAACTCCTTCAACCGCCTCTTCAATTTACCAACCATATACTCCATTATTGCTAACATTTTTTAATTGAAAATTAAAGGCTACAGGTATACGGAAATTCTTATTATTTTTCAGTGATTCACGATCCCACTTCTGAATTAGTAGCGATATATTATTATTAAGATGGCTGTTATTTTTTTTGTTTACAATATTTTTTTTATTCCAAACAGTTTCGTTCAGTTAAAAACTGAAAACAATTTTTGAAAAGATGTGCCTATTAGTATCATTCTGTCCGTCCGTCTACAAAACTTCTACACCGTTAAAGATAGAGAAAAAAAGTTTTAGGTGGGTCATACAAAAAAATTTAGAACAAGTTTTTCATGTAGCCCCATCCATTACGAAGCTACATTCCCTCAAACTTTGAAAAAAACCCCATTTTTAAATGCGTATATCTCATGTTCTGCTTAACATCTTTTCAATCTGAAAACACTATTCGACAAAATTTTCTTTACTTTTGTAAATCAACATAAAACTTATACAATTTTTGTTAATCTAGTATCTAAATTTACCATTATATGAATTGGAAATTTTGAATGATTTTTCTACCATCAAAACTTCGGCACGCTTTTAGACAACTTGTGTTATATCAATTTAAATATAGAGCTATTTCGAACTTTGGGGTGCTGTATCTCCGTAACGGGTGGGCTACTGAAAAAAGTTGTTCCATAAAATTAATATTAAATATTATATTAATATTAAAAATGTGGGGATCTAAAAGTTAGTTGTTCAAGAGCTACCCGAACTCGTGGTCGGATCTCAACCAAAATAAGGAACTTACAAATTGATGTAAGAATATTTTGTACTAATTTCAAGGCTGTAGCTTTCTTAGTTTTTGAGTTATCTTGCTGACAGATAGGCAGGACAGACGGACGGACAAAGCTTAATCGACTTAGAATTTGATTCTGATCCGATTCATACCTTTAAAGGTATATCTAGCTAGCTTATTTCCAGATTAATAAACCCGATCCTTATCGTACAGGTATAAAAATGCTGATTTAAGACAAATTAGGTAATTTATCTATAATTGTAATTATTTAATAAATACATGTAAAAAGTATAATTTTGTAATACACTTATATATTATATGGCGATCCTGCTCAACCAGACAAACTAAAGGAAGATCCTGCGCAAATAAGTACTTGAAGAAAAAATTGAAGGAAGATCTATACCAATCAACCTGTAAGAAGAAAAATGAAGAGTATAGCCGAAAAAAAAACAAGAAAAAACTAATTTAACCTACATAAAAAAAAAGAGAAAACCATATGGGAAATCATCTACCCAAACAAGAAGATATTGTATTTAATAATGCTCTGTCAAAATAAAATAAAAATTTATATATTTCTTAAAAAAAAAAAAATCTAATGTTAAGATATAATGACAATATAGTATTAAAAACCTATATTGAAAAAATAAAATGATTGAACATAATAATAAATAAAGGAAAATTAACAAAAAATCTTATAATAGAAAAAAATAGTCAAGCTGATTATTTTAAAATAAAATTTTCAGAAAAACTAGAAACTGCTGAAATAACAGCAACAGATAAAGAACATATAAAAATAATATTTCTAAGATACTATAAACAAATAAAAGATAATTTATACAAGAAAAATTCAGAACCCACTGAAATAGAATTTGACAAAACCTTAAAAATTGTACCTTTAATTGACGGAGACAAAGACAAACTTCCTAATATCTTGAGTTTGACTAAATATCTTCATAATGTTACAAAAGAAGCAGAACAATAAAACTGATAGAATTTATACACAGTACCAGACTGACAGATAAGCCAAAAAACAAACTTGTAGGAAGTAGCGTACCAAAGACAATGACAGAATTCACAAAAGCTTTTAATGATGCATATTTATTCACGCTTCCACAAGCAATAATTCAGCCAGAGCTTATATCAAGTATACAAGCGCAAAGACCTGCAGAAATATGCCGAAAGAATAGAAAGACTAATCGCTGAATCAAACACAGTTCAAATTCATCAACAAGGACAAAGCACCAGAGAAACTATCACTGCTCTCAACGATGAATATGCTATTGGAATATTCAAAAATTGACTTATTGAAACACTAGCACCAACCGTACTCGCCGTACAACCTAAAACATAAGCTACGGCAATAAGAGTTGCTACAGAATTTGATGCTAGCAGAAATAAGACGAATAAAATAATCAAATAACAATTTCAAACTTAAAATTGGATACCAAACCACTTAAAAATTATATGATCTTTATAGTTTAGAAACAAGAGACAATAAATAAAAACAATAGACAACAAAATCTACTAAATGAACTAAACATAAATAATTTAGACAAAGAAGCCAAAAATTCCATTATAAAATGTGCAAAAACTACTCTGACATCTTTCATCTAAAATGTGATAAATTATCGCATTTACGCTAGCAGATCCTTAAATAAACACAAACTAAATAAGCCAGTAGTCGAGAAATAACTACTAGGAATTCACTGGGAAATAACGTACTTTAGACCATATGCATATGGAAGAAAATTTACCATAGTAACAGACCATAGACCATTGGTGAGCTTATTTTCACACAAGGATGGGTCCTTCGAAGATGACAAGGATAAGATTAGATTTAGCAGATTATAATTTCAATATCATCTTTAAATAATGCAAAATGAATACTAACGCAGATGCACTGTTAAGAATAAAACCAGTAAATAAAATAAATATAATGACAAGAAGCGAAAATGTAACAACTACAACTAATAATAATAAAAACATTGACACAGAAGCAAAGATTGATATTCGAAACAATAAACTTAAATAAAATGAAATTTGAAATGATAAAACATAAAATAAATAAGAATTATAAAATGCCAAGTACATATAGAAATAAAAAAGGGGATGTTATGGCACCAATAAAATTAGTTGATAATCCATATCAGCACCTAGATCTGATCTTGAAGAAGCTTATCTAAAAAATGGCATAAATTGAAAATTTTAATATATACCCCCATAACAAAAATTAAAAATGAAATACAAAAAAAAAGAAATAATTAAATAAGAAATACATAAATAAATGTGAAAAATGTGCACAAAATAAGATAATATGACATAATAAAGAGAATTTCGCTATAACTAATAACCAACTGCAGCATTTGAACAGATAAGAATAGACACAGTAGGACCATTAAAAATTTGTATTATAATAATAATCACAGATACATTACTAACGGTACAATGTGGATTAACAAATTATATAGAAACTATTTCACTGGAGAGTAAAGATGCAAATACAGTTGCTAAAGCACTAGCTAACAATATAATTCTGAGGTATGGAAATTTTAAAAGTATAAGCTGCAGAATTCGTCAATGAACTATTTACAGACATATGCAAGACTTGCAACATTAAACATCTAAAATCAACCCCGTATCATCACGTAACTTTAGGGTCAAAAGAACGTAACCATAGGGTATTAATACTTATTATCCTTTACACAAGATTATCAATGGGATGAATGGATCCCATACTTCACATTTTGCTATAACACTACATCACACACAGACACTAACTATTCACCGTTTGAACTACTTTTTGGACGAATATCTAATTTATTTACAAATTTGTATACAAACACAAGTATGCCCATGCAAGAAATAGATGATTACGCTTTAGAATCTAAAACTAGACTTAAATTTGCTGCTCTTTAAGCAGGCTAAATGTTAAATATCGCCAAACAAAATAGAAAAACAAAACACGGCGCTACTGTAAAACCAACAGTATTTAATAAAGGAGATTTAGTACTAATAAAAAATGAAAAACGAACAAAATTAGATAGCCCATATAACGGACCGTATGAAATAGTAGAAACTAATAATTCCAACTCCATGATAAAAATAAAATAAACAAACTAATCCACAATAATAATATTAAGCTATTTAAGAAATTTCAATAAAAAATCATAATTTTATATATGTAAGTACATAATATAGTTTAACATTTTCTTTTTTTATAAAGTATAAGATATAAGCTAATATAAAACTAAGATTTATATATTTTTTTTAAGTAAATGAATTAAAATAATATAGAATTTAAGTAAACAAAAAAATTTTTTTCCTTTTTAATGGTACAATTGTAGTGAACACACTACATACCATACATATTTTATTATAATCATACATTTCAATCCAACTTAATCATACATATTATAATTTCACTTTTAACCCAACATAATTTTAAATATACATTTTTTTGTTAAAAAATAAAGACTCATCAAAAATACAAACTCATCAAAATGTACTGAGTACGCTTTTAAAGTTGTAAAAGGAAAAAAAATTGTTTTGCAATAGGATACCTGAAAATGTTTTAAATCAAAAGTACAATAATTTAACTAACAAAAAATTGCAATATAACAAAAAAACTGTAACTGAACTTTTAAGAATGTCATAAAATATAATTGTAACTTATAAAGAATTTTAAATACTATGAACCATATTATATGTTTCATTAAAGAATTTAGATATTAATTATTAAAAGAAAAATGCTGATTTAAGAATTTTTTTAATTAGGCAATTTATCTATAATTGTAATTATTGAATCAATACATGTAAAAAGTATAATTTTGTAATACACTTATTTTTACCAAAATTTTATATAAATACCATAAACATTTGCAAATAAATATAGATTAATTACAATCTTCTTCTGGAGTAACTAGAAGAAAGATTAAAGGAAAAATTACTGTTTTATTTTAAAATTGACTTAACTGAACTCTAAAAAGTAGCATAGCTACACGGAGATTCACAAGAAGTGCTGCAAAGCACACGTGTTTCTAAAAGTGACAAAGTACTAATTAGAATTTATAAGCAAACACAGGTTCCATCTGCAGCAGTATTACCAATGAAGTTATATTACACCCACATTTATTCAAAAAGCTTGGAATATGAATTACTTTCAAACCTAAATAGATGTATATTATATCAATTTCGTTTGTTTCAAATGGAATCGAATAAAAGCGTTTGTATCTTAAAACCTTTAAGGTTTAGAACAGTAAATTTAGAATACTTTTTATTTTTTTAATTTTTTTATTTATTTATTTCAATATTTCTCAAGGGGCTTCGGTAGCCTAGTGGGTATGCGTGTGGCGTATTAACCGAAGGAGTGTGGGTTCCATCCCTGCACAGGTCGTAAGTGTTTTTTCTTTACATACCCCCCTTACGACCAAATATAATGTAAATATATAGTATATAATATAAACAAAATAAATAATATTAGTATATAATTTAATAATAGTATAAAAACCTATAATGGCCTTGGTAGCCGATGTTTCAATAATATTGCATTACATTTATGTATGTAATATTAATATAAATAAATAAATAAATAATATTTCTCAAAAGAGCTATTAGCTCGTACAGAGTGTATGTTTTGTTAAATTTAAATTTCAATTTAGATTTTAGATAATTCAATTTATGTGCAATGCAAAATATTATTATGTATTATACTGTAAAATAAAAATAACATTTCAAAGAAGAATAATTAGCAATAGAAAAAAACATGAACAAAAAACATATGTTGTATAGTATATAATATATAAATATAACTAACAAACAAAAATAAAAAGATAAAATAATTAAATATTCGAGGAACAAAAACAAATTTATAATATTGTACAGTAAACTTATCAATAAACCTCTTATTTTTTTTTTTTTTTTTTTATGATATAAATTTTTTTTTCTTTATATGATACTAGCAGAGTACCCGGCGTTGCCCGGAGTATTTTATTGGCTTTATGAAATAAAAATTATTAACTTTTGTTTCTGCGTTAATATAATTTAATTAATATAGATCATGTATTACTATGCATTTACAGATGCTGGCAGTTTATATTCTACTTTTTATTAGATTTAGTTAAATTGAATAAACAGAGCTAATAATTAGAGACAATTCTTCTACAAAAAATTTTTAAAGGAATCAATAATCTATTGAGTACACAATTACGGTGAATTTCCACAATATATTCTTTAATACCGAGACATAAAATCGCATTTCAATTATGACCATTATGTAGTACATTTTTTTTCATAAGTAATGTCACTTCATGTTTTTGTGAATTACCCTATTAAGCACATTTTGAAAAATTTGTTTTTAGATTCGCTCTGTCCCTCCGTCTGTTTACAAAACTTATATATTCGTTAATATTCGTTAATGCTGAAACATAAAATCGTATTTAAATTATAAAAGACCGTAATGTAATCAATTTTTTTTGTAAGTAATGTCACTTCATGTTTTGGTGAATTATCCTTTTAAGCACATTTTGAAAAATTTGTTATTAAGTTCGCTCTGTCCCTCCGTCTGTAAAAACTTATATACTGTTTAATAAAGAGCAATGAAATATTAACTATGCATAGGTCTCTTAAAAGAGTAATGTTGTAGAACAACTTTTTTATGTACCCTCACCGTTGGAGATCCTACAGCACCGACAGCTCTTCAAATTTTGAAAAAACTTCTTTTTAAATGCGTACATTTCAGGTTCTGTTTAACATATTTTCAATATAAACAAGGTAGAATGTAAACCAACGGTTTTTAAAAGCGCACATTTCCAAAACTCAATACAAACTGTTTAGAAGTGTGACTTACACAAAAATTTGAAAATTTCATGTAATAAGAAAAAATGTGAAAATAGGACATTTTTGAAATTTTGAGGGGCCGTAAGTCTGGAATCCTATATAACTAAGAAAAGCCGTTAACACACGTAAAAGTATATTATTGAACCTTTAATTTTCATGTCTTGCCGAAGAAAAATTTGTACAGGTGCCTAAGTTACAGGTGTCTAAAAATAGCAAATTTTCAATTTTTGAGGCGTAATAACTCTTAAAGAGGAGGTGTTACCAAAAAATTTTCTGAGGAAACTTATACTAATTCTAAAAGTTCTTTCTTGTCTCAAAATTTCAGGTTCCTATCTAAAGGGGTGCCGGAGTTATGAAAAAAGAAATTTCATGCAAAATGTGGTTTTCACAAACGGTAAATTTAAATAGTAAATTACAAAATATTACATAATTTTGATATTGTTTTATATAGATAATAAAATTTTCGATCTTCTAGCGGTTTTAGATTGCAAAATCATTACGCAGAGCCCGAGATATATACATCTGAAAATGGGGCTTTTTCGCAATTTTGAAGAGCTGCAACTTTGGAACCCTTTACAATTAAAATAAACCTTTAACACACGTAAAAATATATTATTTTAGCTTTAATTTTTATATCTTGCAGAAGTAAAATGTGTAGAGGTTCCTAAGTTACAGGTGTTTAAAAATAGCAAATTTTCAATTTTTAAGCTCTAATAGCTCATAAACAGGGGGTGGTCCGAAAAAATTTTCTGAGCAAACTTATACTAATTCTAAAAGTACTTTCTTGCCTCAAAATTTGAAGCTTCTATCTAGAAGCGTGCCGGAGTTATGAAAGTAGAAAAATCATGCAAAATTTGGTTTTTACATAACGGTAAATTTAAATACTAAATTTAAAAAAATTGAATAATTTTGATATTAATTTACAAAGATAAAAGAAATACCTGTCGAATGACGTTTTCAGATTGCAAAAATCTTAAGCAGAACATAAGATATATGCATTTAAAAATAGGGCTTTTTCAGAGTTTGAGGGGCTGTAGCTCCGTAATGGGGGGGGCTACATGAAAAAGTTGTTCCACAAAATTATTTTTTTTATGAGACCTACCTATGGTTAAAATTTTTTTTCTCTATCTTTAACGGTGTAGAAGTTTTGTAAACAGACGAACGGACGGACAGAGTGAAACTAATAAGCACATTTTTTCAAAATTTTTTTGGAAATGTGCTAAAAATACATGATTGTTTTTTATCTTTATAAATCAACCAGAATTTTTTTACGTTTAGTTTTTCTAATTATATTTCCAAATTGATTGGCTAAAAATATGTGTAAAAGTTGTATATGGATAAGAATGTAAGGTTTTCTGTTCTTTAAATATGTATGTACCTACTCATTTTTGATTAAATGATTTACAGAAATGTGAATATGTTTTCTAATTTATTTGATTAAGTTTATAGTATTTTTAAATATACGGATATTATACATGCTATATGTACATATTTCAATGATATTTTATGGGAAGCATGTTATACACATGCATCTTATATAGGTAGACCACATGTAAAGACCACATGTAAGTAATGCATTTCTGAATGATGACATGATGATTGTCTAATGTAGGATATTGTTTCTGTTTTTTAACAACGGCCGAAAATGTTATTTTGTTAAGACTTAAACACAGTATTCTTAAGTTGCTTAATAATGTTACTTTAATTACTGTTCTATATTAGAAATTTGCATTGAAAGGTTTTTATGGAATATTAGAAACAATATAGATAAAAGTAAAGAGTGTTGAAAATATCTTTTTAATAATAAACACAAAATTAGGCAAAATATTATTAATAAGTGCTCGTGCGGAAATGGGCTAACAAACGTTAACAAACATTTTGTCACAGGCCTAATTTAGAACCATAAATTCATCCTGCCAAATTAGACAGAAATTAGAAACAACATTTTTTTTTGACAGTCTATCGTGTCGAAATGTGTTAATGCATCACAACAAAATGTATTGAATGAGTTTGTCTGCCAAAATGCAATACTTGTGCAAATTTTCAATTGGTCAAATCGTTTAAGCACAACAACAAAAAATGAGAATTTCATGGCCTAAAGCCTGATGGGTTAATGTATCGTAACCAAATCAACTCAGAAAACTTTTGTTATAAAGACCTACACTTTTGTAAATTTTCAACTCAATTGGTAAAACTGTTCAAGTGCGACAACAAAGAAATTAAAAAATTTTATTGAGCCCTGGTGCCGAAACGGGTTAATGGATCGTAACCAAATCATCTCAGTGAGCTGCTGTGGTAAAGAGCTACACTTTTGTAAATTTTCAATTCAATTGGCAAAACCGTTTAAGCGCGACAACAAAGAAATTGAAAAACTTCATTGAGTCCTCGTGCCGAAACGGGTTAATGGATCGTAACCAAATCAACTCAGTAAGCTCCTGTTGTAAAGAGCTATACTTTGATAAATTTTTAACTCAATTGGTCAACCAGTTTAAGTGCGATAACTAAGTAAATTACAAAATTTCACTGACCCCTGGTGCCGAAACGGGTTAATAGATCGTAACCAAATCAACTCAGTGAGCTCTTGTGATAAAGAGCTACACTATTGTAAATTTTCAACTCAATTGGTCAAACCGTTTAAGCAGGACAACAGAAAAATTTAATGAACTTCGTTCGGCTCTCCTGCCCAAACGGGTTAACGGAACTTCATAAAAATTTGTCGCAGGCTTTTTTTCAAACCAAAAAACCACCATACAAAATTGGACATAAATCGGAAACAAAAAATTTTTTGGAAGCCCGCCGGGCCGAATTTGGGTAACATATGGTATCCAAATTTCTTTTACACCCGCCCGAAGCTCAGAAAAACATTTGTACAAATTTTCAACTCAATCGATCGAACCGTTTAGGCAGGACAACGAAAAAACGAAAAAGCTTTAAATGACTCTCGGGCCGCAATGGGTTAATGAACCGAAACACCATATAGCCTATAACAATTTCCGGGGTCGTAGAAATGTTCCTGCAAAATTTGGTTGCAATCGGACTGGTGGTTTTTACGTGAAAAGGGCACAAACAAACAAACAGAATTTCTTCCTTATTTATTAGATTAATATTTTGATAAACAAAAATTTTTACATTCTTTTTTAAATTTTTTGTTCGGTAAATTTTTTAAAGTGCTGAGTATACTATTATACATTGTTATTGTTGTGTTTATAATTGATTTGATACCATTTTTTTCAAGATCAGCTGGACACCGTATATTTGACGCATTTCTTGTGTTATACCCATGAATGTGATTATTTCTTCCTATTGTCGTGTTTGTTTTTATCGAAGTTGTGTTGATATTATGTAGATGCGTTATTTGTATTAAGTTTTTGTAATCAATTAATTTTAATATCCTCAGGTCTTTGTGCATTCCTATGGTTGGTGTTCTATTATGTAAGGCAAAAAGATTTTTTAAAGCTTTGTTTTGGATTGTTTGAAGAACGTTCATATTTTTAGCATATGTATTTCACCAGACTCCGATACCATAAGTCATCGTACCATGAAAAAGGCTTTAGTATGTTGAAATTTTGATTTTTTTTTGGTAGTCGTTTTCCTATTTTTTTTAATGCTCCCGTTATCCTTCTTGTTTTTTGCATTAGATTATTTATATGAGAGTTCCAAGTAATTTCGTCGTCTATTATTACACCAAGATATTTATAATTGCGTACTTTTTCTATTTTTGTCTTATTATAATGTAGGTTTGTTCTGCTTACATTTTTGGACTTAAACAACATGTATTTTGTTTTATTTTTATGAATTCCACTTATGAATTTTTTGCATATCATGATTTATTTTTTGTTCTAAGTTTTCATAACTATCTTGTCCGTATACCATAGCTATATCATCTGCATAAAGGAATGCTTGGCCATTTAGTTGCAGTTTTGAGAAGCTATACATATAACATGAAAAGAGGCCTCGTCCTAGTGAGCTTCTTGGATCACTTCATAGTCAATATTATCTTATTGGCTCTTGACTCCATCGCTCTCTGCATATTGCACTCTGTTCTGAAAATAGCTTTCGAACCACTTTAAACTTACACCAGTAACTCCACATTCGAACAGGATCTTTAATAAGATTTTCCTGTCCATTGAGTCAATCACTTTAGATAAATCATAGAACACTAAACATGTTTTCTTTCCGCTATTTATTGAAGTTTGAACATGCGTTATAATATCAAATAGCGCAGTAGTTGTGTTGGAATGTTTAGTAAAACCATACTGAATTTTACTAATGAAATTGTTTTCTTTTAAATAGCTTGTGAGTTGATTATTTGCACATGTTTCGATTACTTTACTTAGCGTAGATGCTATTGTTATTGGTCCAAAATTATTGACGTCGTTTTTATATCCTTCTTTTTTAAATATTGGGATTACTCTTGTTATCTTCAGTTTTGATGGAACAATGCCATTTTTAAGTGATGAGTTTATTAAAGCTGTAATCGATTTGGTTGGTTTATTTTTACATGCTTTTATAATTAAATTAGATATTCTTTCAGCACTTTGACTTTTCATTGAAGAGAGACTATTTATTACTTTTATTGTTTCACAAATATCAACCTACGCCAAATACTCGGTGTATTTAGTGCAATTTGCTGAATAATACAAGAGAAAAATAAAACAATGGAAAAAAAAGCTGTATTGTAAAATATAAACTATAAAATGATTGTTAGCGATGACGTTTTAATTTTAAAAGTACATTTAAGATAATATACTTGTAATAGGATAGACCAGAAGTTGTCCAGTGTTAAAATAAAGGTTTTTTCTAAAATTAAAAGGTATGTCAAGAATATAGTATATTTAATTTAAAATAAGTTGTTCGTATTAATAATTAATTAATATAATTAATAATTGGTAATAATAATTATAATAATAATTATATTTATTAATAATTATTAATAAATATATAAATATTTAATAGTTTGAAATATTAATGAGATCAAACGTAAATACAAATTCAAACGTCAAGCGTCAACATCGAGTCGGACGTCTTCAGAAATGAATCCAAACGATATAAAAACAAAAATTTTAAAAATTGAATTTAAAATAAATGAGGAAGAGTACAGTTGCCTTTGTCAGATACCCGTAATTTTTCAGTATTTTAAAATAATTTGGTTTTTGTTTTATAATTTATAGAATTATGGTTTGTATATGTAAATATTTATATTATTAGTTTATTTATTTATGTAAATATTTGTAAATATTTATATTATTATTTTATTTATTTATTTATTAGTTTAATTCTTTATTCTCCTTCAAAAATATACATAAAATATTTCTTAAGACTAAATTATATAATTTAAATAACTTCGTTTTCACTTATGTTTTATTTTTTTTTTTTTTTCTTATCTTTATTTATTATTAAATATGTAAGAGAATAGTTTAGGACACTTTATATAACTAAGTTATAGTAGTAAGTGCCGCATAGGTACTTTAAATCAATTAAATTAATTAATTAGGGGTGACTATAGTTTGAATAACATTTCATAAATTAATTATTAAAACAAAAAGAACAAATAAAAAAAAAATATTCATATATCGTAATATGTAAAATACTTAAATATATCACATAATATCTCGTACATCCCACATTCCTACCAGGAAACAGGGATTCTAGCTACCTGGCACATTTATGTACCACGGTAACTGTATATAAAATAAAAATAAAAAAAAAATAACAAAAAGTTTGAATTCAACAGTATAAAAAATATTAGGTTTTAAGATAAGTTATAAGTTTTGAATGTATGTAATTATTAAATTTAAATTATGAAAACATAAAAAACAAACAAAAAAATTATTTTATAGAATGTAGCAAAAAAGGTAATAAGCGTATCATATACATTAAATCATCATAAAATAAACAACAGAAAATTATAACAAAAATAAGTGTAAGTATGTACACAGAAGTTTTAGGTTAAAGCTCTTAACAAAACCTCAATTTCATCATGTTCCATACTTATTAACCATAGTTTTAATTTGTTTAGTAACATCTTTTGATTTCGGATATTTTTAATTGAAAGCGGAAGTTTATTGTACAATCTACATGAAACAATGTTGTACGAGTTTTGATAACTAGCTGTTCTAAATATAGGTATATTAACTCTTCGATGTCGGTTAGTTCTAAGATTGTATTGTTCATTTATACGCAAATTTAGTTCTATATGTTTGCTTGTGATGTATTTCTTTATCGTAGTAAAAAAGTATAGGTGTCTGATTGGCAATATTTTTAGTTGTTGAAATAATTCCATGCTTTGATGGCTGCGATTTCTGTTACATATACTTCTTATAACATATTTCTGGAGGATAAGTAGAGGTTTAATTTTATTTTGGTATGCACCTCCCCAGCAATTTATTCCATACTGTATTTTCGAGTGTATTAAACTATAGTAAACCATTTTCAGTATTCTTAAAGAACAAAGTTTTTTTAAGTTATAAAAAGTACGAAGGGTAGATCTCAGATAGCTTTTTAAGGAATTTGTATGTTTAGACCAATTTAGATTTTGATCTATAGTTATTCCTAAGTATTTAAATTCACTTAATGGCTCTATTTCAAAGGAATGAGAGGAACAAAACTAGTTTTCATTAAAATTTTTACCTGACATGTTACATAAGTTGCTTTTTAGCATAAACTTGATACAGTTAGCTGCATGATATTTTAAGTACATGGGTAAAGATTCTTGTCTAGTTAAGTGAAAATTCACATCTTTCGTCTTATTGCTCACCATGAGTTTATGCTTAGCAAACCAATTTCTAAGGATAGATAAATCAAAGCTAACTTCAGTCGTAAGATTCAAAAGTCTATCAGATTTATACAAAAAAGCTAGGTCATTCGCGAAAGCCGTTATCTTCATGTATAATTTTTGCTTGAAGACCGAGTTAATGTAGATCAAAAACAAGATGGGTCCAAGGACTGAGCCTTGCGGCACTCCAGGTTTAATATACCGGGGTTCACTCATTTTATCTTTTATTTTGACCCTCTGTTTTCTTTTGTCAAGATATGATTTGAACCAATCCAGCATAAATCCTTTAAATCCGGCATTATAAAGTTTCGTTAAGAGAATACTGTGATCAACTGTATCAAATGCCTTAATAACTTTAACAAACAGTCCTGTACAAAGCTTCTTTTCATCTAGACCATTGTTTATATTAGAACAAAATTCAATTAGAGCATCCTCTGTGGAAACTCCTGCCCTAAACCCATATTGTTTTTGACTGAAAAACTCATTTTTATTTAGAAATTTGAGCATTCGTATTTTTATAGTCTTTTCAAATATTTTACTAACTGCTGATAGCAATGAAATAGACCTGTAGTTTGAAATCAACCTTGAATCATCCTTCTTAAAAATTGGAACTACAATGGATTGTTTTAATGCATCTGGAAACGTGCCGCAAAGAATACTTTTGTTAAGTAAATAGGCAAGGACATCAGATATGTTATGGCAGATACTTTTGAGTAGTATATTTGTAAGTTTGTCGAAACTACCTGAGTTAGAGTTATTAAGTGATTTAATGATTTTTACTAGCTCCCATGCCGAGCATGGCTCAAATAAAAAGCTGTTACTCATTAAATTATCATTAACAAGTTTTAAGTCACAATTGTTACAGTAAAGTGAACTTTCACTCGGAATAGTATTTTCAGCGATTGAACTGAAATAATCATTAAACTCCTCAGCAATAATTGCATTGTCAGATGTTATAGAATTATCGTTCATAGAAAGTACAATATCCTCATGCGGTTTATTTTTTATTATATATTCAAAGTATATGTTTATACATTCTTCAAAAGCAGATTCTAACCCGCCACCTAATGATAACTACAACAAAATACTTATAAATACGCCGGTATATATCGATATCACTATATCTACTCTTATTATACATACTAGTGAAAGGGCCCATCATATGATTGGCGCCCGGCGAATAAAAAATGTTTTTTTAAATACTGTATTGTGTTATTATCCGAAACCAATCATTTTTAAATTTTGTTTTTTCTTTTTTGAATAGCAAAAAAAAAATCGGTCACATCGAGTCATCATCTCTTACATCGTCGGTATTATGCAACAGTCACGAAACCGCTTTTTTTTTTATTTTTTGACTTATAAATACAGAAAAAATCGGAAATTTCGAATCTATGCAAAACACACGAATTTCCTTTTTCACGAATCAACCGAAATTTGAAAAAGCCAATATTTTATATGCAACAATCACGAAACTTAACTTTCGTAATTATTGCATAAATATTTTATTAAAATATTATTGTAATTTACACGAAACTGGCACTTTAGTGTTTGTTGCATAATTTCAACATTTTAAATTACATAAAAAACATTTAGTCTTCTTCATTTCTTTTAAATTTTTGTTTTTTCGTTCCATTTTATTCTAACGGTATTTCTCAATGTTTAAAAAATACAAATTCAAAACAAATTATTTATTTTTAAAATTTATAACTTAGTATGTATGGAAATTGATTTGGAAGAAGTTCAGTGAATAATTAATTTTGCAAAACATTTAGTAAAAAATTATAACAATTACTACAAGAAAATTTATATATATAAAATTATTAATAAAAAAATTTAAATTCAACTAGGTATAAATAAAATAAAATGAAAACTCGAGCAGAAATTTTAGTAGAGATGTCTCTAAGATAAAGACATACAAATATGCAAGAGCTTAAAAAATTTGATTATCTAGAAAAATGCACATCGGAGGGCACAAAAACTAATCTGGAACCGCATTATTCGAAAACTTCCATTAGGAAAGATGATGATGCATGTGAAATGAGTCAGCCAGATTTTGAATCATCAGAGAGTTCATATTGCCCGAGTGAAGTTGGTTCAGAATGTGAAAGTGGTAATTTAACTAATTGTTTTTTTGCAATGTTTTTCCTATTTTGGTTGACGATGTAAATTTATTATTTCATAGAATTGATAAATGAAAATCTTGATAATAGTGCGCGTGAGCTGATACAGAAAATGAAAATGGTAATACCAATTATTGTTTCTTTACAGTATTATTTTTTCAATTTTTGGTTTATTATTTTAAAGAATTGGTAAATGATAAAGGAAAAAATGAAATTCCGTACAAAAGAAAGTTAAACAAATACAGTGTTACTATTAACCATAGGGAAATATTTGTTTGCAGGCAATTTTTTATGGCCACTTTCAATGTAACAGCCGCATTAATAAGGAGCTCAGTTGGCAAAGTAAACGAATACGGAATCCTTTTACATGATGAAAGAGGTAAACATAAAAACCAGCAAAATAAATTAGAAATGTGCACATGAAAAATTTATTAAGAATCACATCACATTTTTTCAGGCAGTTGAAAGCCATTGTCGGAAATCTAGCAAAAAACGGTATTTTTTATTTTTTACTTTATCCAAAATGGACGATGTTTGCAGAACTTTGTGTAAGAAAGTTTAATTTCAGCATATCTTTCTTTAAAATTTTTCAATAAATCTAACATTGTATTGCATATAAATCGTTTTTGCTGGACAATTTTTCCTTTTCTTATGAAATCCTTTTTGTCAGGGCATAAACGGCTATTTATGTCTTCCTCTGAAAAGTTAACTATAATATTTGTTACATCATCGGTACGGTGAATTTTATTAAGATTTCAGCGGCAGTGTGTGGAAGAATTGTTTTTGCATGTTTTTTTAGTCGGTATTTTTTTATTATTTTGTTAATTACTAGATTCTGTACCATCTGTTTCTGTTTATGGAGATCGAGCTTATGTATTTGTCTAGAAAGAGCTGTTGCAAATAAAAGTTGTTTTTTAATAGTATGAACGTTCTGATTTTTTAACATGTCGTCAACTGTACTGCTGACTTTATTCGTCAGCTTTTTCAATTTTTTTAGCTTTCATCCTATGAATTTGTTTTGAAAGCTTGATTTATTTTTTTTAAATTATTTATAATTTTATCTTTTTGTTTTAATTCCACATATTTCTTTCTGTTAATTTATCTTTATCATGTTTCAACTTGTCGTCATCCGTTTTGTTTTTATTACCTGAGACATCTTTTCGTTTATTTTCTCGATATTTTGAACTTTTTCTCCTTTCTTTTCTTTTAATCCTTTTCTCTCCTTTTCTCACTGACAAGTTTTACCTGTAAAACCGAGACTCACATCAATTATCAGGCCAGGAAGTGGAGAGAGTAAAAGCTTAATAAGGGGCCAGCTTTTAACAAATTTACACGTAATCTTATGGAAAAAAATAGGGGGCCGACTATAAATCTCGAAATAATACAAAAACCATTTACTTTATTCAATTTGGTCCAAGAGAAAATTAAAGTCGCATCTTTTTTAGATAATTCATTAAAGTAAAATATTTTAAAATATAATATTTTCATTCATAAATATGCATTTAAAAAATTGTCTTCCTTTAAATTTTTTATTTTAAAAGCTTCTTAAAGTTCTTAAGATGTGAGTCTCGTGAAAGTCGATGAGAGTATTTTTATAGTACACTACTGGTAACAAAAAAAGTTCTAATGACAATTTTGATTTTAAATTAACTTAGTAAAAATTGTTATTAAATTTTAAAAATACAAAATTATTAACTGAAATATAAGTTATTGTGAAATAAGCAATAATTAAATATTATTTATATAAGTAATAATTTATAATATCTAAAAATGTTTCCCATTCCCACACCACCTTTGAGGTAGGGAATATGGAGCGTTTTTTTTAAAGTGGTGTCCCCAATAGGCCTAATCCACTGAATTCTAAAAACAGTGTAATATTTATGAATAAATAATAAGTAAAAACAAAAATATTAATAAAAAAACAATAAATAAAAAAAATATCACAAAATTCAAAATTAACAAAATATCACGAAATTAAAAATTAAAAAATATCACAAAAAATTATATAACCCTTCTTAATTTTGAAATATTTTTAATTTGCAATTTTGTCTATTAGATTTAAACGGAATCTATTTTCTAAAGAACCAGTTTGTAACTTGCCTAATAAAACATAGTCCATTTGAAGCTCCGTTAAGGATAGATGAACTAAATCTATTAATGTTTTAGTAGTGAATACTAAAGCATTGAAAGTGTCTTTCGAAAATCTATTTTTATTATCATTTGTATTCCAAACTGATAACCAATGATAATTCTAAATTTAAAATTGCAACCGAAATAATTATCATTTTGTAAAAGATATAAAATAATATTAGTTCCATTTTTATATACAGACCAGCCATTCACATTGATTATTTTATCAATATTTGAAACTAAATTAGTAAAACTTAAAATTAAATCACTAGCGTGAGAAGTATTTGCATTATTATTTGATAAACCTACCGGATAATTAGGAAAAATACTTGGAACAGCTTCTGGCAATAAGCGGTGCCGTTTACCAATATTAGAAAAACAATATTCTGCGAAATGCAGAGAACATATGTAACTACATACCGAAGGTTGCCAATTTGGTTTGAACATTTTCGACACCGAACATTTTCGAACCATTACAGAACATATTAGAAAAGTTTATATGTATAAAAAATTAAAAAGGGCTATATAAAAAAATAAGATAAAAGACAAAAAAAATATAGCAACTTATAAAAAACAAAAAAACTGTAAATACAAAATTATGAAACTAATTTAACATAAAAAACAAACAAAACTAATTATAATAAGTAATAACTAATTAATTATATCTTATAAAAAAAAATTTAAAATTACTTATATCTCAATATTAAGTATCAAAATATTTAATAATTTGCTTACCAGAATTTGTGACTCCCTTTTTTTATGTGCTCGAAATATGGCTGAAAAATACGAGTTGAAAATTAATTTTCTTACAAGAGGAAAGAAAAAATTCTAAATTTTAATTATATGACATTTTTAAAATGTTTAAATAAAATTAAAAATATTAAAACTCAATTTGATTATAAAAGTACTCACCCATTTCACATACAATTTTTATATAAATTTTAGGTTATGGTTAAAAGCTTTCAAATAAAACTTTCAATCCCACTCTTATTTTTTGAAAAAAAATTCTCTTCTTCTACTTTTACAAATGTCAAAAAGCAAGCGGAAAAAATAGCTAAAAAGACCTAAAAGTAATTTTATTAAATATTAAGTTAAAATTACCAGTTGAAAGCTAATTTTTTGATATGTTGTAGGAAAGATTCCAAATTTTATTTTCATATAAAATTCGACATATTTTGGGGAATATTTCATAACGAAAACTCGTAATGAAAATTGTTAAAAATGGGCATTTTTTCGAAAAAAAAACAAAATAATAAGAACAAAAAAAAAATCTTTTAAAATTAAATTTTAATGTCATTTGTTTGAATGTATGCGAGACTCGATTGCCATTCTCTCACAACTACATTCATGCGTTTTCAGTTCTTGGCCTGTTCATTTAGGTCTTATGTAAAACATTAAATATTTACATACAATCATTAATTTTTATCTCTAATTCGAAGTTTGCATACTTTTTTTTGTTCTCTTTTCTTCAAGTACTTTTTCTTTTTGTATTTTCCATTTTTCGGGATCTAATTTAATTTTATTATACCTTGCCTTTTTTAGATCTCTTTTTTTCTTTAACAATTCTTCTTTATTTGATCGTGGCATCTCTCTAAATCGAAAAATATTTTGTACAGATAAACTTATTTTTAAGAATGTAATCATTTCCCTGTCGGAATGTTGAAACAGGGAAATGATATACAGGGGAATGACGTTCCAGCTGAACTTTAATAATATTTTTAAATATACGTCAAACTATGACATAGCTTACTTTTTACTATAAATAGACTATGACATAGCTTACTTTTGAACTTGTACAAAATTTCATTATTCATATATTTCAAAACATTTGAACTATTTTCTTATTAAAATAAAAAAATTGAGACTTACTAGGGGAATGATTATTTTTCCGTTCCAAACAAAAATATTTTTTTTAAAAACACTAGGAGCACTTGATACGTATATTAGAAAGGCTGAATATGTACTGACCATAAACTACATAAATATCAAGACCGGAACAAGACCCCTAAGAATTGATTAGTGCAAAATTTAAACATGTATTGTGAAAATTGAGAGAGTTTTGACAGTTTCTTTTTTTCATTTTTTTGCTTAGAAAAAAGTAGAAAATTAAGAAATTTTAGCAATTTCCATTTACAACTTTAAATATGAAATGCTACCCTAAGTATATCGAAATTTATATTAAAATAAAATTCAAAATTTTTTATAACACATATCAAAAATTCAAGGTTCAACTCGAATTTTTAATTATATTTTTCTCAAAATATATTTTCCAACTATTTCTAGCATTTCTTGACTCCAGCCATTTTGAAATGTTTAAATAACAAAAAAAAAAATTTTTTCTTTGCTATCTGTCAATTTTTTAAAAGCTTTCTAAAAAAAATGGGATAAAGCAGGTAACAAAATTTAATTTTATATCGAGTTTTAATATATATAATTTTAATGAAAATATATAAATTATATATTAAAAAAAAATTTAGAGTTTTTCCTAAATACTGGTGAAAAAATTAACTTTCTATCAATTTTTTTTAGTATCATTACAAAGTATTGGAAAAAAAAGAACCTGAAATTTTTGATAAGCAATTTTATTTTGTCGATATACACTATAAAAAAAAATAAGGTGCATTAAGAATAATGCAATATTTATATTTTTTAATTTAATTTTTTTAATTGCTTTTTAATTATGGTTCGTACTTGTTGTGTCCCTGGGTGTAAATCGAATTATAAATGTAAAACGAAAAATAAAATTTATACAGTTTAGTTAAATGGCTGGCTTTTGTTTAAAAATAAATCTTATATTGTGTTATACTGTTTAGAAAATGAGAATTATTACTGTTTAGAAATGGGAATTGAGAAAAAACTCGGTGAAAAGGTATAGTTATAATACAATAATAATGTCATTTTTAATCTATGCCCATTCTAAATCTACATATTCAGATCTTAGTAAATTTCTTTTTCTTCCCTCTATCAGGTATCTTCGAAAATTATCTTCAAGTTTACATATAACACCAGATCATAAAAATGACGAAAATGATGATCATTATTTAACTGCTGCATCTCAGTCCTTAAATATATAAACTTAAATACATATTATTCATATACAGATCTAGTATATGCACACGAAAAAAATACCATATCAATTTTTCAAATTAATTTAATTCGCTCACTTTTTTTGTGCTATTACTGTAGCAAATTATTGCTCTCTTTAAAGAGCTTTAGGAAAAAAATGAAAAAATTTTACAAAACTCTGGTGGACTTTTTTTTATCAACGTTTTTATAAATAAAAAAATTATAAATTCAATTTTTTTTTGTATTCAGATAGTGTAAAAAATTATGAATTTAAGGTTTACTTAGAAATTTTTTCAAAAAAATGTCTATTTTAGAAGTTATTAAAGATTTAAAGTTACCCCACTATTTAGCTTTTACTTTTCCCATAAGAGCCAATGTAAATAGTGGGGTAAATTGAGGTTTCGTTCTCTTCAGTTCCTGTCTTGATAGTTTATGTAGTTTATGGTCAGTACTTGTCTACATAACCTGTACCTGTCTACTTGTCTTATGTAGTTTATGGTCAGTACCATAAACTACATAAACTATGTATTTATGATAAACTATATATTTATGTAGTTTATGGTACTGACCATAAAAATGACGTTTTTATGTATACTAAAACATATTTTTTTTTTGTTATGTATATTTTTTAATTTTTACCTATGCTTCAAGCCAGCACGGGGTAATGGTTTTTTTTTAGAGACATAAGAGAATTATGCAATTTATAAAAAATAAAAAAGAGAGAAACAAAAGTTCAGTAAATGAAAGATTATTAATATACTTATTAAATTTTGTTGTTTTCATTTCTCTTATCTTTCTTAAAACAAAATTATGTTTATGTACAGTCAAAATTTTGTTTCAAAGACATGCCAGGGGAATGACAATTTACATGTTTAATTTAAAATTTGTAAAAATATATCATCAAATTAGGGTTTTTATCAAATGAATCAAATTAATAATAATTTTTTAATTTATATTATAACAAAAAAGCGAATATTATATGATTATTTTTAGTAATATTAACTAGGACATCAAAGGTATAAATTTTTTGATAATCACCCATCTACTAAAAAATATGATGATCTGATGAAAATGTGCAACGATCTAACAATACCAAAAATTCATCATAACTATTATCAAACTATTAAAATCAATAACAGTAATAGAGATTGCCTACCGGAACCATATGAAAGCGAAGAATCTGAATATAATACTTAAATTAGTAAAGTACAGATAAAATTTAAATTTTGTGGTATATTGAATTAAATTAGTTCTTTTTTGTTTTGTTCATAGAAATAATATTGAAAATTTTGATTTCGTTTTCTCTTGAAAAGAGTTTTATTTGTTTATTTATTTTTAATTTTTTGAAATAATAAAATGCTAATCGTTTGTTTTTTAATTTAAAGAATTGTTTTTTAATTTTAAAAATTAATTCTTCAATTTTACCAAAAAACGAAACTGTTTAAAGAAAACAAATAGTTTTTTTTAAACCAAAAAAATTAAGCAACACTCACGAAACTGCTAAAACTCACTATAAACATAACTTTTTATAAAAACTCCGGGATCTTCTGAAAATAATTCAAAAATTATGGAGAAAATTTTTTTATAGCACAAGATAAGCAGATTTATGATGCAGATCAAATTTTTGAAAATTTTCAAATCAATTTGTCTCGAAACTTTAATTTTTCAGTTTCGTGACTATTACCTTATCTTAATATAATAAAACACAATTTCCTGCTGCTGCTGCTATTCGCGTGCCCTTTTTTTAAACATTTTGAGCACACACAATCGCATTCTTACCTAATACTAATAAAATACACAATATTTCTTACTTTAGTACTAATAATAACAAGAAAAGAGACTAAAATATATGAAATGGTTTAATTCTTAAACGAAAGTAAATGCTAACAAAGCAAAGCGAAAAGCAAATGAATGAGCGAATGAAAGAAATGAGCAAAGAGAATAAAATTGTTATTATTTTGTTTTGTAAAAAAAAAAAGAGACAATCATAAATTTCATATTTCATAATGCTGTATTGAGTATTGGTGTGGTTAAGATTGACAATTGGCATTTGGTATTTGTTTTTATGAACAAAAATTATTCTTGCATTATTATTAAAATCTCTTAGAACATTTTTATTAGAAATATTTTTTGAATGAAAAAAGTATTGCATATATGTACATAAATTAATATATATGTCTAAATATAATAAATTCAAATTATTATTTTGTTTTGTTCAAAAAAAAAGTAAAACAAATTATAATATAACTATTAACCATACTCTTTAGATTCTAATTCTATTTACATATATGAATGTATTTATTTGCTAAATGAAATCTCTTAGTATGTTAAAATCAAAGTACATATATATGTCCAAACATAATATTATATATCTACATACTAGGAGATGTCCACTCGCATACAAATTTTTGTATAAAAATTTTTTTAAAAAAAGTTTCCAATCCAATCCGGGTCTGATTATTTTACGTTTTTTTACTTCGAAATATTTTATCAAAACGAAAATAAACGATGAGTTCGACGAGCTATTTTGATTTGATATAGGTACATACATATGTTATCATACAAAAAAATAGTATACACAATATAAACATCCATATATACTTCTTTTTGAAGATAAATATATTATATACACAAAATACACATCCATATTACTAAATATTTCTTTCTGAAGATAAAACATATTATATACACAATATATAGATATCTATATATATAATATACATCATATTTGTTAACAAAATGTAGAAACAATTTTTTTTCCCTAAACACACTCAACACGTATACAACAAGTATACAAAACAACACACAAGTATACACACTCAATCGTATATAAATAAATATCTAAACAAGTATTCACACTCATTCGTATATAAATAAATATCTACACAAGTATGCACTCTCAACCGTATATAAATAAATATATCTACACAAGTATACACCTTCAAGAAAACTTGAAATTTGTGTTTTTTTCATTTACATAACATTTACACATCTACATATATCGTTTATATTATATTTGGTATATGTATCTATCACAATTTACAAGTAAATGCAATAACCACGTGACTACAATATTTTACATCTCTTTTAACTAATGGATTCTTTTTAATTTGGCATATGTAAAAAATGGGTTGGGGTGAATGAAATCCCGGAACTCAAAATCCCGGAACTCGAAATCCAGGAATAATAAGTAAAAGTAAGAAATAAAAGTGGCGGCCACTTTTATTTCTTACTTTTACTTACTATTCCGGGAATACTTAAAATACATAATACCTAATAAAAATGTTTGAAGAATAATAGTTTTGAATTTCTGAACTTAAAACAACAAAGAAAAAATTATCCTCAAATAATTGAAGCTCTAAAATTTTTCTTAAATCATATGCATTTATATTTTAGAAAAAGCGAACAATCTTGATTTTGTAACTAACTCCAAAGTTCCAGTCTGTTAAATTTATTTACAAAATATTTGAACAACAAATTATAATTAAGTATGTTCCTATGTATAAAAAAATGCATTTAGATTATGTATAAGAAAAATGCGTTAGCAGTAGTGTTCTAAATAAAATTAAGAGTACATAAAATTACAAATTTGTAAGTAATTATTTTTAAATATTTTTTGGCGTTAATAAATTAAATACATACATACTATATTAACATATGTAGGTTCAGATCAAAATTTACAATGAATATCGAAATTATAAAATCTAATAAAGGCAAAGAAAAATTGGTAGTTGACGGTTTTATTTATCACTTAGAAAAAAAAACAATTAGTACTTATAATTGGTGTTGCTCAAAAAGAAAGAGCCATTTTTGTAAAAATAGAGTAGTAACTGAGAAAACAGAATATAACACTCACATAATAATGAAAACTACAAATCAACATTCCCATACTCCATTACCTTATGACAAAATAATAGACAAAAGCAATTGCAATTTAAAAGATGACGCAAGAGAAAATCCATTAATTACTTCTCAATTAATTAGGAATAGAATACAACATTTGAAACTAGATCTGAATGTAGAGTATATTTACCAAATAAATTTGCTCAAAAACACAGAATATATAGAGTTCGAAAAAATACAATAAAAGAACCCCATACGATACAGGAAATAAAAATATGTAATGAAATGAAATTTTTAGAAGCTGAACTATTTGTTTTAAAAGAAACATATTTTAATGGCGAATTAAATATAATACTTGGAACAAGAACAAGCTTAAAACTTTTGTCCGAAACCAATTGCTGACTTATGGATGGAACTTTTGAAGTTGTACCGTCTATTATGAGTTAACTATTTTCCGTGCACGGATTTTTTAATGGAACTACGGTCCCATTAATCTTTTGTTTAATGACTAAAAAAACGAGAGAGGCGTATTCGCAATTTTTTTATGATTTGTGTTATTTGGCATGTGATTTGAATATTCCTATAAATCCGAAACGAATAATTTCAGATTTTGAAAAGGCAATTCCAATAGAATACTTTCAATACTTGCAAAAGAATACTTTCCTAATGTCCAATTTAGAGGATGTCTTTTTTACTTTAGGCAAACTTTATGGCGTAATGTTCAAAAACATAAGCTTAGTGGAAAATATGGAAATTTTCTGAATTTTCTGAATTTTCTGAAGAATTTTCCATTGAAATAAGAATGATCAAAAGTTTGGCCTTTTGCCCAGCCGAAAAAATTGCAAATTATTTCAAAATTTTAAGCGCAAATTTGAAGGATAGAGATGCACAAAAAATTGCCAAATGGTTAAATAAAAATTTTATATCAAAAAACACAGCTAAATATTCACCACAGTTCTGGTCAGTTTATAATCATATGAACGAACATTTTCCCCGAACCCAAAATTCAGTGGAAGCGTGGCATCGACGTTTAAAAGCAGTAGTAAATAAAAAGCATGCAGGTGTATATAAAATTATAGACGATTTAAAAAAAGAATTGACTATGTCATTAACTACCATTGAAAAATTAAAATCCGGGCAAATAAATAAAAAACAAACCGAGAAACAAGTACAAAAATACGAAAGACTTCAGTGAGTTTTCCAAAATATTGGAAGTTCCAATGAAATCAACTTTTTAAAAGGAATTGCAATAAATGGATTTCGATTTCGAGGTATTTCCATAAAAAATTGCATTTGGTAAATGTAAAAATATGTTAAAAATTGCATTACATGGTATATGTAAAAAATTGCATTACGTAAATGAAGAGTTTGGTTTAATTATACTTATTACCAATAGATATACTTTGGTAATTATTAACCATAATTTAACTGCATGTTAATATTCATACATACATAGAATTAAGATAACATAGAATTAAGAAAAACGTTTGACAATTTTATGGAAAATGAATTGTTTAATAGTGACATGAGAAATTCATATTGTACATAATATGTATTGTATGTACAAAAGAGAAAAAACAGGCAAAAAATATTCAAACGCTCGCAATAGTAAATCGTAATACAGGCATTTTAATATGTACATATTTCAATCAAAGATTATCTAAGAAGATAAGCCACTCCAATGGTCCACATCCGAAAGGAAAAGGGCCCACCCTTTATGGGTATATTTATATACCCATTTAAAGTAATAAAAAAAAAAAAAAAAAAGCCACTCCCAACAAGTGACCGATTTTTGTTTGCTACTCGAAAAAAGAAAAACGAAAATTTTAATTTTACTATTTAAAAATGATTAGGTCGGATTAACAATATGTACTATACAGTTTATTTAAAACTTATTCGCCGTGCACGCATCATGTGATGGGCCTTTTCACTAGTATTATATATAATATTGTATATTATATATGATAGTTATTATTTGATTGAAATATTAAAATGTGCGTAATGGATCGTTTGAATAATTTTTGCCTTTCTTTCTCTTATACATTATATACAATTTGAATTTCTCATTTGATTTTACATAAAAATGTCAAACTTCCATCTTTTTATTAATTCTATAATATACATTTAGCGTAATTATACTAAATTTATTAAATAAAACACTTTTATTATTTATAAAAAAAAATTATTATTTATACGAAAAAAGAAAAACGAAAATTTTAATTTTACTATTTAAAAATGATTAGGTCGGATTAACAATATGTACTATACAGTTTATTTAAAACTTATTCGCCGTGCACAAATCATGTGATGGGCCTTTTCACTAGTATTATATATAATATTGTATATTATATATGATAGTTATTATTTGATTGAAATATTAAAATGTGCGTAATGGATCGTTTGAATAATTTTTGCCTTTCTTTCTCTTATACATTATATACAATTTGAATTTCTCATTTGATTTTACATAAAAATGTCAAACTTCCATCTTTTTATTAATTCTATAATATACATTTAGCGTAATTATACTAAATTTATTAAATAAAACACTTTTATTTAGTTCATTAAATTTTCTACTTAAATATTAATTTTAACTTTAATTATTCTACTTCAAATTTATTAATTATTTTACTTCAAATTTTATAATTAGTGTTTTAACATAAATTAATTAATTGTATTTTATAAATTCTGAATGTTTAGTACCAAGGTCAAAGAAAGACTGGTTTTTTATTTGTAACAATTAAAGTAATGATTTTTATGAACTGTACATTTTTATGAAAGAATAAAAAAATTAAGAAAAGTATTATTAGGATTATTATTAGGAAGTATTATTATTATGATTACATTTTTGCTACATTTTTAATTTAAATAGAAGTAAATATTAGAATATGAAATTTAATGAAAATTAGAAATATAAAATTTAATAAAAATTAGAAATATGAAATTTTAGTTCTTATGTAGAGCACTACATACATATTATGTAGTTATATTAACATGCAGTTAAAAAATGGTTAATATCACATTCACATTATTAAACTACATATTTGTAGTTTCTTTATAATTTTAATGCATTTTTCTACCACAAAAAAGGTCTTTTTGCAAAAGTAGATACGAATGTACGTAGAATCTATTTTCTTAGTTTATTCACATCCACTAAGTATAGGACAAAATATCTGAAAAAAAACACTGTATAATATTTTTATGATGTAATATTTTCGGTACCAAATTGAATGGGTTTGTGTGCGAGTATAATGTTTTAAGTTATGTATACAGAGAACTGAAATTGAAATTGTGTCTATATACGCGTACACAAATGAATATTTAATTTACTTAAATTTTAGTGTTTCGATTTCAAATATGTAGTTTTTTTTTTTAATAATTTGTCTTTTTCGTACATGATGCTTTTCCCTTTTCTTTTTTAGTATTTACTGTTTAGTAATGAATACTGTGTTATTATTTGCACTGCTAATATTATTATATAATATCGTATGTTAATGTACGTTTCTATATTGTACATATAAATTATAATTTATTGTAGTTGGTATTGGTTGGTACCAGTTGAATTGTATCAAAAGTGTAATTCAAAATTCTTAACTTCAAATTTTAGTTTAATAATTTGTCTGCCTCTAAAGCAGTATTTAGTAAGTTTATTTTAACTAAGTTTTTATCTACCTATTGCACAGGTATAATCACGCTATCAATTTAAAATTTAACGACAAAATTGTTGACACTTAAATATAAACGCAACGACGAAATACAAAATTACGTAAATGTTCGTTCTAAATACAATTAACAAAACAGAATGCAGATACAAACCTCATCGAAACATTCTGCCTAAAAAATTTGCTACATGTAAACAAATGCAAATGAATACAATACGATGCAAAACTTTTGGAGTGTATTGAATTTACGCTCGAGTGTACTAAGGTATTTTCTGAAATCAATTCTATTGAAATAAAATAATGTAAAAAAAAATATTTTTTATACGCTTTTATCAAAACCGAATTCGCCCCCTAAAAAGTAGAAAATAAAATTGATTGCAAAACTTTAACTTTTTGGACTGTTATAATATATAAAAGTAAATTGCTAGTGCAAGCATCTGGGACTGTTATAATAAATATAAAAGTAAATTGCTGGAATAAAAAAAAACACGAACTCTAAATTTACCAGATTTTTATTTAGCCTTATTCCTGTCACTTTCAATACCTGTACACTTTCCTCTGCACACCATACAACACTTAAATATATTATTAACAGATTACGAATATAAAATCTTAATTTTTAAGACTATGCATATTCAATATGCATTAAAGAATGTTGACAGCAAATATTTTGATTTAAATCCTAAACAAATGTTGTAAAACAAAATAATTTAGTAACATACATAAAAATATTGTATGTATTGTGTTTTGTTTTGCTAAATATGCTAATACACCATGTGCAATGAACATCGACGTTATACTATTATAGGAGGAAAGATCAAACATATGTGTGTATTGTATGCATGAATAAGAGTTAAAAATGTAAGTTTTAAATTCATATATTATATACATAATATATATATACATATTTTATTCAAAAAATGTTGATGAATAGATAGTTAAAAAAAAAAAGTTGCATGTGAACTGGATTCGAATCGAAATACTTTCGCTTTCGAAATCTGTACACTTTCCTCTGCACCATACCACACTTACAAATGTTGCTAACAGATTACGAATATAATAAAACGCGTGACAGAATGACAAATAAATAAATAAATAAATAAACCGACACCGACAAGTTAATATAAAAGCATATAAAAAGTACAATTGAATCGAAGATTTCATCACTGGTTGGCACATATGTAGTAGAATTAAAATAAAGAGTAAAAGTGTATCGTTTAAGTTTTTCATATTTCTTTGTCTGTTTAGTATTAGTAGTAGTATTAAGTAAGAAATATTGTGATTGTGTATGCTCTCAAATTGAAAAAAGGGCACACGAATAGCACCAGCAGCAGGAAATTGTCTTTTATTGTATTAAGATGTATATCATTCATTCATCAGTGACATATACGATATGTAAATAAATATAATACTATAGTAACATATTTTTTGTAGGAACTTTTATTAAAATATCTTTTTAGTTCGGTAAGACGGTAAGCGACTGAATATTGAATAATAATCAATTCACATTTGCATTTTTGACATTTCTTTAGTTTAAATTTACATGAATAAAAATTGTGGGTACATTCATATTTGACATAAAGTTATTGCAACTCGATCAACCTGACAGTTAATCGTCCTCGATTAACATATTATTTATATTATATGTCATATAATATAGCAAATTTATAATATAGCAATTTGGTTTTTTTGTTTTTTTTTTTTTTACAAATAAATAATGTTTCATATAATATAAAAAACATTTTAGAAATTATATTAATTGTTATAAAGATAATTGACATCAAAAACAATAAAACTTTGAATTAAAGAAATTCCATATTTAAAATTAAACTTCATTAATTGAGATTAATTAATATCAAGCAAATTCAAAAATTTCTAAAAAATAATTCAAGCACGCATCTGCTTCTCCTTTACTTTTTTGATTCAAAAAAAAAAAGAAGCGGAAGAAAACAAAAATGTTCACAAATCAACATTTTATTATTTCAATATAATTTCAATAAATATATACATACATACATTCTACTATTCGTTAAATAATTATTTACAATAAATAAAGCAAACAAAAATTCGCTTAAGTTAAATATTATATAAAAATTCTTCACTTATTCATAACATATAGAACGATACCAACGTGACCGATTTCATCACGGTAGAGACGAATAACATTGCTTTTTTTTAATTTATTTTCTTTTACTATATAACTATTTATTTTCTTTTTATATATATGTACATTTATTTATATTAAAATGTTTTTTTTTCTTTCGCAAATTATATTTGCTATTTTGATATGGTAACATATGTTTACTTTCTATAACTCCATTATAAGGAATTGGACTGACTTGGAAATTTTCTACAATCAGTAACTACATACCTAGTATTTCGTAAAATTTTGGTAATCTGATAAGGACCTTTCATTTTTGCTAATAACTCCTAACTAATGCCGGGTCATAATTCCTAATCATAACATAATCTCCAATAGAATAAGTTTTAGGTTGTTTCGAAATAATTTTTATTATAAGCTTGTACCTTATTTATGTAGGCACCTTTTCCTCTAATTTTATCTAAATTTCTACTTTCAGAATTAATTTCATTTTCTATAATTTCCTTGACTGAATCAATAAATTCTCTCCTTTGGTTAAGTCCAAAAAGCAATCCAATATTAGCATTATTAGATAATTTTGCTAACATAGGAATTAAAGTTCTATTAATGCGCTCTAGCTGTCCATTTGCTTGTGGTGTGGTAGCTATTTTAACATGCTGTATGTTATTCTGATTAATAAAATTTTGAAAATCTTTTAACGTGAAGCAACTGCCTCTATCGGAAATAATGCGACGAGGTCGTGAATAATTAATAAAATATCTTTCCAAACATGAAATTACTTCTTTGGTACTTGTAGATTTAACAGCGAATGATTTAACATATTTAGTAAATGCATCAAGAATTAAAAATATGTGTTTTTTTTAATGCTTAATGTTGTTGTCAATAGGACCGCAATGATCGATATTTATTATTTAAAATTTTTTATATTTTCTTTTAAATTTGGAAACCAATAATTTGTGTGTGTTCATATGTTTTATCGATACCAACGTGACCGATTTCATCATGGTAGAGACGTACCTATGGTATGTTTATGTACCTAAAACATTATGTTCCATTGTTTTAGGTACATAAAATAATAATCTATTGCTCCTTTTCCTATAAATTAACCCGTTTCTCATTTCATAGAAACTATCTTTAAGATGTTCTAATTTAGTTTTAATTTTTTGAATAGTAGGGTTGTTGTGTAATTGATAAATTTTGCTCAAAAGTATTTGCTTCCAAAACTAAAATGTTTGTAGACCTGCTTAATGTGTCAACTTGAGTCATTCTATTCGGTTGAAGATGTTCTAGAGAATAATCATAATTTTGTAATTCTATACCCCATCTAGCTATTCTGCTCTTAATTACTTTTTTGTTAAGGGTAAGAGCATTACAATCCGTGACAATCTTAAATTTAATCCCTTGTGGATATACATGAAATCTTTGTAAAGCATAAATAATTGCTAAGGTTTCTAATTCAAAACTATGATATTTGCTTTCAATATCACTAGTTCTTCTAAAATAATAAAAGATAGGAGGAATTTTTTATCAGCTTGAAAATTGGTCCGAAACCTAGAGAACTTGCATCCGTGTGCAATTCTGTTTCAGTATTAGGATTATAAATTGATAAAATAGGTGATCTAGTTAAATCATTTTTTAATGTTTTGAAAGTTTTAATTTCCTTCTCTTTAAATTGAAATTTAACATCTTTGTGAATGAGGTCATAAAGAGGTTTTGCGATTATTGAGAATTGTTATATAAATTTTCGAAAATAGGAATATAATCCTATAAAACTATGGAGGTCTTTAGAATTCATCGAAATAGGAAATTTCTCAACTGCTTCTATTCCTGACTTTGGTGGTTTTATACCATCATAATTAACAGAATATCCTAAATAATCGAAACATTTCTGAAAAAATTGAAATTTATTGACATTAAGTTCTAAAATATTTTCTTTAATAAGAATAAAAGTTTCTTTTAAAATTTTTAAATGTTCTTCAATGGGTTCTGAGCAATTAATATTATATTTTCAAAATAAATAGTTACTTTCTCTTCTTTGATCATATTTTTAAAAATTAGAGTAATATAAAGTTGAAAGACAGCCGGAGCATTTTTTAGGCCGAAAGGCATTTTCAAGTACTCACACTGACCCAACGGAGTGATGAACGATATATATTTAATTGAATTTTTGTGCATAGGAACGTGGTGGAATCCGTTCCTTAAATCTAAAGATGTAAAATGACGTTTTTCTTTTAATTTAATAATTTGATCTTCTATTATGGGAATGGAACAGTTATCTCTCACAGTAAGTTTATTCAATAAGTCAATACATAATCTAATATCATTATTTTTTTCTTGATTAAAACGATTGACGAATAATAAAGTGATTTGCTAGGACGAATAATATTTCTATTTAATAAGTCGTTTAAAATTTCTTGTAACTTCTCTTTTTCATAAAACGATAAACGCCTGGGTAGAAAATTTTTATTTATTATTATTTATTATTTTATATATTATCATTTTTATTGAGAATAATTTTCATTTCATAATCTACAATAAATTCGGAAATGCATTAGCATCACGCATCACAAAAGTATCAAGTTCTAAAATGTATCTAAAAAATATTACGGAAAGCATCAAGTCTTTTTTCGTAACACTAACGATTTTGATGCGCAGTTTTTTAGCAAACTTCGCATCATATATTTTATGATACTTTCGTTGCTTTTTTAACCTGAGGTTTACATTGGATAGAATTATAATAATAAAAATGGTAGATGGTGGATGTAGCATTCGAAAATGTGTTCGAAATATATCTTCGGGAAATTCTTTAATTATTTGAAAATAATTTTTTGCTGTGGGTATAACTTTCATTTTTGTTTTCAATAAAAGAGCAAGAACAACATTTCTCTTTTTTTTTTTTTACGAAATTTTTAAATGGTAAAAGGGTATCATATTCTGATGGTTCGCAGTTGTCCAAAAACGTGTTTAAACCTATATTAAACAAAATCTTTTTCATCTTTTTAACTCTAATTAAAAATTAAAATTAAAAATATTCAAACGTCAAAGGCATCAATTGTGAAAATATGAACGTTCTAAAATGTCACAATTGTATCAGCAACATTATTGCATCGCATCATGAATTTAGTAATACAGTAGTGATACAGTATCAATACCGCATCATTACTAAAAATGATGCATTTCCGAATTTACCCCTAAATTGATATCTCTTGTTTCACTTATAGAATTATTTGAATAATACTGCTTAACTATTGAATAGAATTCTTTAATAAATTTCTTACTGACATTTTCATTAATATTGAAATTGGGATTTTTAATTTCAGATTCGTCTAATAATTAATTGAAGAGAATAATTTAATTTCATCATCTATTAAATATGATTTTTTAGAACTATTAATTTTGTCTAAATCTACTATTTTAAAATTGGAATTTTTCATAAAGTCCCTACCAGGCATTGTAGCCTTTCGAACATTCACATTAATTTTATATTTTTTGTTAAATAATTTTACAAAAATATTACATCAACCAAAAATATTTAACTTAGTATTATTAATTTCATAAATTTGTTAATTGTTATTTTTTGAATAATCAATGATAATGGTTTCTAATATAATTGTTGTAGCTCTACCAGTGTCCATTAATGCTTTAACGTTGTTGATTAATTTTTTATTATTTTAACTGATGATGGTGATCATTCATTGATTGGAGTAATTTCATTATTGCATAATTGATTGCTTTAGTGATTTGTTGAGCAATGTTGAATAAATTTGAATAATTTTTTAATTTTAATTTAATAAATTTTAATAATTTCCTGAGTAACATTAAATTTTACCAAAGTTTTGCTTTATATTAATATACATGTATATACATTTTGGAACCTTACAATCCTCACATACTACATTCTTTCCTTCTTGTAAAATAAGTAGGTACAATTTTTGAATTTTGCTTTGGAGGTACCCCACAGCAGAATTTTTATAGAAAACTTTATTTTTTGTAGGAACTTTTATCAAAGCGGCTTTTTAGTCCGGCAAGCGACTGAATAATAATCAATTCACATTTGCATTTTTGCCATTTCTTTATTTTAAATTTACATGAATAAAAACTGTGGGTACATTCATATTTGCCATAAACTACTACAATATATAATTATGTATATCAATATCATATAAATGTAAATTCTTCAAGCAACCGTTATATTTTTTGTATTACGCTTCATCCTCAACAATTTCAAACTATCGAGTAAAAAAAAACATTAAAAAAATTGTTAAAAACATTTGTTAGAGAAATTGAGAAAAATCAAGTCACACTTTCGAAAATTTTAAGGTAACCCTATATTATTAAGTAAAGTTGCTAACAGAAATAATGGTATAATGTTGAAACTTTAATTTTTATCTATTATTTAAAAAAAATTTGAACAGGTGTTTAAAAATAGTCAATTTTTGACCCCTTATAGCTTCTAAACGAAGGGCGGTACAAAAATATTTCTGAAATGACTCATACATATTTTCAAAGATCTAACTTTTGTTAAAATTCAAGTTTCTAGCTTAAACCGTTTATAAGATTAAGGGTTAAAGAGTTTTGCAATAATTAGTGTCGCATAACGGTAAATTAAGAAACCGTATGGCACAAGTATATATTTATTATGTACATATTTGTAAAGGTCATAACTGCAGCTATCGTTTGTCATTGAAGATATACCTTATAGAACTTGTCAGATTGACGATATTTCTTATAGAACTTGTATTATATATATAGAGCTTTTTCGAACTTTGGGGGGCTGTAGCTCCATAATTAAAATTTCATGGCTCAACTTCAAACGATGTAGAACTTTTGAAAAATTTGTATGAAAAATATGGAGATCAAGATGTTAGTTGTTCGAGAGCTACCCAAAGTTTTAATCAGATCTCAACCAAAAATAAAAGTCCGTGAAATTAATATAAAAGCTGGAGGCAATATTTTAAAAATTTAAGTTTATAGTTATGTCTCCGTTTAATGTCTCCTGCTTTCATTTCAATTTCTCAGGCTTTATGGTACATATATATTAATGCTATATTGACATACATAATTCGCAATTAAAAATTTATTTTCTACTTTTTAGTTTAAAAAAAGCTGTTTTTATACCCTACACCTAAAGTATAGGGTATTTTAACTTTGGTATTTTGTTTGTAACCACCAAAAGGAAGTTAGTTAGATATGGACATGTATATATATTCTGAATCAGGATCACCTCCTGAGTCGATTTAACGTCCGTCCGTCCGTTCGCACGGTAACTCAAAAACTAATAAACCTTTCTTGATGAAATTTATATAGTAGGTTACTAATTACGAAAGGAAGGCTAAGTTCAAATCTGGACAAAATCGGTCCATGGGTTCGGATTCTTGAAGCTTCCGAATGATTCCGGAGCAAACGAGATTATCTCCAAAACCAACAAAGATAGAACCTTTAAATATGATGTTCCTTCCCGTTCGATTTATGTCTCTGAAATTTAAGAGGATTTGGTTCATGGGCTCGGATCTTGGAAACTTCCGAATGAGCCCCAGAGCAAACGAGTATATCTCCACAACCAACAAAGATAGAACTTTTGTTTTTAGTACAAAGGTGTTCTGTTATGTTTCCTTTTCTGTAAAATTGGAAACTGACATTTGAAAGAATTTGAACCATGGGTTCAGATTTTGTAAACTTCCAAACGAGCCCCACAGCAAAAGAGATTATCTCCAAAATCAACAAAGATGGAACCTTTAAATTTTGTACAATGATGTTCCTTCCCGTTCGATTTATGACTCTGAAATTTAAAAGGATTTGGTCCATGGGTTTGGATTTTGAAAACTTCCGAACGAGTCCCAGAGCAAACGAGTATATCTCCACAACCAACAAAGATAGAACTTTTGTTTTTAGTACAAAGGTGTTCTGTTATGTTTCCTTTTCTGTAAAATTGGAAACTGACATTTGAAAGAATTTGAACCATGGGTTCGTATTTTGGAAACTTCCGAACGAGCACAAGAGCAACGAGCATATCTTCAAAACCAACAAAAGTAGAACCTTTAAATTTAGTACAATGGTGTTCTGGCATGTTTTCTTTATGTTCCTGAGATGGATTCGATGAATTGGAGTGGCAATTCGGGTACCTGACACACACTTCCCAAGGACTAACAATTTTCTTCTGCTTTATATATCAGATCTAACTACATAAATTAAATAATATTAATGCAAAAATAAAAGTTAATAATTTTTATTTCATAAAACCAACAAAATACTCCAGGTAACGCCGGTTATACCTGCTAGTTTTTCATAGACTGTTAAATAATGTTACAATTTAAATTTTGACTCATTAAAATATTATTTTATTTTATGTACACATATATACTCTCTTCAGCTGATTTTTGACTTTTTTAACTGAAATTGGTCTTTTTTTAAATGAAATTTGTCTTTTTTCAAATCAATTTATTGCTTTTTTTAATGAATTTTGTCTTTTTTTATTCAAAATTGTCCTTTTTTAAATGAAATTTTCTCCATTTATTTCAATGCATTAAAGACAAAATATTGAATGTTTTTAATTTACAAATAGTTTTTAATGTTTTTCAATATTTACCATATTTTACATAAAATTAAAATATTTACAAAAATAAATAAAAATCCATACAAAAATTATAAAGTTAAAGTAAAATAAAATTCCATTGATTAACTAAAATAATAAGGCATGCAGACTGCGAAAAGGTCAAAGCTTAGGTAAAATTGTATACTAAGATTTCTTTGATTTCAATCCACGTGGTAACATGATTATTTATATCGATAACTTCTTGTGCTCTGCCACGAAGTTTAGATTTAATTATGTCACCAAATATACTTTGTGACAAATCATTGTATCTTAACATTAACGGACTAATTTTGTTTATTCAATCTATGAAATTTTAGAGATCCCTAAAGTCACCAGCGAATTCAGGTTATTTATGTAAATATTTTAAAGGGTCAATTGATAATTCCAAAGGCGATACCATAATGGTAACTAATGGGGAGAAATGTTAGCATCAGTAAGAGGATGAATAATTACATCGTTACCCTAAGTCTTTAGCTGTTCAGGTATAACAGAACGCTTAGGTACAACACGTCGATTGGAAGTGAAAGTAACTGCATCAGATGTCCAACTAGTAGTATATGCTCAAAATTAAGTTCCAAATTAAACCATTATTGGAATCCGACAACAACTGGGTTGTACCGTATGGACCAGTTAATTTAAAGCAGCGAAATTTAAAATGTTTTCTTTTAATGCGATTTGGAGTAACATTAAGACAAGAAATAGAATTTATTCGGAACTCATTTTTTTTTTCTTTATTCATTCATATATTTTTATAATTTAGATTTACAAAATTTAATTCATTATGTTAAAATGCAACAACTTATTGTTGCATTTTATTTGCACAACTTATTCGTAATACTTTTACATATTAATCTTACTTCTAAATTATTAACTACCATTGAATTTACTAATTTTGTTTTATACATGCATTTGTTTTTTAGGAAATTATATACTGCTTTATTTTCTTTTTGAAATAGCCAATACTAACTATATTCTGCAAATCATTTGGTAATTCGTTATATAGTTTTAGAATTATACAATCAGTTATTTTTTTGGTTATTTGTTTTAAAGAGACTTCAATAGAAATTCGATTTATTCCTGGTATTATAACTGTGGATATCGGTCATTCTATCTAGAATGAAATGATGTTTAATGTAGTTATTTACTATTTTGAACGCAATTATATATGACTCATATGTGCATATATACGAAAAGTTCAAGTATTTTTCATTATATAGAAGATTCGTTGGAAATCTGATGGAGTGAAAATTAATTATTTTAATAGCTTTTTTCTGCATAATATTCAATTTATTTAAACTTGTTTGGGCACCTTTGTTCCAAATAGGGTAATATTTGACAAATAGGTAATATTTGACAAAATGTAAGATATATAAATTACATATAGACCATTGCTGTTAAAGTAGACACTAGAAAGTAGAAAGCGTTTATTACTTGCTGTCAATTATTAATCCGAGGTAGTTATATTGCTATACAATTTCAATACTTTTATTATTAAAGACGAAATTAGTACACGTGAACTTTTTGTTTTCCAATAGTAAAATTTTGGTTTTTTTTGATATTTAATAACATTCGATGTTTATTTAACCACATTACTACAGCTTTTAAATCGGATTTTATATAATCTACCAATTCTTCTTTATTTTTAGAAGAATATTTCAAAACGACATCCTCAGGATAAAGCTGAATTTGACATTTTAAATTTAAAAACGAAATATCATTTTTTTGTAATTTTAAAGAGATGAAGGCTTAGTATAGAGCCTTGTAGAACTCCTTCCCTGACTATTTTTGGCTGCTTTTTTGTATACAACATTCTTAGTTGTTCCTTCAGATACGTACATATTATAATGTAGTGATGATGGTTTTCCTACACGTGAGCATCCAAATAAGTGACCGTATTAGAAGCATGAATATGCCAAATTTAGATATGAAACTTGAAGTAACTGACCTTGTGATTTATTTATGGTCATAGCAAAAGCTAGACGTATTAGAAATTGTGCTCTTTTAAACTAAATGGCATATCGGATGGAATTATAAGAAATCGTGCAAACCTCTTCACATTTGTATTTTCCAGTTAATATGGTTTCCAATTAGATTTGCCATACATTTTTTAACAGTAAGTTCTACACCATTACAAAGTTTTGATTGACCAATATTTCGTAGTAAAATGATCGGTACAGCAATTTTTAATTGCAGAATATGTGGTGGTACTCCAGGCAAATGTAACGAATTTAAAATTACTGGAAGATAACTTACCAATCGTCTTGCTTTGTATTTAAATGTTTCGCCGAAAATTTTATTTTGAATGGTAATATTTATATCATTAACGTCCTTGTTTTTTGCTGGAAATATTGCTGATTTACTTATCCAATTATGATTTTTGTATTGTTGTACAATATTAGGATATACACTTTCAATTAATTCATCTTTTCATTCCTTTAAAACACAACATATTGTAGAAATATGATTAAACCAGTTCTGATATCAATTGGAATTTTTCCATTTCCGATGTGCAATAATTCTTTTGAAAATGTTGTTGCTGAATTTAGTTTTTGAACATTTCACCATAAATTAGATGATTTTAACATTCATTTAAGTCATCAGCTGGAATTGATCGTGTTATAACAGGTAGTGCATGCCTAAAATCACTTGATTATAATATTGGTACCACCTGATAATAATATTGGTACCACTGATAATAATATTGGTTGGTTATTGCGTTAATCTTGTAATGTTTTATCTTGCTTCTAATGATTTTTTATGCGTGCATTCAGTCCACTGCGTTGCTAGTGTGAATTGCAATATTTTTTCCATTCCTGATACGTTTAATATGTTACATATTGGCGTTTAAATTACTAGCATATTTAATGGGAGTTTTAGTATTGAGTGAGCAGTTAATAATGTAGCTGCTATACATTCCCGAAGAAGCGATTGCTAATGCCAAATTGTCTTGAGATCTTAAATTTGTCAAAAGCAAGACAACAAAAAAAAATTGAGACCTAGTCGCGAAATGGGTTAATAGATCCTGACCAAATTAACATAGTGAGCGTATCTTCTAAAGAAGAACACTTTTCTAAATTTTCATCTCAGTTGGTCAAACCGTTTAAGCACGACAACAAAAACATTAAAAATCTTCATTCAGCCCTGGTGTCCAAATGGGTTACCAGAACTTAATAAAAATTTATCGAAGACTCTCTTTCAGACCATAAAACCACCTCACAAAATTGAACATAAATCGGAAACAAGAAAAGTTTTGGAAGGCCGCCGGGCCAAATCCTGTTAATAAATTCCAAGCAAAATTTCTTTAATACACAACTAAATCTAAGAAAAATAAATCTTTTCTGTGCCAGGACAACGAAAAAACCAGAAAGTTTTAAAAAGCTCTCGGGTCCAATGTGTTAATGAACTGCAATGCAATATAGCCTTTAGAGTCCCAAAAATGTTGCTGCAAAATTTAATTGCAATCGAATCGTTAGTTTTCACGCGAATCTGAGTCAAACAAACACACTTTCTGCTTTATATATCAGATCTAACTACATAAATTAAATAATATTAATGCAAAAATAAAAGTTAATAATTTTTATTTCATAAAACCAACAAAATACTCCAGGTAACGCCGGTTATACCTGCTAGTTTTTCATAGAGAGTTAAATAATGTTACAATTTAAATTTTGACTCATTAAAATATTATTTTATTTTATGTACATATATAAGTTAATCTATTTTAAAAATAGATAATAAAAACAACGAATTTTTACAATTTAATGGGAGATAATCCTCCTTGGTTTATTAACAAATTAATAATGAATATTTTTGAATTATTCTTAGACTATTTATAATAAAAATTTTTGTTAAAAGTACAGTTTTTATACCCTACACCTAAAGTATAGGGTATATTAACTTTGGTATGGTGTTTGTAACCACCAAAAGGAAGCGAGTTAGATATAGACATGTATATATATTCTGAATCAGTATCACCTCCTGAGTCGATTTAACGATGTCCGTCCGTCCGTTTACACGATAACTCTAAAACTAATGAAGCTATCTTGATGAAATTTATATAGTAGGTTACTAATTACGAAAGAAAGACTAAGTTCGAATCTGGACAAAATCCGTCCATGGGTTCGGATTCTGGAAGTTTCCGAATGATTCCGGAGCAAATGAGATTATCTCCAAAACCAACATAGATAGAACCCGTAAATTTTGTACAATGATGTTCCTTCCCGTTCGATTTGTGTCTCTGAAATTTCAGAGGATTTGGTCCATGGGTTTGGATTTGGAAGCTTTCGAACGAGCACCAGAGTAAATGAGATTATCTCCAAAACCAACTAAGATATAACCTTTAAATTTGGCAGAGTGGTGTTCTTTCATGTTTTATTTAAGTCTCTGAAATTTGAGAGGATTTGGTTCATGGGTTCGGAGCCCCAGAGCAAACGAGATTATCTCCAAAACTAACAAAGATAGAACCTTTAAATTTTGTACAATGATGTTCCTTCCCGTTCGATTTATGTCTCTGAAATTTAAGAGGATTTGGTCCATGGGATTGGATTTGGAAGCTTCCGAACGAGTATAAGAGTAAATGAGATTATCTACAAAACCAACAAAGATATAACCTTTAAATTTGGCAGAGTGGTGTTCTTTCATGTTTTATTTAAGTCTCTGAAATGCGAGAGGATTCGGTCCATGGGTTCGGATTTTGGAAGATTCCGAACGAGCCCCAGAGCAAACGAGATTATCTCCAAAACCAACAAAGATAGAACCTTTAAATTTTTTACAATGTTGTTCCTTCCAGTTTGATTTATGTCTTTAAAATTTAAGAGGATGTGGTCCATGGGTGTGGATTTTGGAAGCTTCCGAACGTGCCCCACAGCAAATGAGATTATCTCCAAAAACAACAAATATATAACCTTTAAATTTGGCCGAAAGGTGTTTTTCCATGTTTGATTTCAGTCTCTGAAATTTGAGAGGATTTGGCCATGGGTTTAAATTTGAAAGGATTTGAACCGTGGATTTGGGTTTTGGAAGCTTCCGAACGAGCCGCAGAGCAAATGAGATTGTATCCAAAAATAACAAATATATAACCTTTAAATTTGGCCGAATGGTGTTTTTTCATGTTTGATTTAGGTCTCTGAAATTTGGGAGGATTTGGCCATGGGTTTAAATTTGAAAGGATTTGAACCGTGGATTCGGGTTTTGGAAGCTTCCGAACGAGCCTCAGGGCAAATGATATTATCTCCAACTGCAACAAAGATATAGCTTTTAAATTAGGCAGAATGGTGTTCCTTCATGTTTGATTTATGTTTCTGAAATTTGTGAGGATTTGGTCCATGGGTTCAAATCTTGGAAGCTTCCGAACGAGTCCCAGAGCAAACGAGTATATCTCCACAACCAACAAAGATGGAACTTTTATTTTTAGTACAAAGGTGTTCTGTTATGTTTCCTTTTCTGTAAAATTGGAAACTGACATTTGAAAGAATTTGAACCATGGGTTCGTATTTTGGAAACTTCCGGACGAGCACAAGAGCAACGAGCATATCTCCAAAACCAACAAAAGTAGAACCTTTAAATTTAATATAATGGTGTTCTGGCAAGTTTTTTTTATGTTCCTGAGATGGATTCGATGAATTGGAAGGGCAATTCGGGTAGCTGACACAAACCTCCCAAGGACTACCAATCTTCGAAAATAATTAAGATAGAAACTTAAAATTTTATACAAGGGTGTCAAGCATATCCCAAGAGTATGCCTCTTTTACGTTCTTGAAATTCGAGTTGAATAAGACAGAAAAGGGAAGAAGTTCAAGCAGCTGCCAAAAACACTTATGAATTTTTAATTTAATTCGAATTATTCAGGTGTAGGGTATTAATAAGTCGGTTGCATGGACTTACTGTTACATTTACTTGTTTCTAATAAATTTAGATTAGCATTTCTTAAGAATTTAGATTACATTGATTTATCGAGATTACCATTACATTTCCTAGAACTGATAATCTAGATTTTTTTATTAAAATTGAAAATTACATTATTTCCTTGGTGGTCTAAAAAAGTGTTATTCTGACTAATAAGCGGAATTTTCATCAAGCAGAAATATGTAATACAAATTTCGCTTATCAGACAAAACAACGTACAAAATTATTAATAACAAATTCTTATTAAAAAAATAAAAACCTACTTCTCTTTTTAGAACACTTAAACATTATCATAATAAGAACCTTTAAAAAATAATAATTTTTTTATTGTTTTTCTTTAAAGTGTCAAATTACAATTTTTTATTTGAAAGCATTTTTATTTACAATTGAGGTTCTTTATATTTTGTAGTAATTTCTTCTAGTAATTTCATTCAAGTACCTAAATGCTAATGACATAATAATTCAAGTTCAAAGAATAAAGAAAATTATTTATTTGTTATTTAAAATGTAGAATTTTGCTAGATAATTTTTATTTACGGAATTTTTATATTTTAGTATTTAATATTATTAACGTGGTTAATAACGTGGTTAACTCCTCCACCTTTAAATTCAAATGTCCTCATTTGATGTTAATTTTAAAATTATCTGTGGTAGTTTTTGCTCTTGTTGACTAGCTGTATTCTGTTGTGTGGTTTGTTTATTGGTTATGTTCTTGATTGTTAAGCTGCGTCGTTTTTTTAATATTGTGTTGATGATTATGATAATTAATACAATAACTACTGTTGTTGATGATCCATAACTGATTGCTTCGTTGAATGGTTTTTCTGCTTGTAGGAGCTCTATTTCTTTTGTATTATTGATGTGAACTTCCTTCAAAAATTCGAGAGATAAGTGCTCACGAAAATCACCTTGTATTGACTTAGGTTGAAGGATGGGAGGTAATATTTCTGTTGTTACTATTTCTTTTGAAGTAAATGTATTCCCCATTATTGAAATTGTGGTGTTGTGAAACTTTATAAGATATGTGCCAGTCATGTTGCGTATATCGTTCCCTATGATGATTTCACCGTCAAACTGATTTAGTAGAATTATGCCTTGCTGTATTTCTTCTATTGTTCGTATGTGGTGGTTGTTGGTGGTGTTGCATATGGAGTTTTTGCTTTTAAATAGATTTTTAATACAAGTGGAATTTTCTATGTTAACAATTTTCTTTTTATTACAAATTGTTAAATCGTTTATTTTTTTAAAATTTTCTTTTATTCCGTACAATTTTTTATTATCTGACAGTATTTCCTTAAATTCTATTTCATTTATAACATTTTTAAATTTAATTGGTTTTATTAATAACTTATTATAAGTTTTTAAGTTAGTTAAAGAAATTTCTAAAACATACAATAAACTAGTACCATTAGTTATAATTTTAATGTTTGCAAAATCTAAAGCTTCTTCTGCTGTAGCATAAGGAAGCTGTTCGTTATCTAATAATTTAGTAATTGTTTCTACTTCTACTTCTGATGCTAAAAAGGAATTTATCATACCTAGTTTAGCCCAATGAATACTATATTTGATATTAATAATTTCTTCTTTTAATAATTTGATTTTATATTGCAGTTTAAATATAGCTTAATTGTCAATAATATTGTTATGTTTAATTGATTCTAATATTGCGTTAGTAATATTAGTTATAGTATTTAATTTTTTATTGTGAAGATTATTTATTATTACTTGTTTATTATTATTCTGTAGTAAATTATTTACCTTTTTCTTTATCATGACAAAATCGTCATGGTCAGGAGTACCTGCAATCCATTTCCAGGTGGAACCTAAAAAATTAAGTGAGGTTTTTTTCCGAATAGGTTTTATTTCTTTTAGATATTCTTGTAGTTGTGAAATCTCATGATTTAAATATGGATATAATGGATGTGATTTAGTAATATGTGTTTCCACTGTGAATTTGACTTCATCTATTATTTGCTCCAAGACTCCTATTTCTGTAACGTGTATTATTCTAAAACTTCCTTCTTGAATCTTTGCTTTTAGCCCATACTTATAGCTACTATCTGTGATAATGTGTAATCCAATATTTCTACATTTCCAAATGTGGTACATGCAAGTATCCTGAAATTAAGTTTTTATATTCGATTTGTGTAGCCTTCGTCCACTTGCAGTTATAATGATTGCATTTTTATCTTCTTTAACGTCTTCCTTTTTGTATCTATAAGTAAGTTTAGAGCCTAATCTCTTGTTATGTTTAACATAGATGATTTCGCCAGGAGTATAAGTTTTTATGGGTTTCCTTTTTTTGTTATTATATTCTAAATCCCTCATTTGTTTCATTTTAATTTTTTCTATATTACTTAACCTAGTTTTCTCAAAATCTGCTGGACTTAAATTAGGTGTTCTACAAAAAAAAAGTTCAACTGGTTTCTTTTTAATGGTTGAATGAATTGAATAATTGTATTCATTTATGGCTCTTTCTAAAAGTTGTTCGAAAGTGCGATTGATATCTTCCATTTTAAGACATCTCATAATTTCTGACAGGGTTGAGTGAAGTCTTTCAATTTGACCATTTACCTCACTTTTATATGGAGGGGTGGTAAATATTTTAACTTTCATTTCATCTTCCACTATTGATTTAATAGAAGCTGAGTTGAATGACTTTTCATTATCAACTACGATCCATTCTGGGACACCGTAATAAAATAAAATATCCCTTAAAGCTAGTTTGATATCTTCAATAGATCGACTCTTAATTATTCTAGCTTGGGCGAATTTCGTGAGTTTATCTATCGCGGTTAATGCTAACTTTGATTCGGTAGAAAAAATGTCAATATGCAGTGTATGTCCCGCATAATTTGGTATTGGAGTACTTTGGATTTCCGGAGTATTTGGATGTCGGTCATATTTATTTTCTTTGCAGATTGAGCAATTTTTTGCAAAATTTCTCAATTTGCTAGACATTTTTGGAAAATAATACTTTTCAATTATTTGTAATCTATTTTCTTCAGCATTTCTATGTGCATGACGATGTGTTGAAGCAATAATCTCTGTTTGTTGGGATTCGTTTGAAACGTCTTTTACTAAGATCCTTGTGAATCTTATTTTGTAGTCTTGAAAATGTAAGGGATAGATACTTTGAATTTTTCCCATTATATTTTCTTCTGTCATAATTCCATTTAATATATTTGGATTAAGGTAGCTTTTCAAAATCTTAATTAAATCATTTTCAGTTAATTTTTCTTGTGTTATGATATGTCTATTATATTTTGGGAATGGATTAACTAACTCATAATCATTTTGGCCGATTTTTATTATTAATTGATTTCTAAAACCATTTATTGGAGTTTCTATAAATGGTACTAAATTCTGTGGAGAACTATCATCACTGTGATCAGTGGTATTTAATGCATTATTTTGTGTCCCTGATATTAGTCTGGACAATGCGTCAGCGACAATGCTTGCATGGCCAGGCTTGTATTTTAGTTCGTAATTATATTCTTCCAAAATACTTTTCCATCTTTTCATTTTGCTGTTAGTATTTTTATTACTAAGAGCATACGTTAGTGGTTGGTGATCCGTAAATATAGTAATTCTTTTTGATCCGTATAGAAAATTTTTTGAAGAAGTTAGAGCCCAGATAATAGCAAGCATCTCTTTTTCATTTGTTGCATAAGATTCCTCGGGTTTTATCAATGTTCTTGATAGAAATGTTATAAGTCTCTTATTTTGAGAAAGTACAGCACCAATGGCATCTGATGCGTCTGTAGTTAGTTCAAAACTTTCATTAAAGTTTGGATGTGCTAGTAACACTTCTTTTGAAATTAGAGAATTTTTTAAAGTTTCAAATGCTTTCAAAGCTTCCTCATTTAAAGTGACAGGTGTGTTTCTTGATTTAGTTTTGGAAACACGACCTCCTTCCCCTCTTAAGAGAGATGTCGGGGTTTTTGCAATTTTAGAATATTCTTTTATAAATCGCCTGTAATACCCTGACATTCCCAGGAAAGATCTTAAATCTTTCAAAGTTTTTGGACATGACAAATCACAAATTGCTTCTACTTTCTTCGGATTTGCTTTTATTCCTTCTAGGAATACTATAAATCCTAAAAATTCAATCTCAGTCTTTAGAAATTCACTTTTGTCTAACTGTATTTTCATATTGGCTTTCTCCAAGGTGAGAAAAATAACATTTAAATTTTCAAAATGTTCTTCCTCACACCTTCCAAATATGATTATATCATCTATATAAACATAGCATCTTTTACCGATATGTTCTCTAAGAATATCGTCAAGAGCTCTTTGAAATATTGAAGGAGCATTTTTAAGTCCAAAGGGAAGACGAGTAAATTCATATTTTCCGTTATTTACCGAAAATGCTGTTTTCTCAATATCTTTTTCTTTTAATAAGATTTGGTGAAAACCACTTTTTAAATCGATCACTGAAAAAAGTTTATTTTGCCCTAAATTGGCTAATACTTCGTTAATATCGGGTATTGGATATATGTCGGCTATTGTCACATTGTTTAATTTTCTATAATCAATAACCAATCTATGCTTTTTTATTCCCGAAGCATCTTCTTTTTTTTATACTATCCATACGGGTGAGTTATATGGTGACCGTGAAGGTCTGATAATACCATCTTGCAAAAGTTCTGTTTTTCTACTTCCTCTTTTAAACACATCGGATATGGATATGATTTAGAATAAATGGGGTCTGATGTGGAAGTTCTAATTTCAGCTTTAACAGTTGTGGTATATGTAAGTCTTTCATTTGGATCTGCGAATAAATGTGGACAATCGTTAATAAGATTATTAAGTTTGATTTTTTGATTTCCCGTTAGATGAGAATTTCTTATATTAATATTGTTAATTGATATCGTAATATACTGTTTAATTGGAATTTCAAATTTTTAATGTATTGTAATGTAATTGTCTTTAGTATTTATAACTGTATTTAATTCTCTAAGACTATCACTTCCTATTATTCCATCGAATGTCATTATTCTGGGTAAAATAAAAAATTTTAACTTAGAAATGTCATTGTTACATGGATTAAAAAGGAAGTGGTGTGAAATAAGAATATTTCCACCAACTGAATTTGCATAGAATGTTTTGTTGTTTTGTATAGGATTCTTTACTAAATAAGATTGGATATAATTCTTATTAGAACCAGTGTCTATTAAGAATTTTAATATTTTTCCGTTCTTCGCTTCATATTCAAAGTATGAGAGCGAAGAACTATCTAATCTAAAAAATTTTCGTTACTAGTGGGAATATTGTCATTACTATTTTTTTCTGCCTGAGTATTGCATGTGCAATGTTTATTGTAATGTTGTTCGTCACCTGTTTTTTCGGTTTCTGTATGAAGTATTCTTTGTATTTTATTTATCTGATCATCCATTTGAGATTTTGGTCTTTTGAAATTTTGGTAATTCGCAGCATGAGAATATTGTGTTCTATTCTCTTTTTTAATATGTGCAGGATTAAAATTTTCGTTATTCTGGAAATTATTATAGAAGTTTCTATTTTGGAAATTATTTTGATTATTTCTATATTGAAAATTAGATTTTTGATTTTGGAAATTATTTTGATTATTTCTATATTGAAAATTATTATTCTGAAAATTAGGTTTTTGATTTTGAAATGGATTTGAGTATTTATTATGGCTGTTATATTGTGGAGAAAAATATTTATTTTGACCATGTGCTGGTACAAATCTGTTTGGTTTGCTGCCTCTTGGTGGCAGGTTTGGGGGAGAATTAAGTGGAAGATTAATTTGGGTGATTGGTGCCTTTAGTTGATTTGAAATATTTTGTGGTCCTTTCAAAGTCAATTTATTGTAGTTTGGTTTAGCGTCAACGTCTTCCAGTCTACAGCACATTTCAAATGCTTCTGTTAAATCCCTAGGTGTGTGCCATTTTAAAAAATTTCGTACATCTCCTTGCATACCCCCGATAAAAGCTTTTAAAGCTTTTCTTTTGTAAGTGGCTATATTAGACTGAAGAACATTTTCGGCAAGATTCATTGTAGATAATTTACTTAGAATTAGGGTAAGGTGTTGTTGAATTTCTCGATAAAATTCTTGTGTTGAATTATTACTTCTTATTAACGAAGACATTTCTTCTTCAATGGTGTCAATATCGGTCTTATCAGCAAATGTCGTCTCATGCATTTTTTTATTTCTTCCCAGTCTAAGGAGGTGATATACGATTTCATTGTAATTTCAGCTTCTCCTACTATTTTTTTCTTAATTGTCCTTAGTATTGCGTTGTACTGCTGTGTTCCCTTTAAGTCATCAAACATGTCCAATGCGTCTTCGACATCTTGTTCCCAATAATCATATTCCCCTTTTTTCCCCGAAAACTTCTTTAAATCTTTTACAATTTCAGGTATTTTTAAATCCTGACAAAATCTCTCATAATAATTTTGCCCTATTGTTTGAACTTGTTGTTGTACGTATGCTTGTGCTTGCTCCTTTTCCCGAATTTTCTTCGTCTCTATTTCAACTAATTTTGCTACAATAGCTTTTAAGTTTGAGGCATCTACGGGAATAGTATGGATTTGTGGGGGTACTTCGCTATTAATAATACCCCCATTGCTAGAATTATCATCAGCCATTGTTCAAAAAAAAAAATATATAGAAAACCCAAATTTTTACAAAATAAACGATAAAAGTTTAAAACAAAAAAAAAAAAACAAAAATAATATAAGAAATAAATGCTGCTCCAACTAGATAGGAAAAAAAAAATTATTTAGTTTATAAGAAACAACTACTAGAAACAATCATTAAAATAAAGATAAATATAGTAAGACAATAGTACTTTTTTTTAAAAATTTTTTAGATCATAAAAATAATAAAAATATGTAGGTATTACTAGATTTTCCTTTAACTATTACACTGAGATGTATTTTTTATTTAGTATAATTTTTAATATATTTTTCTGTAAAAAATTTCTTTAATAGTTTAAAATATAATATAGTTTTTATAATAAAATATTTTTCTTTTTTCAAAATAATTTTTTTTATAAAAATAATAATTTTTTTTATAAAAATAATAATTTTTTTTATAAAAATAGTTGAAATATAATAAATTTTTTCTTATAATTATTTTTGATAAAATAGTTTAAAATATAAAATTTTTTTTTATAAAATAGTTCAAAATATATTTTTTTTTTTTTTTATAATAATAATTTTAAATAATTTCTACTTAATTATTTTGTTTGGGCCCAAAATTGTTTTTCTTATAATTCTTTAATATGTTTAATTGCGCTTTGTTTTAATTTATTTTTTTAATATTCAATTTCTTTATTTGAATTTTAACTTTTCTCTCAATAAATTTTTTATTGTATTTTTTCCATTCTGATCGTCTTAAAGTTATGAAATGTGCAGAAAAGTCCTCAGTATCAGAGTTTTCTAACGACTCTATTTTTAAATCGGACATTGAAAAAAATACAATAACCTTGACAAGTGAGGTTGAATTCGTTGAGAATTGCCTCAATTTTCTCCTTGTTAAAAATAGATACTTGTTCTTGACAAGGAATCTTCTTGAGAGAGAAGAAAAATATAACTTAAATTAATTTTGCTAAGTGAGGTTGAATTCGTTGAGAATTGCCTCAATTTTCTCCTTGTTAAAAATAGATACTTGTTCTTAGACAAAGTTAAAAAAGTTTTAATTTATTTTTTTTCTTTATGAAAATTATTTTTTCTTAATGAAAATTTAAGTTATTTTTATTTTTTCTTTATGAAAATAATTTTTTGAATTCTTTATTTTTTCTTTATGAAAATTATTTTTTAAAAATTTTTTTCTTTATGAAAGTATTTATTTGTTATTATATTTTTTCTCTTTTTTTTTTTTTTTTTGGATTATTCTTTTATAATCTTAGTTTTTTTTTTTTTTTCTTAAAAAAAAAAATTTTATAAACTCACATGAAAATTGTACTCCTCATGACTGAGTTCATTTTCGGCACCGCCGTGATCCTCCTGGTTAACGAGACAAGTGGCTGCAACAGTGATTTTGGTGATTTTTAGTTACTGTATCACTGGTACTCCCGTTTGCTCATCCACTACTAGGGCGCCTCGTTCCTTGTCTCTTTTCCGTTTCGGGTTAATCAGGCCAGATGCACTTGTCAGCAAAGAATCTTCTTTATGGTTTTTCACTCTACCAATATTTTAATCACTTTTTTTTTATTGTTTTTCAGGTTATTGTTTATAGTTTTTTTTTTTTTATTTTATTTAAGTTTTTTAAAGCTTTTAATATTTTTTATTTTTATTTTGAAATAATTATTATTCACTTATTTTATTTAAGTTTTTAATGCTTTTAATATTTTTTTTTATTTTTAAATAATTATTATTCACTTATTTTCCTTCTTTAAAAAAACTAGACAACTTGCTATATTGTGCCTAGAGCAGCCTCACTCTAGGTATTTTGTAGGCTTGATCACAATATAACAATTATAATAGATTTTAAAAAAGTGATTTATTTATTAGTAACCGTGACCGAATTTTCTAATTGCTAACGAACGGTCCCTGCTCGGGCGCCAGTTAATCTATTTTAAAAATAGATAATAAAAACAACGAATTTTTACAATTTGATGGGAGATAATCCTCCTTGGTTTATTAACAAATTAATAATGAATATTTTTGAATTATTCTTAGACTATTTATAATAAAAATTTTTATTAAAAGTACAGTTTTTTCTTATAAATTTAGATTAGCATTTCTTAAGAATTTAGATTACATTGATTTATATAGATTACCATTACATTTCCTAGAACTGATAATCTAGATTTTTTTATTAAAATTGAAAATTACATTATTTCCTTGGTGGTCTAAAAAAGTGTTATTCTGACTAATAAGCGGAATTTTCATCAAGCAGAAATATGTAATACAAATTTCGCTTATCAGACAAAACAACGTACAAAATTATTAATAACAAATTCTTATTAAAAAAATAAAAACCTACTTCTCTTTTTAGAACACTTAAACATTATCATAATAAGAACCTTTAAAAAATAATAATTTTTTTATTGTTTATACCCGTACGATAGGATCGGGTATAATAAAATTACTCCTCCGTTTGTAACACCTCGAAATAAGCGAGCTAGATATACCTTCAAAGGTATGGATCGGATCAGAAAAAAATTCTAAGACTTTTGAGCCATGTCCGTCCGTTCGTCCGTCAGCACGCTAACTCAAAAACTAAGAAAGCTAGAATCTGGAAATTTACACAAAATATTCTGGGAGCAATTTGTAGGTTCCCTATTTTTGTGGTTTGGTTCCTACCAAAACTTCGGGTAGCTCTCGAACACCTAACTTTTAGATCCCCACATTTTTTTTGAAAATGAGCTATGCAATTTTAACTGCTGATAGATGTCACAAAAATATTAATTTTATGTCTACTAACTTTTTTTTGTAGCCCCACCCGTTACGGAGCTACAGCTCCCCAAAGGTTAAAAAAAGCCCTATATTTAAATTGTTATAGCACAAGTTGTATAAGGTATATCTTCATTTTGACGCCAAACGATTACTGCTTTTATTAGCTTTAAAAGTATATATACCATAAGTATATACTTGTGGCATACGGTGTCTTAATTTACCGTTATGCGAAACTCAAATTTTGCAAAATCCTTTAACTCTTCTATCTTCCAAACGATTTATGTTGGAAAATTGAAAATTTGACAGAAGTTAGATCTTTGAAAATAAGTATGAGTCATTTCAGAAATTTTTTTGTATCACTCCCCGTTTAGGAGCTGTAAGGGGTCAAAAACTGAAAATTTCCTATTTTTAAACACCTGTAACTTGAACACCTGTTAAAATTTTTTTGAAGTAATACACAAAAGTTAAAGCTTCAATATTATACTCTTATTTCTGTTAACAACTTTTTTTTATTAATAATATAGGTTTACTTTATAATTGGCGAAAGTGTTACTTGATTTTTTCAAATTTTCTAACAAATTTCTTGCATTTGTTTTACTCGATAATTTGAAATTGTTGAGGATATAATGAGTAGTACAAAAAAATGTAAATAAATAAACAACATAACGGTTGCTTGAAGAATTTTTATTTATATGATATTGATATATATTCATACTTATATAATATCATGTTTATTTACATATCGTATATGTCACTGATGAATGAATGATAAGAGTATAGATGTATATTATATAGCGCCGTATTTACATACATATATGTATCTTATTGTACTTATACATATATGTATCTTATTGTACTTATAAATTATTCTGTCAATGGAATATTTAAATATAATATAATATAATATTTAAAATTAGATTTATTATTTTGTACTAAATGAATTTAATATACATTTACCGCTTAGTATTAAATGGTACTATAGAATATTTGAAAAAGTTTTGGATTGATAATCGTTATGTAGAAGGTTAGAATCTGCTTTTGAAGAATGTACATATAAACATATAGTTTGAATATATGTACAACCCATAATTCTAGAAATTATAAAATTCACCTAAATTATTTTAAAATACTAAAATATTAAAAAAATAATATTGTAAGCAGAGTGACAGGCTGTGAACATACTAACGGTTCGTACGGGTATCTAAGAGTTGACAAAGGCAACTGTTTTCTTCCTAGTTTTTTATTCAAAATAGTCCTTTTTTAAATGAAATTTTCTCCATTTATTTCAATGCATTAAAGACAAAATATTGAATGTTTTTAATTTACAAATAGTTTTCAATGTTTTTCAATATTTACCATATTTTACTATTTCAATTTTTACAAAAATAAATAAAAATCCATACAAAAATTATAAAGTTAAAGTAAAATAAAATTCCATTGATTAACTAAAATAATAAGGCATGCAGACTGCGAAAAGGTCAAAGGTTAGGTAAAATTGTATACTAAGATTTTTTTGATTTCAATCCACGTGGTAACATGATTATTTATATCGATAACTTCTCGTGCTCTGCCACGAAGTTTAGATTTAATTATGTCACCAAATATACTTTGAAACAAATTATTGTATCTTAACATTAACGGACTAATTTTGTTTATTCAATCTACAAGATTTTAGAGATCCCTAAAGTCACCAGCGAATTCAGGTTACTTATGTAAATATTTTAAAGGGTCAATTGATAATTCCAAAGGCGATGTCATAATGGTAACTAATGGGGATAAATGTTAGCATCAGTAAGAGGATGAATAATTACATCGTTACCCTAAGTCTTTAGCTGTTCAGGTATAACAGAACGCTCAGGTACAACAGGTCGATTGGAAGTGAAAGTAACTGCATCAGATGTCCAACTAGTAGTATATGCTCAAAATTGTGTTCCAAATTAAACCATTATTGGAATCCGACAACAACTGCGTTGTACCGTATGGACCAGTTAATTTAAAGCAGCGAAATTTAAAATGTTTTCTTTTAATGCGATTTGGAGTTATCGATAGTTATCAAATACATAGTGATGAGTTTCAAAAAAGCAATATTTTAGGAATAAAATTATCAAAACAAAATATGAATATTTTTGGGATCTATAGAGCACACGAAACACTTGTTGACTCCTTCATTAGTAAAATAGATGATATTACATTGCGATATAAAAAAACTTTAATTCTCGGGGACATGAACTTAAATTTACTAAATATTGAAAACGCGGAAATAAACTTATATAAAGACACCATATTAAGTAATGGCTTCCTTGTCTGTAATAGGATCTCAGAAGAATTTGCTACTAGGTTTGGTAGAACTTCAAGAACTATTATTGATCATTTCATCAGCGATATCCTTGATAGAAAATATTGCTTTTATATTTTAGACACGTGCCTCTCTGACCACCAAATGTTCTACATAAACATCGACCGGAATCCCACAATATTCAGACAAAATTCATATAAAACCATACTAAATTATGAAAATATATCTAAGGATAATTTTTGGAATAATCTTCATTCCTAGGAAAATCTTGATGGCTTCGTTGATAAATTAAAAGACATAATTAAATCAAACACTCAAAACGTTCCCATACATAATAGTAAAAAAAAGAAGAATTGGATTACCCAAGAAATCTTAAACGTTATGAAAATTCGAGACTCGTTTCTTAAATATAAAAGAAGATATCCGGACGATCTTCATGTTAACTCGTTATACAAAAAATATAGGCATAGTGCCAAAACATTAATAATCGAGGCAAAAAAAAAGTATTATTCGGATGAAATCACAAATAATTCTACTAATATTAAGAAATTATGGGATTCCTATAAACAAATAATTTTTAATTCAAACTGTTCAAATTCAAAACAATCAATTAAGGTTATACATTACAACTCCAATATCCTGGAAAGCGAAGTTGATATTGCTACTGTCTTTAATGTTTATTTTTCTAACATAACAAAGGAAATTAATATTCCGTTAAATAACATTGATTTAAATTATATGAGCCATTTTAGTCGGAATGTTTATCATAATTTTGATCTATCTCCCACGTATGCTGAAGAAGTATCCAAAATTATACAATCACTGAACTCGGGAGCTGCTACAGGATACGATAATATTTCGACCAAATTTATAAAAAAATTCTCAGAACGCTTAACGCCCATTTTGGTTAAATATATTAATAATGCCCTCCAATCAAATGTTTATCCTAATTGTCTAAAGTTAGCTATTGTAACACCAATATTTAAGAACGGGTTAGCCACTGTTTGTTCTAATTATCGTCCGATTTCTGTCCTACCTGCCATCTCTAAAATTTTTGAAAAAATCATTAAAAATAGGCTAAATTCTTTTTTGATTAATAATCCAATATTAAGTGAAAATCAGTTCGGCTTCGAGGAAAAATCCAACACAACAGCCGCCTGTCTTATTTTAAACGACTTTATCTCTAAAAACACCGATAATGGTAAATTTGTTAGTTGCGTTTTCCTTGATATTAAAAGCATTTGACTGTGTTGACCACGATATCCTACTCTTGAAACTGTCGAAATTAAATTTTACGATCAACCAGTTAAACTTCTTTAAATCATACCTGCAAAATCGTAAACAGATAGTACGAATAAACAACAGTTTTAGTCAAGAGGAAATGATAACAAGGGGAGTACCGCAAGGTTCAATTTGAGGACCTTTACTTTTCAAGCTATATATTGATGATATTACTCATTTGAATCTAAAGGGCAAACTTCAGTTATTTGCTGATGACGCCGTTCTGAAATATGCCGATAACTCGGAAGAAACTATTCGGACATACATGCAACATGACCTCCAATTAATAGAAGAATGGCTAACTAAGCATCGGCTTGTTTTAAACTTAAATAAAACTAAAATCTTAATGTTTGAAAATAAATTATTCAATTTTGAGAACAGGTTCCAATTTAAAAATACTAATTTAGAAATTGTTAAAAACTTTAACTACTTAGGTCTAATCATAGATAGCAAATCCAACTGGAGATACCACATAGAAAAAGTAATTAGGAACATAACGCCATATATATTCCTGCTGTGTAGGCTACGTAATTTCCTGTCGGATCAAGCGATTTTTACAATTTATTCTTCTTATATCAAATCCCACATTTGTTATCTGATTCCAATTTGGAGTAGAGCTCCACAAATTCACTTAAATAAATGTGACATGTTGCACAAGAAATGTGTAAAATTTGCCCTAGGGCTGTCAATTCTACATCCTATGGATTCCCTATACACTGAGAAATATTTAAGTTTAAAACAAATTATTTCATTTGAGCTCCATAAGATTGCCTTTAAAGTAGTCCATAATCAAATTAAACATAGTTTTATTCTAAATAGAAATCTAGACATACACAACCACAATACTCGAAACAAATCAAATTTTTACCTCTCACTTTTTAAAACAAGTCATCAAAAAAATAATTGCTTATATAATGCTCTGAAAGCATATAACGACTTACCGGAGGAAATAAAATTAATTAATGATTTTAAATTGTTCAAAAATAAAATAAAATATATATTATTTAGAAATTAAGCTTTTATGTTTTTTACTAACTTTATACTAACTTTGTACTAATTATAATTATTATTACAGATAATAATAATAGGTACTAATTAACCAACAAGTAACAAAACAAATATATAATAACTTGCATAATTATGTAACGAAACATGTTAAATTTGTAACATAAAAAATTAAATTACTTTCATATTGTAATATCACAAATATATTTTATTGTACATTTCAATCAAAAATTTATTAAAAAATGTTAATCTAAAAATTATAGGACCACACAGTATTCTGCTAAGGTCTTAAACAAAATTTTATATAAAATGATTATTAAAATTGTAAATTTATACTAATTTAATTTATGTTCAATAAAGGAAAAAAAAAAAAAAAAAAAAAAAAAACATTAAGACAAGAAATGGAATTTATTCGGAACTCTTTTTTTTTTTCTTTATTCATTCATATATTTTTATAATTTAGATTTACAAAATTTAATTCATTATGTTAAAATGCAACAACTTACTTTATTCTTACAATTTATATATTATTTACATACATTAAAAATTATTCTAATTTAAATAAAACATACATACATAAAAAAGAGAAGTTTGTTGGAATCACAGAAGTGATTATTTTTTTATAGCCTTAGCCGTACTAGCTGTCAGGCTTAATAATTTTTTTTAAATTTCGTTTTTTTTGTTTTATTTGTTTGAGAATGTCCAATTTACAGAATTTTCTTAACATTTATTATTTAATGACATTACTACACTTTTTGTTGATAAAATAAAATAAAATAGTACTACTAAATTATTCGTAATACTTTTACATATTAATCTTACTTCTAAATTATTAACTACGATTGAATTTACTAATTTTGTTTTATACATACATTTGTTTTTTAGGAAATTACATACTTCTTTATTTTCTTTTTGAAATAGTCAATACTAACTATATTCTGCAAATCATTTGGTAATTCGTTATATAGTTTTAGACAATTATACAATCAGTTATTTTTTTGGTTATTTGTTTTAAAGAGACTTAAATAGAAATTCGATTTATTCCTGGTATTATAACTATGGATATCGGTCATTCTATCTAGAATGAAATGTTGTTTAATGTAGTTATTTACTATTTTGAACGCAATTATATATGACTCATATGTGCATATATACGAAAAGTTCAAGTATTTTTCATTATATAGAAGATTCGTTGGAAATCTGATGGAGTGAAAATTAATTATTTTAATAGCTTTTTTCTGCATAATATTCAATTTATTTAAACTTGTTTGGGCACCTTTGTTCCAAATAGGGTAATATTTGACAAATAGGTAATATTTGACAAAATGTAAGATATATAAATTACATATAGACCATTGCTGTTAAAGTAGATACTAGTAAGTAGATAGCGTTCTTTTTAAAATAAAATTATATGGTGGTATTTTTTAGCACATTTCCAAAAAAATTTTGAAAAAATGTGCTTATTAGTTTCACTCTGTCCGTCCGTCCGTCCGTCCGTCCGTCCGTCTGTTTACAAAACTTCTACACCGTTAAAGATAGAGAAAAAAAATTTTAACCATAGGTAGGTCTCATAAAAAAAATAATTTTGTGGAACAACTTTTTCATGTAGCCCCCCCCATTACGGAGCTACAGCCCCTCAAACTTTGAAAAAGCCCTATTTTTAAATGCATATATCTTATGTTCTGCTTAAGATTTTTTCAATCTGAAAACGTCATTCGACAGGTATTTCTTTTATCTTTGTAAATTAATATCAAAATTATACAATTTTTTTAAATTGAGTATTTAAATTTACCGTTATGTGAAAACCAAATTTTGCATGATTTTTCTACTTTCATAACTCCGGCACGCTTCTAGATAGAGACTTGAAATTTTGAGGCAAGAAAGAACTTTTAGAATTAATATAAGTTTGCTCAGAAAATTTTTTCGGACCACCCCCTGTTTATGAGCTATTAGGGCTTAAAAATTGAAAATTTGCTATTTTTAAACACCTGTAACTTAGGAACCTGTACATATTTTACTTCTGCAAGATATAAAAATTAAAGCTACAATAATATATTTTTACGTGTGTTAAAGGTTTATATTAATTGTAAAGGGTTCCAAAGTTGCAGCTCTTCAAAATTACGAAAAAGCACCATTTTTAGATGTATATATCTCGGGCTCTGCGGAATAATTTTGCAATCTAAAACCGCCAGAAGATCGAAAATTTTATTGTCTATATAAAACAATATCAAAATTATGCAATATTTTGTAATTTACTATTTAAATTTACCGTTATGTGAAAACCACATTTTGCATGAAATTTCTTTTTTCATAACTCCGGCACCCCTTTAGATAGGAACCTGAAATTTTGAGACAAGAAAGAACTTTTAGAATTAGTGTAAGTTTTCTCAGAAAATTTTTTGGTAGCACCCCCTCTTTAAGAGTTATTACGCCTCAAAAATTGAAAATTTGGTATTTTTAGACACCTGTAACTTAGGCACCTGTACATATTTTACTTCTGCAAGATATAAAAATTAAAGCTACAATAATATATTTCTACGTGTGTTAAAGGTTTATATTAATTGTAAAGGGTTCCAAAGTTGCAGCTCTTCAAAATTACGAAAAAGCACCATTTTTAGATGTATATATCTCGGGCTCTGCGGAATAATTTTGCAATCTAAAACCGCCAGAAGATCGAAAATTTTATTGTCTATATAAAACAATATCAAAATTATGCAATATTTTGTAATTTACTATTTAAATTTACCGTTATGTGAAAACCACATTTTGCATGAAATTTCTTTTTTCATAACTCCGGCACCCCTTTAGATAGGAACCTGAAATTTTGAGACAAGAAAGAACTTTTAGAATTAGTGTAAGTTTTCTCAGAAAATTTTTTGGTAGCACCCCCTTTTTAAGAGTTATTACGCCTCAAAAATTGAAAATTTGGTATTTTTAGACACCTGTAACTTAGGCACCTGTACAAATTTTTCTTCGGCAAGACATGAAAATTAAAGGTTCAATAATATACTTTTATGTGTGTTAACGGCTTTTCTTAATTGTAAAAGATTCCGGACTTACAGCCCCTCAAAATTTCAAAAATGTCTATTTTCACGTTTTTTCTTATTACATGAAATTTTCAAATTTTTGTGTAAGTCACACTTCTAAACAGTTTGTATTGAGTTTTGGAAATGTGCGCTTTTAAAAACCGTTGGTTTACATTCTACCTTGTTTTATTACTAATTCTATATGATCGCATCATTTTAGCTTGCTGTCAATTATTAATCCGAGGTAGTTATATTGCTATACAATTTCAATACTTTTATTATTAAAGACGAAATTGGTACACGTGAACTTTTTGTTTTCCAATAGTAAAATTTTGGTTTTTTTGATATTTAATAACATTTGATGTTTATTTAGTCACATTACTACAGTTTTAAAATCGGATTTTATATAATCTACCAATTCTTCTTTATTTTTAGAAGAATATTTCAAAACGACATCGTCAGGATAAAGCTGAATTTGACAATTTAAATTTAAAAACGAAATATCATTTTTTGTAATTTTAAAGAGATGAGGGCTTAGTATAGAGCCTTGTAGAACTCCTTCCCTGATTATTTTTGGCTACTTTTTTGTATACAACATTCTTAGTTGTTCCTTCAGATACGTACATATTATAATGTAGCGATGATGGTTTTCCTACACGTGAGCATCCAAATAAGTGACCGTATTAGAAGCATGAATATGCCAAATTTAGATATGAAACTTGAAGTAACTGACCTTGTGATTTATTTATGGTCATAGCAAAAGCTAGACGTATTAGAAATTGTGCTCTTTTAAACTAAATGGCATATCGGATGGAATTATAAGAAATCGTGCAAACCTCTTCACATTTGTATTTTCCAGTTAATATGGTTTCTCCAATTAGATTTGCCATACATTTTTTAACAGTAAGTTCTACACCATTACAAAGTTTTGATTGACCAATATTTCGTAGTAAAATGATCGGTACAGCAATTTTTAATTGCAGAATATGTGGTGGTACTCCAGGCAAATGTAATGAATTTAAAATTACTGTAAGATAACTTACCAATCGTCTTGCTTTGTATATAAATGTTTCGCCGAAAATTTTATTTTGAATGGTAATATTTATATCATTAACGTCCTTGTTTTTTGCTGGAAATATTGCTGATTTACTTATCCAATTATGATTTTTGTATTGTTGTACAATATTAGGATATACACTTTCAATTAATTCATCTTTTCATTCCTTTAAAACACAACATATTGTAGAAATATGATTAAACCAGTTCTGATATCAATTGGAATTTTTCCATTTCCGATGTGCAATAATTCTTTTAAAAATGTTGTTGCTAAATTTAGTTTTCGAACATTTCACAATAAATTAGATGATTTTAACGTTCATTTAAGTCATCAGCTGGAATTGATCGTGTTATAACAGGTAGTGCATGTCTAAAATCACCTGATAATAATATTGGTACCACCTGATAATAATATTGGTACCACTGATAATAATATTAGTTGGTTATTGCGTTAATCTTGTAATGTTTTATCTAATGCTTCAAATGATTTTTTATGCGTGCATTCAGTCCACTGCGTTGCTAGTGTGAATTGCAATATTTTTTCCATTCATGATACGTTTAATATGTTACATATTGGCGTTTCAATTACTAGCATATTTAATGGGAGTTTTAGTATTGAGTGAGCAGTTAATAATGTTGCTGCTATACATTCCTGAAGAAGCGATTGCTAATGCCAAATTGTTTTGAGATCTTAAATTTGTCAAAAGCAAGACAACAAAAAAAATTGAGACTTAGTCGCGAAATGGGTAATTAGATCATGACCAAATTAACTTAGTGAGCGTATCTTCTAAAGAAGAACACTTTTCTAAATTTTCATCTCAGTTGGTCAAACCGTTTAAGCACGACAACAAAAACATTAAAAATCTTCATTCAGCCCTGGTGTCCAAACGGGTTACCAGAACTTAATAAAAATTTATCGAAGACTCTCTTTCAGACCATAAAACCACCTCACAAAATTGAACATAAATCGGAAACAAGAAAAGTTTTGGAAGGCCGCCGGGCCAAATCCTGTTAATATATTTCAAGCAAAATTTCTTCAATACACAACTAAATCTAAGAAAAATAAATCTTTTCTGTGCCAGGACAACGAAAAAATCAGAAAGTTTTAAAAAGCTCTCGGGTCCAATGTGTTAATGAACTGCAATGCAATATAGCCTATAACTCTTTAGAGTCCCAAAAATGTTGCTGCAAAATTTAATTGCAATCGAATCGTTAGTTTTCACGCGAATCTGAGTCAAACAAACACACTTTCTGCTTTATATATCAGATCTAACTACATAAATTAAATAATATTAATGCAAAAATAAAAGTTAATAATTTTTATTTCATAAAACCAACAAAATACTCCAGGTAACGCCGGTTATACCTGCTAGTTTTTCATAGAGAGTTAAATAATGTTACAATTTAAATTTTGACTCATTAAAATATTATTTTATTTTATGTAAATATATGAGTTAATCTATTTTAAAAATAGATAATAAAAACAACGAATTTTTACAATTTAATGGGAGATAATCCTCCTTGGTTTATTAACAAATTAATAATGAATATTTTTGAATTATTCTTAGACTATTTATAATAAAAATTTTTGTTAAAAATACAGTTTTTATACCCTACACCTAAAGTATAGGGTATATTAACTATGGTATGGTGTTTGTAACCACCAAAAGGAAGCGAGTTAGATATAGACATGTATATATATTCTGAATCAGTATCACCTCCTGAGTCGATTTAACGATGTCCGTCCGTCCGTTTACACGATAACTCTAAAACTAATGAAGCTATCTTGATGAAATTTATATAGTAGGTTACTAATTACGAAAGAAAGACTAAGTTCGAATCTGGACGAAATCCGTCCGTGGGTTCGGATTCTGGAAGCTTCCGAATGAATCCGGAGCAAACGAGATTATCTCCAAAACCAACAAAGATAGAACCTTTAAATTTTGTACAATGCTGTTCCTTCCTGTTCGATTTATGACTCTGAAATTTAGGAGGATTTGGTCCATGGGTTTGGGTTTTGGAAGCTTCCGAACGAGCACCAGAGCAAATGAGATTATCTCCAAAACCAACATAGATAGAACCTTTAAATTTTGTACAATGATGTTCCTTCCCGTTCAATTTATGTCTCTGAAATTTAAGAGGATTTGGTCCATGGGTTTGGATTTGGAAGCTTCCGAACGAGCACCAGAGCAAATGAGATTATCTCCAAAACCAACTAAGATATAACCTTTAAATTTTGTACAATGATGTTCCTTCCCGTTCGATTTATGTCTCTGAAATTAAGAGGATTAGGTCCATGGGTTTGGATTTGGAAACTTCCGAACGAGCACCAGAGCAAATGAGATTATCTCCAAAACCAACAAGTATATAAACTTTAAATTTTGTACAATGATGTTCCTTCCCATTCGATTTATGTCTCTGATATTTCAGAGGATTTGGTCCATGGGTTTGGATTTGGAAGCTTTCGAACGAGCACCAGAGCAAATGAGATTATCTCTAAAACCAACAAAGATATAACCTTTAAATTTGGCAGAGTGATGTTCTTTCATGTTTTATTTAAGTCTCTGAAATTTGAGAGGATTTGGTCCATGGGTTCGGAGCCCCAGAGCAAACGAGATTATCTCCAAAACTAACAAAGATAGAACCTTTAAATTTTGTACAATGATGTTGCTTCCCGTTCGATTTATGTCTCTGAAATTTAAGAGAATTTGGTATATGGCATTGGATTTGGAAGCTTCCGAACGAGCATAAGAGCAAATGAGATTATCTCTAAAACCAACAAAGGTATAACCTTTAAATTTGGCAGAGTAGTGTTTTTTCATGTTTTATTTAAGTCTCTGAAATGTGAGAGGATTTGGTCCATGGGTTCGGATTTTGGAAGCTTCCATACGAGCCCCAGAGCAAACGAGATTATCTCCAAAACCAACAAAGATAGAACCTTTAAATTTTTTATAATGTTGTTCCTTCCAGTTTGATTTATGTCTTTAAAATTTAAGAGGATGTGGTCCATGGGTTTGGATTTTGGAAGCTTCCGAACGAGCCCCAGAGCAAATGAGATTATCTCCAAAAATAACAAATATATAACCTTTAAATTTGGCCGAATGGTGTTTTTTCATGTTTGATTTAGGTCTCTGAAATTTGAGAGGATTTGGCCATGGGTTTAAATTTGAAAGGATTTGAACCGTGGATTCGGGTTTTGGAAGCTTCCGAACGAGCCGCAGAGCAAATGAGATTATATCCAATGCGAACAAAGGTAGAACCTTTGAATTTGGTACAATGGTGTTCTTTCGTGTTTGATTTATGTCTCTGAAATTTAAGAGGATTTGGTCCATGGGTTTGGTTTTGGAAGCAACAACAATATAGTATTTAAATTAGGCAGAATGGTGTTCCTTCATGTTTGATTTATGTTTCTGAAATTTGTGAGGATTTGGTCCATGGGTTCAAATCTTGGAAGCTTCCGGACGAGCCCCAGAGCAAACGAGTATGTCTCCACAACCAACAAAGATGGAACTTTTATTTTTAGTACAAAGGTGTTCTGTTATGTTTCCTTTTCTGTAAAATTGGAAACTGACATTTGAAAGAATTTGAACCATGGGTTCGTATTTTGGAAACTTCCGGACGAGCACAAGAGCAACCAGCATATCTCCAAAACCAACAAAAGTAGAACCTTTAAATTTAATAGAATGGTGTTCTGGCAAGTTTTTTTTATGTTCCTGAGATGGATTCGATGTATTGGAAGGGCAATTCGGGTAGCTGACACAAACCTCCCAAGGACTACCAATCTTCGAAAATAATTAAGATAGAAACTTAAAATTTTATACAAGGGTGTCAAGCATATCCCAAGAGTATGCCTCTTTTACGTTCTTGAAATTCGAGTTGAATAAGACAGAAAAGGGAAGAAGTTCAAGCAGCTGCCAAAAACACTTATGGATTTTTAATTTAATTCGAATTATTCAGGTGTAGGGTATTAATAAGTCGGTTGCATGGACTTACTGTTACATTTACTTGTTTCTAATAAATTTAGATTAGCATTTCTTAAGAATTTAGATTACATTGATTTATCGAGATTACCATTACATTTCCTAGAACTGATAATCTAGAACTAGATTTTTTTATTAAAATTAAAAATTACATTATTTCCTTGGTGGTCTAATTTCGCTTAATTTCGCTTATCAGACAAAACAACGTACAAAATTATTAATAACAAATTCTTATTAAAAAAAATAAAAACCTACTTCTCTTTTTAAAACACTTAAACATTATCATAATAAGAACCTTTAAAAAATAATAATTTTTTTATTGTTTTTCTTTAAAGTGTCAAATTACAATTTTTTGTTTGAAAACATTTTTATTTACAATTGAGGTTCTTTATATTTTGTAGTAATTTCTTATAGTAATTTCATTCAAGTACCTAAATGCTAATGACATAATAATTCAAGTTCAAAGAATAAAGAAAATTATTTATTTGTTATTTAAAATGTAGAATTTTGCTAGATAATTTTTATTTACGGAATTTTTATATTTTAGTATTTAATATTATTAACGTGGTTAATAACGTGGTTAACTCCTCCACCTTTAAATTCAAATGTCCTCATTTGATGTTAATTTTAAAATTATCTGTGGTAGTTTTTGCTCTTGTTGACTAGCTGTATTCTGTTGTGTGGTTTGTTTATTGGTTATGTTCTTGATTGTTAAGCTGCGTCGTTTTTTTATATTGTGTTAATGATTATGATAATTAATACAATAACTACTGTTGTTGATGATCAATAACTGATTGCTTCGTTGAATGGTTTTTCTGCTTGTAGGAGCTCTATTTCTTTTGTATTATTGATGTGAACTTCCTTCAAAAATTCGAGAGATAAGTGCTCACGAAAATCACCTTGTATTGACTTAGGTTGAAGGATGGGAGGTAATATTTCTGTTGTTACTATTTCTTTTGAAGTAAATGTATTCCCCATTATTGAAATTGTGGTGTTGTGAAACTTTATAAGATATGTGCCAGTCATGTTGCGTATATCGTTCCCTATGATGATTTCACCGTCAAACTGATTTAGTAGAATTATGCCTTGCTGTATTTCTTCTATTGTTCGTATGTGGTGGTTGTTGGTGGTGTTGCATATGGAGTTTTTGCTTTTAAATAGATTTTTAATACAAGTGGAATTTTCTATGTTAACAATATTCTTTTTATTACAAATTGTTAAATCGTTTATTTTATTACAATTTTCTTTTATTCCGTACAATTTTTTATTATCTGACAGTATTTCCTTAATTTAATGAAATAGAATTCATTTATAACATTTTTAAATTTAATTGGTTTTATTAATAACTTATTATAAGTTTCTAATTTAGTTAAAGAAATTTCTAAAACATACAATAAACTAGTACCATTAGTTATAATTTTAATGTTTGCAAAATCTAAAGCTTCTTCTGCTGTAGCATAAGGAAGCTGTTCGTTATCTAATAATTTAGTAATTGTTTCTACTTTTACTTCTGATGCTAAAAAGGAATTGATCATACCTAGTTTAGCCCAATGAATACTATATTTGATATTAATAATTTCTTCTTTTAATAATTTGATTTTATATTGCAGTTTAAATATAGCTTAATTGTCAATAATATTGTTATGTTTAATTGATTCTAATATTGCGTTAGTAATATTAGTTATATTATTTAATTTTTTATTGTAAAGATTATTTATTATTACTTGTTTATTATTATTCTGTAGTAAATTATTTACCTTTTTCTTTATCATGACAAAATCGTCATGGTCAGGAGTACCTGCAATCCATTTCCAGGTGGAACCTAAAAAATTAAGTAATTTAATTAAAAATTAAAATTAATAGGTTTTATTTCTTTTAGATATTCTTGTAGTTGTGAAATCTCATGATTTAAATATGGATATAATGGATGTGATTTAGTAATATGTGTTTCCACTGTGAATTTGACTTCATCTATTATTTGCTCCAAGACTCCTATTTTTGTAACGTGTATTATTCTAAAACTTCCTTCTTGAATCTTTGCTTTTAGCCCATACTTATAGCTACTATCTGTGATAATGTGTAATCCAATATTTCTACATTTCCAAATGTGGTACATGCAAGTATCCTGAAATTAAGTTTTTATATTCGATTTGTGTAGCCTTCGTCCACTTGCAGTTATAATGATTGCATTTTTATCTTCTTTAACGACTTCCTTTTTGTATCTATAAGTAAGTTTAGAGCCTAATCTCTTGTTATGTTTAACATAGATGATTTCGCCAGGAGTATAAGTTTTTATGGGTTTCCTTTTTTTGTTATTATATTCTAAATCCCTCATTTGTTTCATTTTAATTTTTTCTATATTACTTAACCTAGTTTTCTCAAAATCTGCTGGACTTAAATTAGGTGTTCTACCAAAAAAAAGTTCAACTGGTTTCTTTTTAATGGTTGAATGAATTGAATAATTGTATTCATTTATGGCTCTTTCTAAAAGTTGTTCGAAAGTGCGATTGATATCTTCCATTTTAAGACATCTCATAATTTCTGACAGGGTTGAGTGAAGTCTTTCAATTTGACCATTTACCTCACTTTTATATGGAGGGGTGGTAAATATTTTAACTTTCATTTCATCTTCCACTATTGATTTAATAGAAGCTGAGTTGAATGACTTTTCATTATCAACTACGATCCATTCTGGGACACCGTAATAAAATAAAATATCCCTTAAAGCTAGTTTGATATCTTCAATAGATCGACTCTTAATTATTCTAGCTTGGGCGAATTTCGTGAGTTTATCTATCGCAGTTAATGCTAACTTTGATTCGGTAGAAAAAATGTCAATATGCAGTGTATGTCCCGCATAATTTGGTATTGGAGTACTTTGATTTCCGGAGTATTTGGATGTCGGTCATATTTATTTTCTTTGCAGATTGAGCAATTTTTTGCAAAATTTCTCAATTTGCTAGACATTTTTGGAAAATAATACTTTTCAATTATTTGTAATCTATTTTCTTCAGCATTTCTATGTGCATGACGATGTGTTGAAGCAATAATCTCTGTTTGTTGGGATTCGTTTGAAACGTCTTTTACTAAGATCCTTGTGAATCTTATTTTGTAGTCTTGAAAATGTAAGGGATAGATACTTTGAATTTTTCCCATTATATTTTCTTCTGTCATAATTCCATTTAATATATTTGGATTAAGGTAGCTTTCAAAATCTTAATTAAATCATTTTCAGTTAATTTTTCTTGTGTTATGATATGTCTATAATATTTTGGGAATGTATTAACTAACTCATAATCATTTTGGCCGATTTTTATTATTAATTGATTTCTAAAACCATTTATTGGAGTTTCTATAAATGGTACTAAATTCTGTGGAGAACTATCATCACTGTGATCAGTGGTATTTAATGCATTATCTTGTGTCCCTGATATTAGTCTTGACAATGCGTCAGCGACAATGCTTGTATGGCCAGGCTTGTATTTTAGTTCGTAATTATATTCTTCCAAAATACTTTTCCATCTTTTCATTTTGCTGTTAGTATTTTTATTACTAAGAGCATACGTTAGAGGTTGGTGATCCGTAAATATAGTAATTCTTTTTGATCCGTATAGAAAATTTTTTGAAGAAGTTAGAGCCCAGATAATAGCAAGCATCTCTTTTTCATTTGTTGCATAAGATTCCTCGGCTTTTATCAATGTTCTTGATAGAAATGTTATAGGTCTCTTATTTTGAGAAAGTACAGCACCAATGGCATAATCTGATGCGTCTGTAGTTAGTTCAAAACTTTCATTAAAGTTTGGATGTGCTAGTAACACTTCTTTTGAAATAAGAGAATTTTTTAAAGTTTCAAATGCTTTCAAAGCTTCTTCATTTAAAGTGACAGGTGTGTTTCTTGATTTAGTTTTGGAAACACGACCTCCTTCCCCTCTTAAAAGAGATGTCAGGGGTTTTGCAATTTTAGAATATTCTTTTATAAATCGCCTGTAATACCCTGACATTCCCAGGAAAGATCTTAAATCTTTCAAAGTTTTTGGACATGACAAATCACAAATTGCTTCTACTTTCTTCGGATTTGCTTTTATTCCTTCTAGGAATACTATAAATCCTAAAAATTCAATCTCAGTCTTTAGAAATTCACTTTTGTCTAACTGTATTTTCATATTGGCTTTCTCCAAGGTGAGAAAAATAACATTTAAATTTTCAAAATGTTCTTCCTCACTCCTTCCAAATATGATTATATCATCTATATAAACATTGCATCTTTTACCGATATGTTCTCTAAGAATATCGTCAAGAGCTCTTTGAAATATTGAAGGAGCATTTTTAAGTCCAAAGGGAAGACGAGTAAATTCATATTTTCCGTTATTTACCGAAAATGCTGTTTTCTCAATATCTTTTTCTTTTAATAAGATTTGGTGAAAACCACTTTTTAAATCGATCACTGAAAAAAGTTTATTTTGCCCTAAATTGGCTAATACTTCGTTAATATCGAGTATTGGATATTTATCGGCTATTGTCACATTGTTTAATTTTCTATAATCAATAACCAATCTATGCTTTTTTATTCCCGAAGCATCTTCTTTTTTTTATACTATCCATACGGGTGAGTTATATGGTGACCGTGAAGGTCTGATAATACCATCTTGCAAAAGTTCTGTTTTTCTACTTCCTCTTTTAAACACATCGGATATGGATATGATTTAGAATAAATGGGGTCTGATGTGGAAGTTCTAATTTCAGCTTTAACAGTTGTGGTATATGTAAGTCTTTCATTTGGATCTGCGAATAAATGTGGACAATCGTTAATAAGATTATTAAGTTTGATTTTTTGATTTCCCGTTAGATGAGAATTTCTTATATTAATATTGTTAATTGATATCGTAATATACTGTTTAATTGGAATTTCAAATTTTGAATGTATTGTAATGTAATTGTCTTTAGTATTTATAACTGTATTTAATTCTCTAAGACTATCATTTCCTATTATTCCATCGAATGTCATTATTCTGGGTAAAATAAAAAATTTTAACTTAGAAATGTCATTGTTACATGGATTAAAAAGGAAGTGGTGTGAAATAAGAATATTTCCACCAACTGAATTTGCATAGAATGTTTTGTTGTTTTGTATAGGATTCTTTACTAAATAAGATTGGATATAATTCTTATTAGAACCAGTGTCTATTAAGAATTTTAATATTTTTCCGTTCTTCGCTTCATATTCAAAGTATGAGAGCGAAGAACTATCTAATCTAAAAAATTTTCGTTACTAGTGGGAATATTGTCATTACTATTTTTTTCTGCCTGAATATTGCATGTGCAATGTTTATTGTAATGTTGTTCGTCACCTGTTTTCTCGGTTTCTGTATGAAGTATTTTTTGTATTTTATTTATCTGATCATCCATTTGAGATTTTGGTCTTTTGAAATTTTGGTAATTCGCAGCATGAGAATATTGTGTTCTATTCTCTTTTTTAATATGTGCAGGATTAAAATTTTCGTTATTCTGGAAATTATTATAGAAGTTTCTATTTTGGAAATTATTTTGATTATTTCTATATTGAAAATTAGATTTTTGATTTTGGAAATTATTTTGATTATTTCTATATTGAAAATTATTATTCTGAAAATTAGATTTTTGATTTTGAAATGGATTTGAGTATTTATTATGGCTGTTATATTGTGGAGAAAAATATTTATTTTGACCATGTGCTGGTACAAATCTGTTTGGTTTGCTGCCTCTTGGTGGCAGGTTTGGAGGAGAATTAAGTGGAAGATTAATTTGGGTGATTGGTGCCTTTAGTTGATTTGAAATATTTTGTGGTCCTTTCAAAGTCAATTTATTGTAGTTTGGTTTAGCGTCAACGTCTTCCAGTCTACAGCACATTTCAAATGCTTCTGTTAAATCCCTAGGTGTGTGCCATTTTAAAAAATTTCGTACATCTCCTTGCATACCCCCGATAAAAGCTTTTAAAGCTTTTCTTTTGTAAGTGGCTATATTAGACTGAAGAACATTTTCGGCAAGATTCATTGTAGATAATTTACTTAGAATTAGGGTAAGGTGTTGTTGGATTTCTCGGTAAAAAAAAAAAACAAAAATAATATAAGAAATAAATGCTGCTCCAACTAGATAGGAAAAAAAAAATTATTTAGTTTATAAGAAACAACTACTAGAAACAATCATTAAAATAAAGATAAATATAGTAAGACAATAGTACTTTTTTTAAAAAATTTTTTAGATCACAAAAATAATAAAAATATGTATTACTAGATTTTCCTTTAACTATTACTGAGATGTATTTTTTATTTAGTATAATTTTTAATATATTTTTCTGTAAAAAATTTCTTTAGTTTAGTTAGTTAATAGTTTAAAATATAATATAGTTTTTATAATAAAATATTTTTCTTTTTTCAAAAATTTTTTTTCAAAAAAGTTTTAAAAAAATTTTTTCTAATAAAATATTTTAATAATAATTTTTTTTATAAAAATAGTTGAAATATAATAAATTTTTTCTTATAATTATTTTTGATAAAATAGTTTAAAATATAAAATTTTTTTTTATAAAATAGTTCAAAATATAATATTTTTTTTTTTTTATAATAATAATTTTAAATAATTTCTACTTAATTATTTTGTTTGGGCCCAAAATTGTTTTTCTTATAATTCTTTAATATGTTTAATTGCGCTTTGCTTTAATTTATTTTTTTAATATTCAATTTCTTTATTTGAATTTTAACTTTTCTCTCAATAAATTTTTTATTGTATTTTTTCCATTCTGATCGTCTTAAAGTTATGAAATGTGCAGAAAAGTCCTCAGTATCAGAGTTTTCTAACGACTCTATTTTTAAATCGGACATTGAAAAAAATACAATAACCTTGACAAGTGAGGTTGAATTCGTTGAGAATTGCCTCAATTTTCTCCTTGTTAAAAATAGATACTTGTTCTTGACAAGGAATCTTCTTGAGAGAGAAGAAAAATATAACTTAAATTAATTTTGCTAAGTGAGGTTGAATTCGTTGAGAATTGCCTCAATTTTCTCCTTGTTAAAAATAGATACTTGTTCTTAGACAAAGTTAAAAAAGTTTTAATTTATTTTTTTTCTTTATGAAAATTATTTTTTCTTAATGAAAATTTAAGTTATTTTTATTTTTTCTTTATGAAAATAATTTTTTGAATTCTTTATTTTTTCTTTATGAAAATTATTTTTTAAAAATTTTTTTCTTTATGAAAGTATTTATTTATTATTATATTTTTTGTCTTTTTTTTTTTTTTTTTTGAATTATTCTTTTATAATCTTAGTTTTTTTTTTTTTTCTTTTTTTCTTAAAAAAAAAACATTTTATAAACTCACATGAAAATTGTACTCCTCATGACTGAGTTCATTTTCGGCACCGCCGTGATCCTCCTGGTTAACGAGACAAGTGGCTGCAACAGTGATTTTGGTGATTTTTAGTTACTGTATCACTGGTACTCCCGTTTGCTCATCCACTACTAGGGCGCCTCGTTCCTTGTCTCTTTTCCGTTTCGGGTTAACCAGGCCAGATTCACTTGTCAGCAAAGAATCTTCTTTATGGTTTTTCACTCTACCAATATTTTAATCACTTTTTTTTTATTGTTTTTCAGGTTATTGTTTATAGTTTTTTTTTTTTTATTTTATTTAAGTTTTTTAAAGCTTTTAATATTTTTTATTTTTATTTTGTAATAATTATTATTCACTTATTTTATTTAAGTTTTTAATGCTTTTAATATTTTTTTTTATTTTTATTTTTAAATAATTATTATTCACTTATTTTCCTTCTTTAAAAAAACTAGACAACTTGCTATATTGTGCCTAGAGCAGCCTCACTCTAGGTATTTTGTAGGCTTGATCACAATATAACAATTATAATAGATTTTAAAAAAGTGATTTATTTATTAGTAACCGTGACCGAATTTTCTAATTGCTAACGAACGGTCCCTGCTTGGGCGCCAGTTAATCTATGTTAAAAATAGATAATAAAAACAACGAATTTTTACAATTTGATGGGAGATAATCCTCCTTGGTTTATTAACAAATTAATAATGAATATTTTTGAATTATTCTGGGAGCAATTTTATTTATTCTGGGAGCAATTTGTAGGTTCCCTATTTTTGTGGTTTGGTTCCGACCAAAACTTCGGGTAGCTCTCGAACACCTAACTTTTAGATCCCCACATTTTTTTTGAAAATGAGCTATGCAATTTTAACTGCTGATAGATGTCACAAAAATATTAATTTTATTTCTACTAACTTTTTTTTGTAGCCCCACCCGTTACGGAGCTACAGCTCCCCAAAGGTTAAAAAAAGCCCTATATTTAAATTGTTATAGCACAAGTTGTATAAGGTATATCTTCATTTTGACGCCAAACGATTACTGCTTTTATTAGCTTTAAAAGTATATATACCATAAGTATATACTTGTGGCATACGGTGTCTTAATTTACCGTTATGCGAAACTCAAATTTTGCAAAATCCTTTAACCCTTCTATCTTCCAAACGATTTATGTTGGAAAATTGAAAATTTGACAGAAGTTAGATCTTTGAAAATAAGTATGAGTCATTTCAGAAATTTTTTTGTATCACCCCCCGTTTAGGAGCTGTAAGTGGTCAAAAACTGAAAATTTCCTATTTTTAAACACCTGTAACTTGAACACCTGTTAAAATTTTTTTGAAGTAATACACAAAAGTTAAAGCTTCAATATTATACTCTTATTTCTGTTAACAACTTTTTTTATTAATAATATAGGTTTACTTTATAATTGGCGAAAGTGTTACTTGATTTTTTCAAATTTTCTAACAAATTTCTTGCATTTGTTTTACTCGATAATTTGAAATTGTTGAGGATATAATGCGTAGTACAAAAAAATGTAAATAAATAAACAACATAACGGTTGCTTGAAGAATTTTTATTTATATGATATTGATATATATACATACTTATATAACATATACAACATATTATATAGCGCCGTATTTACATACGTATATGTATCTTATTGTACTTATAAGAAATTATTCTGTCAATGGAATATTTAAATATAATATAATATAATATTTAAAATTATATTTATTATTTTGTACTAAGTAAATTTAATATACATTTACCGCTTAGTATTAAATGGTACTATAGAATATTTGAAAAAGTTTTGGATTGATAATCGTTATGTGGAAGGTTAGAATCTGCTTTTGAAGAATGTGCATATAAACATATAGTTTGAATATATGTACAACCCATAATTCTAGAATTTATAAAATTCACCTAAATTATTTTAAAATACTAAAATATTAAAAAAATAATATTGTAAGCAGAGTGACAGGCTGTGAACATACTAACGGTTCGTACGGGTATCTAAGAGTTGACAAAGGCAACTGTTTTCTTCCTCGTTTTTTATTCAAAATGGTCCTTTTTTAAATGAAATTTTCTCCATTTATTTCAATGCATTAAAGACAAAATATTGAATGTTTTTAATTTACAAATAGTTTTCAATGTTTTTCAATATTTACCATTTTTTACTATTTCATTTTTTACAAAAATAAATAAAAATCCATACAAAAATTATAAAGTTAAAGTAAAATAAAATTCCATTGATTAACTAAAATAATAAGGCATGCAGACTGCGAAAAGGTCAAAGGTTAGGTAAAATTGTATACTAAGATTTTTTTGATTTCAATCCACGTGGTAACATGATTATTTATATCGATAACTTCTCGTGCTCTGCCACGAAGTTTAGATTTAATTATGTCACCAAATATACTTTGTAACAAATCATTGTATCTTAACATTAACGGACTAATTTTGTTTATTCAATCTACAAAATTTTGGAGATCCTTAAAGTCACCAGCGAATTCAGGTTACTTATGTAAATATTTTAAAGAGTCAATTGAGAATTCCAAAGGCGATGTTATAATGGTAACTAATGGGGATAAATGTTAGCATCAGTAAGAGGATGAATAATTACATCGTTACCCTAAGTCTTTAGCTGTTCAGATATAACAGAACGCTCAGGTACAACAGGTCGATTGGAAGTGAAAGTAACTGCATCAGATGTCCAACTAGTAGTATATGCTCAAAATTGTGTTCCAAATTAAACCATTATTGGAATCCGACAACAACTGCGTTGTACCGTATGGACCAGTTAATTTAAAGCAGCGAAATTTGGAGTAACATTAAGACAAGAAATGGAATTTATTCGGAACTCATTTTTTTTTCTTTATTCATTCATATATTTTTATAATTTAGATTTACAAAATTTAATTCATTATGTTAAAATGCAACAACTTACTTTATTCTTACAATTTATATATTATTTACATGCATTAAAAATTATTCTAATTTAAATAAAACATATATACACAAAAAAAAGAGGAAAAGAGAAGTTTGTTGGAATCACAGAAGTGATTATTTTTTTATAGCCTTAGCCGTACTAGCTGTCAGGCTTAATAATTTTTTTTAAATTTCGTTTTTTTTGTTTTATTTGTTTGAGAATGTCCAATTTTCAGAATTTTCTTAACATTTATTATTTAATGACATTACTACACTTTTTGTTGATAAAATAAAATAAAATAGTACTACTAAATTATTCGTAATACTTTTACATATTAATCTTACTTCTAAATTATTAACTACGATTGAATTTACTAATTTTGTTTTATACATACATTTGTTTTTTAGGAAATTACATACTTCTTTATTTTCTTTTTGAAATAGTCAATACTAACTATATTCTGCAAATCATTTGGTAATTCGTTATATAGTTTTAGACAATTATACAATCAGTTATATTTTTGGTTATTTGTTTTAAAGAGACTTAAATAGAAATTCGATTTATTCCTGGTATTATAACTATGGATATCGGTCATTCTATCTAGAATGAAATGTTGTTTAATGTAGTTATTTACTATTTTGAACGCAATTATATATGACTCATATGTGCATATATACGAAAAGTTCAAGTATTTTTCATTATATAGAAGATTCGTTGGAAATCTGATGGAGTGAAAATTAATTATTTTAATAGCTTTTTTCTGCATAATATTCAATTTATTTAAACTTGTTTGGGCACCTTTGTTCCAAATAGGGTTTAAATAGGTAATATTTGACAAAATGTAAGATATATAAATTACATATAGACTATTGCTGTTAAAGTAGATACTAGAAAGTAGATAGCGTTCTTTTTAAAATAAAAATATATGGTGTTATTTTTTTTATTACTAATTCTATATGATCGCAGCATTTTAGCTTGCTGTCAATTAGTAATCCAAGATAGTTATATTGCTATAAAATTTCAATACTTTTATTATTAAAGATGAAATTAGTACACGCGAGCTTTTTGTTTTCCAATAGTAAAATTTTGGTTTTTTTGATATTTAATAACATTCGATGTTTATTTAGTCACATTACTACAGTTTTTAAATCGGATTTTATATAATCTACCAATTCTTCTTTATTTTTAGAAGAATATTTCAAAACGATATCGTCAGCATAAAGCTGAATTTGACATTTTAAATTGAAAAACGAAATATCATTTTTTTTTAATATTAAAGAGATGTGGGCTTTAATATAGAGCCTTGTAGAACTCCTTCCCTGATTATTTATGGCTGCTTTTTTGTATACAACAATCTTAGTTGTGCCTTCAGGTACGTACATATTATAATGTAGCGGTGATAGTTTTCCTACACGTGAGCATCAAAATAATATGCCAAATTTAGATATGAAACTTGAAGTAACTGACTTTGTGATTTATTTATGGTCATAGCAAAAGCTAGACGTATTAGAAATTGTGCTCTTTTAAACTAAATGGCATATCGGATGGAATTATAAGAAATCGTGCAAACCTCTTCACATTTGTATTTTCCAGTTAATATGGTTTCTCCAATTAGATTTGCCATAAATTTTTTAACCGTAAGTTCTACACCATTACAAAGTTTTGATTGACCAATATTTCGTAGTAAAATGATCGGTACAGCAATTTTTAATTGCAGAATATGTGGTGGTACTCCAGGCAAATGTAACGAATTTAAAATTACTGTAAGATAACTTACCAATCGTCTTGCTTTATATTTAAATGTTTCGCCGAAAATTTTATTTTGAATGGTAATATTTATATCATTAACGTCCTTGTTTTTTGCTGGAAATATTGCTGATTTACTTATCCAATTATGATTTTTGTATTGTTGTACAATATTAGGATATACACTTTCAATTAATTCATCTTTTCATTCCTTTAAAACACAACATATTGTAGAAATATGATTAAACCAGTTCAAATATCAATTGGAATTTTTCCATTTCCGATGTGCAATAATTCTTTTGAAAATGTTGTTGCTAAATTTAGTTTTTGAACATTTCTCCATAAATTAGATGATTTTAACAGGTAGTGTATGACTAAAATCACCTGGTAATAATATTGGTACCACCTGATAATAATATTGGTTGGTATTGCGTTAATCTTGTAATGTTTTATCTAATGCTTCTAATGATTTTTTATGCGTGCATTCCAGTCCAGTGCGTGCCAGTGTGAATTCGTCCCAGATTATTATTTTGGATTTTTGCAATATTTTTTCCATTCCTGATACGTTTGATATGTTATATATTGGCGTTTCAATTATTAGCATATTTAATGGGAGTTTTAGTATTGAGTGAGCAGTTAATAATGTTGCTGCTATACGTTCCTGAAGAAGCGATTGCTAATGTCAATTTGTTTTGAGATATTAAATTTGTCAAAAGCAAGACAACAAAAAAAATTGAGACCTAGTCGCGAAATGGGTTAATAGATCATGACCAAATTAACTTAGTGAGCGTATCTTCTAAAGAAGAACACTTTTCTAAATTTTCATCTCAGTTGGTCAAACCGTTTAAGCACGATAACAAAAACATTAAAAAACTTCATTGAGCCCTGGTGTCCAAACGGGTTACCAGAACTTAATAAAAAATTATCGAAGACTCACTTTCAGACCATAAAACCACCTCACAAAATTGAACATAAATCGGAAACAAAAAAAGTTTTGGAAGGCCGCCGGCCCAAATCCTGTTAATATATTCCAAACAAAATTCCTTCAATGCACCTTCTTCTTCAATACATCCTTTTTTTGGGACGAATAAAACCAGAAAGCTTTAATAGACTCTCGGGCCCAATGTGTTAATTAAGTGGAATGAGATATAGCCTATAACTCTATAGAGTCCCAAAAATGTTGCTCCAAAATTTAATTGCAATCGAATCGTTAGTTTTCACGCGAATCTGAGTCAAACAAACACACTTTCTGCTTTATATATCAGATCTAACTACATGAATTAAATAATATTAATGAAAAAATAAAAGTTAATAATTTTTATTTCATAAAACCAACGAAATACTCCAGGTAACGCCGGTTATACCTGCTAGTTTTTCATAGACTGTTAAATAGTGTTACAATTTAAATTTTGACTCATTAAAATATTATTTTATTTTATGTACATATATATACTCTCTTCAGCTGATTTTTGTCTTTTTTAACTGAAATTGGTCTTTTTTTAAATGAAATTTGTCTTTTTTCAAATCAATTTATTCCTTTTTTTAATGAATTTTGTCTTTTTTTATTCAAAATGGTCCTTTTTTAAATTAAATTTTCTCCATTTATTTCAATGCATTAAAGACAAAATATTGAATGTTTTTAATTTACAAATAGTTTTCAATGTTTTACAATATTTACCATATTTTACTATTTCAATTTTTACAAAAAAAAAATAAAAATCCATTGAAAAATTATAAAGTGAATGTAAAATAAAATTCCATTGATTAACTAAAATAATAAGGCATGCAGACTGCGAAAAGGTCAAAGCTCAGGTAAAATTGTTTACTAAGATTTTTTTGATTTCAATCCACGTGGTAACATGATTATTTATATCTATAATTTCTCGTGCTCTTCCACGAAGTTTAGTTTTAATTATGTCACCAAATATACTTTGTGACAAATCATTGTATCTTAACATTAAAGGGACTAATTTGGCTTATTTAATCTACGAAATTTTAGAGATCCCTAAAGTCGCCAGCGAATTCAGGTTACTTATGTAAATATTTTAAAGGGTCAATTGATAATTCCAAAGGCGATGTCATAATGGTAACTAATGGGGATAAATGTTAGCATCAGAAAGAGGATGAATAATTACATCGTTACCCTTAGTCTTTATAACAGGTCGATTGGAAGTGAAAGTAACTGCATCAGATGTCCAACTAGTAGTATATGCTCAAAATTGTGTGCCAAATATAACCATTATTGGGATCCGGCAACAACTGCGTTGTACCCTAGCGACCACGAAATTTAAAATGTTTTCTTTTAATGCTATTTGGAGTAACATTAAGACATGAAATGAAATTTATTCGGAACTCACTTTTTTTTTTCTTTATTCATTCATATTTTTTTATAATTTAGATTTACAAAATTTAATTCATTATGTTAAAATGCAACACCTTACTTTATTCGTACAACTTAAATATGATTTACATACATTCAAAAATATTCTAATTTAAATAAAACATACATACATAAAAAAAAGGAGGAAAGAGAAGTTTGTTGGAATCACAGAAGTGATTATTTTTTTATAGCCTTAGCCGTACTAGCTGTCAGGCTTAATCATTTTTTTTGTCTTATTTGTTTGAGAATGTCCAATTTACAGAATTTTCTTAACATTTATTATTTAATTATTTAATAACATTACTACACTTTTTGTTGATAAAATAAAATAAAATAGTAGTACTAAATTATTCGTAATACTTTTACATATTAATCTACCTACAGATTACAGATTAACTACCATTAAATTTACTAATTTTGTTTTATACATGCATTTGTTTTTTAGGAAATTATATACTTCTTTATTTTCTTTTTGAAATAGCCAATACTAACTATATTCTGCAAATCATGGTAAATTGATAATTCGTTATATAGTTTTAGACAATTGTACAATCAGTTATTTTTTTGGTTATTTGTTTTAAAGAGACTTAAATAGAAATTCGATTTATTCCTGGTATTATAACTGTGGATATCGATCATTCTATCTAGAATGAAATGATGTTTAATGTAGTTATTTACTATTTTGAACGCAATTATATATGACTCATATGTGCGTATATACGAAAAGTTCAAGTATTTTTCATTATATAGAAGATTCGTTGGAAATCTGATGGAGTGAAAATTAATTATTTTAATAGCTTTTTTCTGCATAATATTTAATTTATTTAAACTTGTTTGGGCACCTTTGTTACAAATAGGGTTTAAATAGGTAATATTTGACAAAATGTAAGATATATAAATTACATATAGACTATTGCTGTTAAAGTAGATACTAGAAAGTAGATAGCGTTCTTTTTAAAATATATTTTTATTTTTGTGTTATTATTTTTATTACTAATTCTATATGATCGCAGCATTTTAGCTTGCTGTCAATTATTAATCCGAGGTAGTTATATTAGTATACAATTTCAATACTTTTATTATTAAAGACGAAATTAGTAACGTGAACTTTTTGTTTTCCAATAGTAAAATTTTGGTTTTTTTGATATTTAATAACATTCGATGTTTATTTTGCCACATTACTACAGTTTTTAAATCGGATTTTATATAATCTACCAGAATATTTAGAAGAATATTTCAAAACGACATCGTCAGCATAAAGCTGAATTTGACAATTTAAATTTAAAAACGAAATATCATTTTTTTTAATTTTAAAGAGATGAGGGCTTAGTATAGAGCCTTGTAGAACTCCTTCCCTGATTATTTTTAGGATCCTTGAATAGCTATTAATTGTAAGAGGCTGTTATTTAGATATAGTTTGAGGAATGCAACTTGTTCTGGGGCAACATTCATTTGTTTTAGTTTGTGCAGGAGAATTTCATGATCAGACAAACTGTAGTTGTATCAAGTTCTTTTCAAATCCATGCTGTTCGTTATGTTAAAAAATCTTTATTTAAAATAAATGCATTCAGACGCTGCTTCACAGTAATTTCACAAATTTTCGAAAAAGCACTAAGAATTGATATGGGTCTATAATTTGATTTATTTGTGGGTCTATATATGGGTCTATAATTTGATTTATTACAAATTTTGAAAACTGGTGTTACCACAACTGATTTGAAAGATGCAGGAAAAGAAAATGTGCAAAAAGACGAATTTATGAATTTTAATAAAATAACTTCTCAATATTAATTGAAAAGAAGTTAAAATTATGTAGTTTCGATATCCTACGGTCCCATTCATCTTCAGTCTATACAGTCAAGAATTTATGAACCATTATTGTATCAGTTTGAATATGTTCGCACTTTTCAAATGTATTTTGTGTTCTTGATGTGTTCTGAATTGATTTATTGAGTGTTTCTGATTTCTTAAAGTCAGAATCTTTGAAGGCTGTTAAGAAATAATAAGAAAAGATTTGTAGAATTTTGTGGAGATTCTAATTTTTCTATAAAGGAATTGTATTAGTAAGAAAGCAAATTATTCACTGAAGACAGGTCGATATGATGGCTACTGAAACCTACTTCGATGATATCTTTAACATACCTTCAAAATTAACAAAATGTTTGGGTAGAGTTGAAAGAATTTCTGTCTTAATTTTTTGAATTACAGAAGAAACATTATTAACTGGAACATTGTTATTTTGACCAGAAACACGGCTACACAGTCTATCAAACGATTTTTCCATATCTTGGAAAGGGATTGTGTTATTGACAATGGCATAATTTGTCTTATTTAATAAGCATACTTTTTCATTGTCAAGATCAAAAATAGGTTTGTCTATATTGTCAAACATACCACGTAATAATCTTTCATAGTTTTGATTATCTTTGCAAATTAAAAATGAATCAAGAAATGGATGATACCAATCTCTGCTGCGACCCATACAAACACCATGTAGCTTTCTTTTACAAAAAGCTTTACAGATAACAAATGTGCTTTTCCTGTCATAATCAAAATCACACTTAAAACTCATTTTTAATTTAAAAAAAAGAAAGTAAACTTCTAGATACAATGAAAGCAAAAAACATTTTGTCGACGAGAAACATTTCTGAAACGTTTGAAATGTTTCTGAACCTAATTACAGGGAGAACAAGAAATATTTTGTTTACTTAGCCTTCTATTTGTTTAATTTTGTTTAATAACTATTTGTTCATAGTACCTTTATATTTATTATTAAAGATGAAACTGGAATAAAAAAAATTAAATGACAGGCAAAGAAGTTTGTATTTCATTTAAAAATTGTTGCCGGCAACTTTTTGTTTCTTCATTGTATCTATTTTCATATATTTCCTTTAGTTTCGAATTTTGTTTCTTGCCGACAAATGTTTCTTGTTTTCATTGTATCTAGGGCTTAAAGCAAATTTAATTGCTAAAGTGAATAAATTTAGCAATTAATTTTTTTTGTTATTTAAGTTTAGTTGGTTAATAATAATATTCAAATTACAGTTAAGCACAAGCCAAAAAAAATGAATAAAAAGATAATGAGCAAATTTTAATTCATTTTAAAAAATTAAGTTTATGTATACAAAAAAAATTTAAAATATGAGTATCAAATCGCATGCAAAAGTGAATTGAAAGACAATAATTTTTTTTTTTTTTTGGGTAATTAAAAACAATATGATAACAAGGTAGAATGTAAACCAACGGTTTTTAAAAGCGCACATTTCCAAAACTCAATACAAACTGTTTAGAAGTGTGACTTACACAAAAATTTGAAAATTTCATGTAATAAGAAAAAACGTGAAAATAGACATTTTTGAAATTTTGAGGGGCTGTAAGTCCGGAATCTTTTACAATTAAGAAAAGCCGTTAAAACACATAAAAGTATATTATTGAACCTTTAATTTTCATGTCTTGCCGAAGAAAAATTTGTACAGGTGCCTAAGTTACAGGTGTCTAAAAATACCAAATTTTCAATTTTTGAGGCGTAATAACTCTTAAAGAGGGGGTGCTACCAAAAAATTTTCTGAGAAAACTTACACTAATTCTAAAAGTTCTTTCTTGTCTCAAAATTTCAGGTTCCTATCTAAAGGGGTGCCGGAGTTATGAAAAAAGAAATTTCATGCAAAATGTGGTTTTCACATAACGGTAAATTTAAATAGTAAATTACAAAATATTGCATAATTTTGATATTGTTTTATATAGACAATAAAATTTTCGATCTTCTGGCGGTTTTAGATTGCAAAATTATTCCGCAGAGCCCGAGATATATACATCTAAAAATGGTGCTTTTTCGTAATTTTGAAGAGCTGCAACTTTGGAACCCTTTACAATTAATATAAACCTTTAACACACGTAAAAATATATTATTGTAGCTTTAATTTTTATATCTTGCAGAAGTAAAATATGTACAGGTTCCTAAGTTACAGGTGTTTAAAAATAGCAAATTTTCAATTTTTAAGCCCTAATAGCTCATAAACAGGGGGTGGTCCGAAAAAATTTTCTGAGCAAACTTATATTAATTCTAAAAGTTCTTTCTTGCCTCAAAATTTCAAGTCTCTATCTAGAAGCGTGCCGGAGTTATGAAAGTAGAAAAATCATGCAAAATTTGGTTTTCACATAACGGTAAATTTAAATACTCAATTTAAAAAAATTGTATAATTTTGATATTAATTTACAAAGATAAAAGAAATACCTGTCGAATGACGTTTTCAGATTGAAAAAATCTTAAGCAGAACATAAGATATATGCATTTAAAAATAGGGCTTTTTCAAAGTTTGAGGGGCTGTAGCTCCGTAATGGGGGGGGCTACATGAAAAAGTTGTTCCACAAAATTATTTTTTTTATGAGACCTACCTATGGTTAAAATTTTTTTTCTCTATCTTTAACGGTGTAGAAGTTTTGTAAACAGACGGACGGACGGACGGACGGACGGACGGACAGAGTGAAACTAATAAGCACATTTTTTCAAAATTTTTTTGGAAATGTGCTAAAAAGTGTTCGTATTTTGTTTTTTTTCTTTAATTATTACTAATTATTTAAATTTCAATTTAAAAAACAAACATTGCGAAAAACGTATTATTTACAATTGAGTAACTTTGTAACATTGATATATATATATATATATATAAACGTTCACTTGTTTCACCCTACCCTACATTCTTAAATAAATAGTCTTTGTTTTGTTACTTGTTTTATTATTTTCGTTTATTCACTTTAATATTAAATCTTTTTAAAATTTTATATTTATTTATAACTAGCTACATCCTGGCCGCTTTGTTGATCATGTAATTTTTTTTTATGAATATTAATTTTTTTCTGGCATTTTAAATGAAAAATAATATTTTTGTTTTATTTTTTGTATTTTATTAATTTAAAATTATGATGAAAAATTAAATATTCCTATGCTTTTTTATATACAACATTCTTAGTTGTTCCTTCAGGTACGTACATATTATAATGTAGTGATGATGGTTTTCCTACACGTGAGCATCCAAATAACTGACCGTATTAGAAGCATGAATATACCAAATTTAGATATGAAACTTGAAGTAACTGACCTTGTGATTTATTTATGGCCATAGCAAAAGCTAGACGTATTAGAAATTGTGCTCTTTTAAACTAAATGGCATATCGGATGGAATTATAAGAATTCGTGCAAACCTCTTCACATTTGTATTTTCCAGTTAATATGGTTTCTCCAATTAGATTTGCCATACATTTTTTAACAGTAAGTTCTTCACCATTACAAAGTTTTGATTGACCAATATTTCGTAGAAAAATGATCGGTACAGTAATTTTTAATTGCAGAATATGTGGTGGTACTCCAGGCAAATGTAACGAATTTAAAATTACTGTAAGATAACTTACCAATAGGCTTGCTTTATATTTAAATGTTTCGCCGAACATTTTATTTTGAATGGTAATATTTATATCATTAACGTCCTTGTTTTTTGCTGGAAATATTGCTGATTTACTTATCCAATTATGATTTTTGTATTGTTGTACAATATTAGGATATACACTTTCAATTAATTCATCTTTTCATTCCTTTAAAACACAACATATTGTAGAAATATGATTAAACCAGTTCTAATATCAATTGGAATTTTTCCATTTCCGATGTGCAATAATTCTTTTGAAAATGTTGTTGCTAAATTTAGTTTTTGAACATTACTCCATAAATTAGATGATTTTAACATTAATTTAAGTCATCAGCTAGAGTTGATCGTGTTATAACAGGTAGTGTATGTCTAAAATCACCTGGTAATAATATTGGCACCACCTGATAATAATATTGGTTGGTATTGCGTTAATCTTGTAATGTTTTATCTAATGTTTCTAATGATTTTTTATGCGTGCATTCCAGTCCAGTGCGTGCCAGTGTGAATTCGTCCCAGATTATTATTTTGGATTTTTGCAATATTTTTTCCATTCCTGATACGTTTGATATGTTATATATTGGCGTTTCAATTATTAGCATATTTAATGGGAGTTTTAGTATTGAGTGAGCAGTTAATAATGTTGCTGCTATACATTCCTGAAAAAGCGATTGCTAATGTCAATTTGTTTTGAGATCTTAAATTTGTCAAAAGCAAGACAACAAAAAAAAAATTGAGACCTAGTCCCAAAATGGATTAATAGATCATGAACAAATTAACTTAGTGAGCGTATCTTCTAAAGAACAACACTTTTCTAAATTTTCATTTCAGTTGGTCAAACCGTTTAAGCACGATAACAAAACCATTAAAAAACTTCATTGAGCCCTGGTGTCCAAACGGGTTACTAGAACTTAATAAGAATTTATCGAAGACTCTCTTTCAGACCATAAAACCACCTCACAAAATTGAACATAAATCGAAAACAAAAAAAGTTTTGGAAGGCCGCCGGGCCAAATCTAATATATTTAGATTTAATATATTATTAAATCTAATTTAATTATATATTAGATTAGTTAATATATTTCAAACAAAATTTCTTCAATACACCCCTAAATCAAAGAAAAATAAATCTTATCTGTGTCAGGGCAACGAAAAAAAACCAGAAAGCTTTAAAAGGCTCTCGGGCCAAATGTGTTAATGAACTGCAATGAGATATAGCCTATAACTCTTTAGAGTCCGAAAAATGTTGCTGCAAAATTTAATTGCAATCGAATCGTTCGTTTTCACGCGAATCTGAGTCAAACAAACACACTTTCTGCTTTATATATCAGATCTAACTACATAAATTAAATAATATTAATGCAAAAATAAAAGTTAATAATTTGTATTTCATAAAACCAACAAAATATTCCCGGTAACGCCGATTATACCTGCTAGTTTTTCATAGACTGTTAAATAATGTTACAATTTAAATTTTGACTCATTAAAATATTATTTTATTTTATGTACATATATATACTCTCTTCACCTGATTTTTGTCTTTTTTAACTGAAATTAATCTTTTTTTAAATGAAATTTATCTTTTTTCAAATCAATTTATTCCTTTTTTTAATGAATTTTGCCTTTTTACCGACCGCATACATTAATGTATAAGGTATCTATTGTTTTTATACTAAAAATGTGTACCCTAGATTTTGGCAAAAATGCACTACTCCGGTGTGGAGAAGGCTGTAAAAAAAATTTCAGCATGATGTCTGTCTGTGTGTGGGTGGTTGTGTGTGTCTGTGGGCACATGTACAGCTTAAACGACTGAGCGGAATTTTTTGAAATTTCATATTTAAGGTTTTGACGTAAATATCTCGGGTTGATAAGCTTTTGAAGTAAATCGGACAACCGCAAGTGGTAGTTTACTAGTGTACTTTTTAAGTTTTTTACGAATATTTCGTAACAGAAAAATTTGGTGAGAAAAATTATTAAGGAAAAGTTGTTACACAAGTAAAGAGGAACAACTTTGCCATAGAACATTTTTTGATCTGACTAACTTTAACTTTTATTTAATTTTTTTTCTAAGTCTAAATTTCATACATAACACTCCATATGAATTTATATGAACAATTTTTTTTTTGTTTTTTTTTTAATATCTCTAAAAATTTATATACATACATATGTATGTACTTATCTACGCCAATGCATATTATTTATTCATTTGTTGATAACATAAAATTAAAACGGTAAAATTTTTGTTAGCAGATTTAATATTAATTTTATGTTTGTTTTGCATTTGTTTACAGTTTTTATTATTTTTTACTTCTAATATTATTTTTTGAATGAAAAAAAAATCATGTATCTACATTGCAATTATAATAATAATAAATGGATGTATGAATGAATGTACATATATTTTTACGATTTCATTGCTTATAATTATTTTTATTGAATAAAACAAAATGTTATTAAATTATTAGAAGTTATTTTGCTTTGATATAAATTATTATGTAAAAAATCTTATAAATTATGGCATTGTACTTTTTGTGTAGTGGCGGTCGGTCCTGTGGTGGAGACAGCTGACTTTTTTTTATTCAAAATGGTCCTTTTTTAAATGAAATTTTCTCCATTTATTTCAATGTATTAAAGACAAAATATTGAATGCTTTTAATTTACAAATAGTTTTCAATGTTTTTCAATATTTACCATATTTTACTATTTCAATTTTTACAAAAAAAAAATAAAAATCCATACAAAAATTAGAAAGTTAAAGTAAAATAAAATTCCATTGATTAACTAAAATAATAAGGCATGGAGACTGCGAAAAGGTCAAAGGTCAGGTCATCACTTGAAGGTCAAGAAATAGATAATATAATTGTTGTAACTAGATTACTTTTTTATTTATGTTAAAATATTTTAAAACAATTATACCTAAGCCGTTTCTTCACCTGCAATGGCCAATGGAATCTGCGATTCCATATGTGAGATATAGCTTTCACAGTCTTCAGCCTAATTGTTAGCAAACCATCACCAATGGTTTCCACAAGTGATAAATTCACGTTTGCGATAGCTAGAACGTTTCTTACATAAAATTTTAGTTTCAAAAAACGTTTTCAATAGGATTCAACATCGGTGAATATGCTGGCAGATATTTAAGCTGATAAGATGAAGGCTGTATAACTTCACTAACTTCCGAAGTCTTACCCAATATACTAGCACTATCTAAGATAAGCTAGAAGCTTCCATTCCACTCGTATCATTTAAGATCGCAACAAGTTCTCGTGAAAATATACAAAACTTTTCTGAGTTATAAATACCTATAGTTGTAATGTTAACTCTTGACGTAACTCTGTCTAATAATTTAATATAAACTCAATAATTTAGATAATAGACTAATTATTTAAATTGAAAACTAGTTTTTAATCAAATTTATTTGTTGAACTTTTTTAAACGTTTTTAATAATCGTCCCCGCCACTTATCCGCACATGTATTTTTATTTTTTTTTATTTTTTGATAATATTGGCATTGTATTTTATGATAATAAACTTTAGTTGTTATTATTGAATTAAATCTAGTTTTTGTTCACTGAAATTTTCTCAAACGAGATTTTGTACCGCTTGCATTTTTTTTATCACTTACTTTGTAATCTTTTCAATTGATTCTATTATGACAATAATATTGTTTATAAAATTAAAAAAAGTCTATCTGTATAAACTTTATAATTTATACGTAGAAAACGAGAAAGAATAAGTTGCCTTTGTCAACTCTTAGATACCCGTACGAACCGTTAGTATGTCAATCTCCTGTGCACAGCCTGTCGATCTCCTTGCAATTTCATTTTTAAATATTATAGTATTTTAAAATAATTTGGGTGTATTTTGTAATTTCTAGAACTATGGGTTGTACATATATTCAAACTATATGTTTATACATTCTTCAAAAGCAGATTCTAACCTTCCGCATAACGATTATCAATCCAAAATTTTTTCAAATATTCTATAGTACCATTTAATACTAAGGGGTAAATGTATATTAAATTTACTTAGTACAAAATAGTAAATATAATTTTAAATATTATATTATATTAATGCGCACATAGTATACATTTATATTGTTATAAGTATATCGCCATACATTGCAATATTTCTTTAATAATATTTCCATTCATAGAATAATTTCTTATAAGTACAATAAAATACATATATGTATGTAAATACGGTGCTATATAATATTCATTCATTCATTCATCAGTGATATATACTATATGTAAATAAACATGATATTATATACATAAGTATGTATGTATATCAATATCATATAAATAAAAATTCTTCAAGCAACCGTTATGTTGTTTATTTATTTACATTTTTTTGTACTACGCATTATATGCTCAACAATTTCAAATTATCGAGTAAAACAAAATGCAAAATTTGAGTTTCGCATAACGGTAAATTAAGACACCGTATGGCACAACTATATATTTATTGTATATATACTTTTAAAGCTAATAAAAGCAGTAATCGTTTGGAGTTTTCAAAATGAACCTTACACAAGTTGTGCTATAACAATTTAAATATAGAGCTTTTTTGAACCTTTGGGGAGCTGTTGCTCCGTAACGGGTGGGGCTACAAAAACAAATTATAAAAAATAAAATTAATAGTTTTGTAACATCTATCAGCAGTTAAAATTTCATAGCTCTATTTCGAAAAAGCTATGAAGTTAGAATTTTCATATGATTTTTTGTTTCTCTTACTCAATTCTAAAAAGTTTATTTATTTTATTTATTTATTCATCTAATATCTCAAAAGAGCAATATTGCTCGTATAGAGTGTATTACATTAATTTAATAATCCAGTATTTTTATTAGATAAACTACTTAAATTTAATTCTAATTCAGTACAAAAAAAGTAACAATGAGGAATAAAAAAGAAAAAATATACAACAACAAAAATAAATTCAAAATAGTAAACAACTTTAAAATTCTTTAAAAAGAAAATTCATAAAAACATAAAACAGAGAAAAACAAATGTGAAAATAAAAAAATATTGAATTCATAAAAAAAAAACAAATGAAAAACAAATTATGATGTTATCTATATAAATTATATAAAGGCTAATAAAATTATAGTAAAATTATAGTATGCAAGAATACTTTACAAAATATAACAATTTGCAAATGTTTATGTATTTGATTAATTTTTTCTAACTACTGTATTTATTTAATAAATCACTTTTTATTTTTTTTTTGAATAAGTGGGTTGGTAAACTTTTGATGTTTGACGGCAAACTATTATAAGCTTTAACAGAAGTGTTAAATATTAATTTTAAACCCAACAGGTTGTGTTCAGAAATTATACGCATATGATGAGCTGTTCTGGTGTTGTAGTTATGTAAATCATTATTTGTTGTTAGAATTGTGTTCGAAATTATATTGTTCTGGATTATATTGTGTATATGACATACTTGCGACAAGTATTTATAATCGACTAATTTAATTTACTTATAGATACCATGAATTACATCAGTTGGTGTTCTTCTGTTTAGTTGATATAAATTTTTTATTGCTTTATTTTGTACCCTTTGAAGCGCATCTAAATTTTTTGCTTACGTGTTACCCCATACTTCAATTCCATATGTCGTTACACTATTGAAAAGACTAAAATAAATTGATGACTTTAAGTGAATAGGTCTTCGTTCTCCAACAATCTTGAAAACTCTCGCAATTCTCCTGCTTCTACCTAATAGATTGTTTATGTGATCATCCCATGTGAGGTTTGCATCTATGATTACACCCAAGTATTTATAATTCGACATTTTTTCAATGACATCATTATCGTAATAAATTGTTAAGTTGGTATTTTTTGATTTCATTAACATATATTTCGTTTTGCTGGCATTCACAGTTAATTTGTGTAAGTTCATTCAATTGTTCACTTTTTTCAGATCTTCGTTTATGTTTTTTTTCAAACCGGCATATGTATCGTTGCTAAAAACAATGATGATACGTCAGCGTATATGAAAGCTTTTCCGTGTAATTTCAACCTAGTAAAGCTACTCACGAAGCAAGAAAATAATGCAGGTTCCAAGCAGCTACCTTGAATTACACCAAAATCAATGTTTTGTATTTCACTGCTTAAATTTTGACATTGCGTAAATTGTTTTCTATTTGTGAAGTAGCTACAAACCCATTTATATTCGTTTCCCGTGACTCCACATTCAAACAATATTCTGAGCAATATTTTCCTATCTACGGAATCAAAAGCCATGCTGAGAACGAAGAAAGTAACACACACTTTATTTTTTTTACTTATCTCCTTCTGTAAATATGAGATGACATCGAATAGTGCTGTTTTTGTATTCGATTGTTTGGTAAAGCCATATTGATATTCAGAAATCAAATTGTTTTTCCTCAAGTGCAGTACAAGTTGATCATGTATATACTAATTTTTGCTAAGCTAGAGCTGATAGAAATGGGTCTGTAGTTAATGGGTCTGTAATTTCCAATTCTTTTGTAGATAGGTATTACTTTATTGATTTTTAGACGATCTGTCATGCAGCTTTGTTCTAGTGACGCGTTTATTAATGATGTAATAGGTTGTAACAATTCATTTTTAAACATCTTTATTATTGTTGTTTTTATTTCATAAGCTCTCTGAATTTTTTAATTTCTTTATTAGAACTAGAGTTTCACTTTCACTTATTTTTTAAACTTCAATTTATTATTGGTTCTAATACGTGGTTTATATGTTGTCGAATGTTTATTTGCCATAGAAGCTCCGATGTTACAATAGTAGTTATTGAATTCATTAATTTTGGTATTTTTTTCTTGCCAATTTTGTAGTGTGTTAAAAAAATCACTCGTGTTTCCAAATTTACTATCACCGTTCATCTCTTTTATTACATTCCATATTTTTCTTGGATTGTTTTCGTTTTTACTAAATTTTCGTCGATCATATTCATTGCGTTTCTTTCTTTTTACTGAAGTACATTTATTTTGCCAAAATTTATATTTTTCTTTAAAATATTCATACGAAATATTTTCCAATTATTTTTTATGCCAGTAATGTTTTTTCTTGATTAACTGTTTTCACTCTTGATCTATCCAAGGCTTACTATATTTTTTGGTAATTACAAATGATTTTTCAACTGATGACATTGCCACACAATTTTGTAATGTGTTTACTACATTGTTGCAGATCTCAATTACATCAACTATTGTTATGTCAATATGACAACTCATTAAATAATTTTTCAAAACATTTATGTTGGTTATTATACCCTACACCTAAAGTATAGGGTATATTAACTTTGGTATGGTGTTTGTAACCACCAAAAGGAAGCGAGTTAGATATGGGCATGTTTATATATTCTGAATCAGGATCACCTCCTGAGTCGATTTAACGTTGTCCGTCCGTCCGTCCGTTCGCACGATAACTAAAAAACTAATAAAGCTATCTTGATGAAATTTATATAGTAGGTTACTAATTACGAAAGAAAGGCTAAGTTCGAATCTGGACAAAATCGGTCCATGGGTTCGGATTCTGGAAGCTTCCGAATGATTCCGGAGCAAACGAGATTATCTCCAAAACCAACAAAGATATAACATTCAAATTTGACAAAGTGGTGTTCGTTCATGTTTTATTAAAGTCTCTAAAATTTGAGAGGATTTAATCCATGGGTTCGGATTTTGGAAGCTTTCGAACGAGCCCCAGAGCAAACGAGATCATCTCCAAAATCAAGACAGATATAATCTTTAAATTTGGCAGAGTGGTGTTCTTTCATGTTTTATTTAAGTCTCGGAAATTTGAGAAGATTTGGTTCATGGGTTCGGATCTTGGAAGTTTCCGAACGAGTCCCAGAGCAAACGAGTATATCTCCACAACCAACAAAGATAGAACCTTTATTTTTAGTACAAGAGTGTGCTGTTATGTTTCCTTTTCTATAAAATTGGAAACTGACATTTGAAAGAATTTGAACCATGCATTCGTATATTGGAAGCTTCCGAACGAGCCCCAGAGCAAACGAGATTATCTTCAAAACCAAGAAAGATAGAACTTTTAAATTTTTTACAATGATGTTCCTTCCCGTTTGATTTATGTCTTTGAAATTTAAGAGGATATGGTCCATGGCTTTGGACTTTGGAAGCTTCCGAACGAGCCCGAGAGCAAACGAGATTATCTCCAGAATCAACAAAGATAGAACCTTTTAATTGTGTACAATGATGTTCCTTCCCGTTCGATTTATGTCTCTGAAATTTAAGAGGATTTGGTCCATGGGTTTGAATTTTGGAAGCTTCCGCACGAGCACCAGAGCAAATGAGATTATCTCCAAAACCAACTAAGATATAACCTTTAAATATTGCAGAGTGATGTCCTTTCATATTTTATTTAAGTCTCTGAAATTTGAGAGGATTTGGCTCATGGGTTCTTATCTTGGAAGCTTCCGAACGAGCCCCAGAGCAAACGAGTATATTTTCACAACCAACAAAGATAGAACCTTTATTTTTAGTACAAGAGTGTGCTGTTAAGTTTCCTTTTCTATAAAATTGGAAACTGACATTTGAAAGAATTTGAACATTGGATTCGTATTTTTTAAGCTTCTGAACGAGCCCCAGAGCAAACGAGATTATCTCCAAAACCAACAAATATAGAACCTATAAATTTTTTACAATGATGTTCCTTCCCGTTTGATTTATGTCTCTGAAATTTAAGAGGATATGGTCCATGGGTTTTGATTTTGGAAGCTTCCGAACGAGCCCCAGAGCAAATGAGATTATCTCCAAAAACAACAAAGATAACAATTTCATTGAACTTCAATGTTTTCTTTTTTTTGGCTTGCATTATATCAGTCTTTACTTTCAGATTTTTAAGCTTAACAATAATTTTTGGAGGCTCACCTGAATTTTTTGATTTCCTTGTAGATAACTCTGTGAATTTGATACCTTCTTTGTCTATCTTAACTTCAAGGTGATCCATAATTTTACTTACAGTTGTATGAATATTCATATTTGGCATTTCACTGACACCCGAAATTTCAATAAATTTTTAATTTTTTTCCTGTTTTAATATTTTCATTTCAACTTATATTTCCTGATGTTCGCCTTCAGTATGATATTTTCATTTTTAAGTTGTAAGTTGTCTTCTATTATAGAGTCTAGTGTTTCCCTTATCTCTCTGAATTCTTGTTGCAGCTGACTAAATTTGTTGTCATAAGATGCTAATTTTACTAATATACTGTCCAACTTCTGCATTATATTTGTTTCACTATCGCATGCTTGCGAAGTGTTTGCTTCATTTGCTATCAATCCTGTGAATGTGAGTGACTTGTTTACATTCTATGACTTGCGTTTTTGCCTTTTTTCATTGCAATTAAGACAAAACCATAGTTCTGCCGGATTCTCTTCTAGGAGAGTGAAATCTTCAATGCCCAAGCCGGAGCATGATTGATGCAACCATTTTTTGCAATCTCCATCACATTGTACTTTTTTATCCTTTTTTAAATTAATTACTTTTTTGCACTTATTATTATTACAAACTGTTTTATTTGTCATTTTGACATTTTTTGATTGTTAATAATTTTAACCATCTGCGTAGGTTGAACGTAGTACTACTGCTAATATGCGTGTGAAATCTCCTGACAATAAAATGAGTACACCACCGACACCACAGTCGGTCATTTCCTCTCAAATCTTTAAGTGTTAGTTCTTCTATTGGATGTTTGTGAGCCATTCTGCATTCGTCCCATATAATAATTTGATATTGTTAAATGTAATTTTCGTTTGCGATTTCACTAAAAATTTTGCAGTTACGTTGAATATCGGTTGACCGTTGGTTTGACAGCATCGTTTAAGAAAACATTATTTACTTATTGCTATTCAAAAATTTAGTTTTTTAATTTCTAACTAATTAATTTCCTTGTTATACCCTACACCTAAAGTATAGGGTATATTAACTTTGGCATGGTGTTTGTAACCACCAAAAAGAAGCGAGTTAGATATGGACATGTACATATATTCTGAATCAGGATCACCTCCTGAGTCGATTTAACGATGTCCGTCCGTCCGTCCGTTCGCACGATAACTCAAAAACTAATAAAGCTATCTTGATGAAATTTATATAGTAGGTTACTAATTATGAAAGGAAGGCTAAATTCGAATCTGGAGAAAATCTGTCCATGGGTTCGGATTCTGGAAGCTTCCGAATGATTCCGGAGCAAACGAGATTATCTCCAAAACCAACAAAGATAGAACCTTTAAATTTTGTAAAATGATATTCCTTCCCGTTCGATTTATGGCTCTGAAATTAAAGAGGATTTGGTCCATGGGTTTGGATTTTGGAAGCTTCCGAACGAGCACCAGAGCAAATGAGATTATCTCAAAAACCAACTAAGATATAACCTTTAAATTTGGCAGAGTGGTGTTTTTTCATATTTTATTTAAGTCTCTGAAATTTGAGAGAATTTGGTTCATGGGTTCGGATCTTGGAAGCTTCCGAACGAGCCCCGGAGCAAACGAGAATATCTCCACAACCAACAAAGATAGAACCTTTATTTTTAGTACAATAGTGTGCTGTTATGTTTCCTTTTCTATAAAATTGGAAATTGATATTTGAAAGAATTTGAACCATGGATTCGTATATTGGAAGCTCCCAATCGAGCACCGGAGCAAATGAGATTTTCTCCAAAAACAACAAAGATATAACCTTTAAATTTGGCAGAATGGTGTTCTTTCTCGTTTGATTTAGGTCTTTGAAATTTGAGATTATTTGGTCCATGGGTTCGGATTTTGGAAGCTTCCGAACGAGCCCCAGAGCAAACGAGATTATCTCCAAAACCAACAAAGATAGAACCTTCAAATTGTGTACAATGATGTTACTTCCCGTTCGATTTATGTCTCTGAAATTTAAGAGGATTTAGTAAATGGGTTTGGATTTTGGAAGCTTCCGAACGAGCAACAGAGCAAATGAGATTATCTCCAAAACCAACTAAGATATAACCTTTAAATTTGGCAGAGTGATGTTCTTTCATGTTTTATTTAAGTTTCTGAAATTTGAGAGGATTTGGTTCATGGGTTCTTATCTTGGAAATTTGGGGTAGAAGTACTCTTCTGCCTTTAACTTCTAAATTACGATCAGCCTGACTTTCTCGCAGGGTTGACCTATGACTTGGTCGGTAAAGGCAAGTGTGTCATAATTTGACCACACTATAATTCTTTCTGTTTTACTCTTCTCCTTTAAATATCCTCGAATAAGTATCCTGGCACATTACATTAACTGCCATTCAAAGGAGCTTTTGCCAGCTGATTAGGGGACCTAATAGTGCTGGCGCGTTAGCCGAGATCTTAGCATATTCGCTTTCCCCAGCTCGTTTCGGGACTGAACCAAATAAAGTGATACGTGGAGATCACTTTTCTCCTAGGTTCAAGATTAGAAAAAACCTACTCGCAATTCCTAACTGCATCATTGCGGATAGATCACTTTGACTAAATAATCGATGTGTTAATATACTGGTGGATCAGATTCTATCTTTAACTCTCCAACAGTTAGATAAGGACGGTACATTTTCATTTTAGATTTGTTAGCTTAAATTTCTAAATCACGCAGCTGCATCCGCATCCATTGAAAATCCAAAAATTAGAAAATAGTAAAAAGTAATAAAAAAAATGGTTTTTCAAAGATTTTCAAAAGATATTTTCTAAGTTAAAAACTATTCGTTAATAAGCTTTGAGTAATATTGAATTGTTATATTAAAAAATAAATTACTAATTATACAAAAATTTTAAAAAATCGTTAGGAAAATTCTTTAAAAAAGATTGGGAAAAGTCAAGTTATATTTTCGTCAATTTTTAGGTAACGTAATATTATTAAGAAAAGTTGTTAACAGAAATAAGAATATGATATTGAAGCTTTAATGTTTGTATATTTATTACTCGAAACCAATTTAGAAAAGTATTCAAGTTACTCGTATTTAAAAATAAGAAATTTTAAGTTTAAACCCCTTACAAGTCCTAAACGGAGGGCTACAAAAACATATTTTGTGAAATGAGTCATACTTATTTTCAAGGATCTAATTCCCCTCAAAATTTCAAATTTTTAACTTAAACCATTTGAAATAGAAGAGGCGGTAAAGTAACGGTAAAGTAAAATACCGTATGGCAAAAGTATATATTTATACACATATTTCTAAAGATAATAAAAGCAGCTGTCTTGTATTTTTTTATTGAAGATATACCTCATAGAACTTGCATTATTAAAATTTTAATATATGGCTTTTTCGAACTTTGTGTCTGTAGCTCTATAACGGTTCAGGCTATAAAAGAAAGTTGTTTCATAAGGTTAATTTGTTTGCTATGTTTATCCATATTTAGAATTTCATTGTTCTATTTCAAACGGTGTAGAACTTTTGTAAACACCCAAACAGACAGACAGACGAACAGAGTGAAACTAAAAACTAACAATTTTTCAAAATTTTTGGAAAATGTGCTAAACAACGAATATTAAAAGAAAATGATTCAAATATAACTTATTACGTCAACCTATAACGTTATTCAATCTTAACTTTCAAATTGCATGCATGAATTTTTATTTTCTTAGTTCCATAACCGTACTGAAGTTTGAAAGAAGAGATCTAAATTCAAAATGTAATAAGTGTAAGGAGTTTACGATACGAATGGTGTTTCCGAAACTATCATACTAGCATTTGACACACTAGAAACTTTTTTTCTTATATGTATTAATACAATAAAAACAATAAAAATTTGATAGATAATTGATAAATAAAATTTAATAGATAAGCAAGATCAGCTAATAAAAAAAATTCCGCAGTTTTTCGGAATTAGTTTATGGCAATTAGCTAGTTTTTAATGCAAAATACGATAGGTTCCCTAAAAGTCAACTTGTTACACATTTTTTAAATTTATTAAAAGGGCATGGTGTTATAATTCCAAAAAAAAATTCCAAACAATGAAAAAAAAAAATATTTGCACAAAAAAAAATTTTCAAAATATTGAAAAAAGGTCCATAAAATTAAATATATTCTTTGTGATTGGCGACAAAGTTTTTTAGTAAGCTTTCAGCTTCAACCTTTAAAAATTTATTAGTGAGAGCAGGATTCTCTACTGTGAAAATAAAAGCCGGGATATTAAAATATATTGGTAAAAAATAATTAGGAATAATTTTAAAGTTAGTGACAAAATCAGGACTACACGCCTTTTACAGAATATGTATAAATGTAAATATGCGAGATTCTAAATTAGGAGGAATTTTAAAGTTGAATTCAAAAGCAGAATATTTTTTCCAGAATATTTTTATATACCTATGATCTTAGGAGCGATTTAACAGTTGGTTACAAAATCATAGATTCCCAACAACTGGTAGAGCGAATGCTATTAGCGCTAATTAAAATTTTTGCTATTAAATTTTGAATTTTGGAATTATGTAAATGGTATTTTGGAAATGAATTTTTTTTTGGAATTTCGTACCCAATCCATTAAAAGGTCAAGTAACGTATTAAAAAATACTTTTATTTAAAAAGAAACTTTTAATATTATTTTACTTGGTAAATAAACTGTTTAGGTAATTAATTAAAATATTTAGATTAAAGATTTTAATAAAATCAATAAAAATGATATTCTGCTCATTTTCATACATTTAGTACTTTCAATATTCTCATACTACTCACTTTATTTAGTATAAAATGAGTGTATGAGAATGTTTATTTATTTTGAAGTTAATTCATCATTTTAAAACTGTAGCTAATTTTCTTAAAATAAATTATACATATTGTTTAATTATTTATTTTCAGCCTTTTTTTATAACACCCAATTTTCGACTATGGTAGAGCTGTGAATAAAGATGGGAAAATTATTTTTTTTACTTGTGCTATACTTTGCGAGTGTATCTACAAAACCCAACGGTACAACTAATAGTGATCCAGCTCCAGGAAGATCACCTGGGCCACCTAAAATTAATTTAACTACACAAGATGACTTAAGTGGTTTGACAAAAGCATTATTATCAGAAACGAATAAATTTGGTGAAAATTTCGAAGAAAGAAACGGAATTTTAGCACTTGATAATTTCACAACAAAATCTTTTGTAAACAAAAGTCTTATTTTATGTGAGCAAAGTTTAGATGAGTATATTCAAAACTTGCCTCAAATTAATCTAATCAAGAAGGAAACTTATGGCCAAAGTAATTTTGATGTTCACTTAAGTGTTTGGCATAACGTTTTTCGTAGTGACAGTTCAATTGTTTGCGGTCTTTTGTACAAAGGTAATTATTAAATATTTATCTACACTAGCCATGAAATCTTTTTTTAAAAAAAAAATTTATTCAAAATCAATTTTCTTTTGAAACCAATATTATTATTATAACCTTAATGCATTATATAAATATAAATACATCTTCTTAATAGGGCCGGTTGCATTTTATGCATGTGGGCCATCTCAAAATACTCAAAAATTACAAGGTTAAAACAAAATTAATTAATAACTAAACAACTAATGCTAATTAATTACTAAATTCTTAATTATTTATATTTATATTTTCGTTTATTATTATTAATTATTTATTTATACCATTACGAGTTATTTATTATTTTATTTTTATTATTTAAATTCTAATTCTAATTAATTCTAATTTTCTATGTTTGTTAATTTCAATTTGTCAATCAATCAAAATCCATTATTTTTGCGGCTTAGATTAGTTTTATTTATTATTATTTATTTTTGTTTATTATTTATTTATTTATTTATTTATTACTATTTACAATTACTCTTCTTTATATGTGTTTCCATATCTCGTGGTGCTTAAAAAGATTCACTATTTTATTTATGCAATCCCAGTTTCTACTTGCCACGGCTATTGTGGGAGAGGCTGATTCTTTAGCCCAGTAATTTTTAGATTCCACGCAGTGTAGTACAATGTGTTTTTTTGTGGCTATTTTATTGGAAAAACGGCACCTAGGAGGCTCTTCTCCGTTGAATACATGCTTATGGGTGTAGTAGGTACATCCCATTCGGATTCGCGAAATTTTGACTCCTATTTCTCTGCTCCCTATATTTATGATGTAGTTTTTGTTTGCATCTGGGAAAAAGGCTTTAGTTTGGTTCCATATTTGTTGTCTCTTATTTTTTATATTTTCATTCATCTGTTTCTTAGCCATTGTGTGGGATTTTGGGATAATTAATGTAGTTCTGAGACCGCATTAGTGCTTGCTTTGTTTCTTTATCTGCCATCTCATTCCCTCTTATTCCGACATGACCTGGTACCCACGTAATTTGTATTTATCCTCTATTTCTGATTATTCTTTTGCGAATTTCTGTTGTTGTTGGAGAATTCTTATTTAGATTCAAGATCGCTTTTACGACACTCAAACTGTCTGTATACAACATAGATGTTTGTCCCTTAATTTCCGCCACTTTGATGGCTTCCAGTAATGCTGTTTGTTCGGCGACGTATATTTGTACGTAATTTGGTAGAATAAGTGTTTTTATTACCTTTTCTTCTTCAACTATCGTTATTCCTACCCCGTTTTCTGTTTTTGTGGCATCTGTATAAATAGGCCTCAGTAATTTTATTTCTTCTCTATGCTCTTGGAATAGTTTGATGAAGATTTCTTTGTTGGTTTCTGATTTGAGTTTTTGTGCTATACTAATGTTTAGCCATTGTTTCCAGTATCCCCAAAAGTGCTGATCTCTCTCTTGTGTTTCGCAACCGCTCGTGATGTGCAGATCTAGTTCCTTTAATAAATCAATTGCCATCTTAACAGCAGAGTTTTTAGGAATTTTTGCTTCTTCTTTGAACGCTGCATTCATTAGTAGATGTAGAGGGTGCTCTTTATAGTAGATTGCTTTTGTAATGAAACCAATATTTGCGTTATTTTTTATTGAAACATCCAATATTTGAGTTATTTTTTATAGCTTATTTATAGAATATATTTATAGCATTTTATTAAATTTATCTAAATTCCCCTATTTAACATTTATGTATGTTTTAAAGAATAAATACTAAAAATCTTTAAAACCCGTTATGGAGTGCAAATCTTTAAACCCGTTATGGAGCGTTATGGAGTGCAAAGGTAAAGTTTTATTAAGCAAGTTCGTTAGAACACTACAAGTTACCTACTGAGGAGTCCAGTAGTGTTTGGATGGACGAAACACTCCAAAATTAACTTCACTTTGAAGTTAAAAAAAAAAAAATAAGAATGGTAATGATGGCCTGTATGTCAAGTTGAGTTATTTTCTTTCATTTATATTTTGTGCAAAACCTTAAAGATGTTATAAAAATGTTTTGGTATATTCAAAAAATTACATACTTAACTTATAAAATTGGGTTTTACTGTTTTCAAAATACAATTATAAAAAAATAATTAATAATTTTATTTCAATATTTCATATTTTTTCATTTTTATAATTAAACATTTTTTATATTAAATGGTTACCAAACTAATTTCTAAAAAAATTTTCTTTTTTTCTAAATTTTTATTCTATTTTTACATCTCGCAGTTGATTTTATTAAAATTTTATATAAAGCACTGCAGTGGATAAAAATTTAGTTGGAGTTGCCTAGTCCAACACTACAAGCTACATACTGAGGAGTCCAGTAGTGTTTGGATGGACGAAACACTCCAAAATTAACTTCATTTTGAAATTAAAAAAAAAATAAAAAATAATGTTAATGATGGCATGTATATTATGTTGAAGCGCATTCGCTCATAAATGAAAGTTTTTTCTTTCATTTATATTTTGTGTAAAACCTGAAAGGTGTTATAAAAATTTTTTGGTATATTCAAAAAATTACATACTAAACTTAAATTGGATTTTACGATTTTTAAAAAACAATTATAAAAAAATAATTAATAATTTTATTTCAATATTTCTTGTTAATATATTTTAGAATTTTACAAAAATAAAGCCAACAGTAATAAAAGACAAAGTAGTAAAAGCAGAAATACAATATTCCATTCTAGCTTTGTCTAGTGTTGGTAATTTGTGATTTCAATATTTTTATTTTAATTAATTACTTTTTTTTTGTTTTTTTAATTAGCTGCTTTGATAATCTTTTATATACTTCAAATCCATTTTGAGCGAATGATCTTTTTGAAATATATATTTTTAATTTATGTGTTCTTCAAAATGTTAATTTTAAATGTAAACATGATTATTTTATTTTTATTATTTATTTATTTATTTATTTATATTAATATTACATACATTAATGTAATGCAATATTTTTGAACCATCGGCTACTAAGGCCATTATAGGTTTTTATACTATTATTAAATTAAATACTAATATTATTTATTTTGTTTATATTATATTTTATAATATATTTACATTATATTTCGTCTTAAGGGGGGTATGCAAAGAAAAAAAACACTTACAATCTGTGCAGGGATCGAACCCACACTCCTTCGGTTAACACGCCACACGCCTACCCACAAGGCTACCGAAGCCCCTTATTTTTATTATTATTATTATTTAATCTTTATTCTTCATTGGGAATGCATACAAAATACTTTAAAAGAGAAAAGAGCTTCAGTTTTACATTTCACATTCACTCCTTTTAAGCTGAAGTAGTTTTATACTTTACGTGTTGTTAGTAAAAGCAATAGTAATTTATTGTATTTTCGGAATTTGTAAGTCGAATACAAATACCTAAAAGAAAAATATTTTGCTTTTCCTCAAGCAAACTTATTTAGTTCTAACCGTTCGTTGTTGGTATTGCCGGTAAATTGAAATTCTATTTTAAGCTGTTATAATCATAGCTTTAAATTTAAAAAAAAGCATGACCATACTCGAAAAAGAGACAATGTGATGAATGTGGCATATAACGTATTATGTACTGCAAAATAAATATAATAATTTTGATGACGAATAACTACAACAAAGGTAATGACACTGTAAGAGTCTGTAGACGTTGAGACTTGCATACCGATACAAGATTTTAATTAGTTAAAAGTATTCGTTATAATGTATCGTACTCATATCGTTGTCTCTTTTATCACATTTATGAAACATTAATTTTTGTATCCGTTATAATATGCATACAAGGTGCAACCTTATATCATAATATGTCAAATGTAGATTCCGCATTTGTATAAAAAAATAATTATATATAACAAAATAAAATATTAATGCAAGTATTGATTTGCAGTTATTCCTGAAGAAAAAAGATAAAACCGACCTGAATCAGCAGCCTGTCCCTAAAAATAGAAATTTTTAATTTTAAATTTAAAATTTAAAATAGCGCTTTGTTTATTAATGTCATGTATAATGGTAAAATAATACACTTTTTCCATCACGCAAAATACATAAATATGTCAAAATAGATATTTGTTTTTTAAGTACAACATGAATGTTGAATACAAAATATTCGTAAATTTTTCTGATAAAAATACGAAGTGTGAACGAAATAAACTTTGCGTTGAGAGATATGCATGGTAAACCTATATGAACATATCCTTAGAGAAAAAAACTTTTTACTAGGCTTACTTTAAGAAAATACAATACACCTAATGGCTTACTCTGATTAAAGATGTAGAGTAGTTCAATTCAGTAGGCATAATTTTATGTGGTTATGAGAAAAGATCATACTATATCGCACCGAAGGCCACGTCCATTCATATCGTGCAACAATGATATATTTATACTACGAGTATATTTTTAATAATGAAATGGACCACATTTTTATAAAAGATGTCCCAAAAGATTGGTTCCTAATAAACAAGATTGTATACTTGGTATAAAGTAATAATCGCACAGAAAAAGTTTCTATAAAATGTAAAAGCAGAAAAAAAAAATTAGTTTTATTTGAAAGTACAAAAGAGTGCATTTTAAAATTAAAAATTTAATTAAAATGAAAAAGAAAAAATATATAAAAATGTAAAGAGAAAAAAAATATTAAAAAACACAAATTGCAAATTCATTAAAGTAGTAAACCTGTTTAATACTTAATAATATGTACAATATTAAAATGAAAATTATACTAACAAAAACTAAATTTATTTAGGTACAGGTTTTCGCTTTCTTTTCAGAAATGGCATCGAGAACAATAACTGCAAATGCGTGATTATTTGTTTATTGTCATTATTGTTGCATTCTATATTGTAAGGAGTGAAAAAAAATGATGAGACAAATTAATTGCTTTTGGCTGTTAAATAAACCATAAAATTATAAAAATAAAACAGATGAAGTTATAATGTTTAAAATTATTACTTTGCAGAAATAATATATGAGTTGCTATTTTCTAAAAGTATAAATTTAGTTTGTGTTCACAAGAAACATTGCATTTTTTAAAATCAGTTAAATTGAGGTTGAAATGGTAAAACGGTAAAAATATTATATAATTTTTCGGTATCATAAACACAATTTCTTTTTTCTCCTTTATAATATTATATCCCTACTTTATTAATTACATAAAACCGATCCGGTCCTATATAACTTAAAACAATTTATTTTGTTTATATTTATACCCGATAGTCTAGATAAATAAAATAACAGATAGTATATTCTGGGATGTATTAAAATTGCTCCTCCCATTGTAATACTTCGAAATAAATCCGATTGATCGGATCAGAATTGAAAAATTGGTCGATTAAGCTTTGCCCATCCTTCCATCCATCTGTCCGTCAGCACCATAACTCAAAAAGTAAGACACCTAGAGGCTTAAATATTTACACAAAATATTTTTTTTTTCTGGGTAAGGATGGTGAGATAGTTGTTCCTAGATCCCTATGTAAATCAAAACTTCGTACGTACCAAGGAGCACTAAACATCACCATTAGCAGCACCATTAGCTCTATGTCGTACAACTTAATATGCTTAACTATTTGGTTATATAACAAAATTTTATATTTTATTGGCAATCTAGAATTTCAACCTAGGAGCCTATACATTTCTATTCTAGTTCGACTTTTTTCGTTATCGTGTTACTTTGTTTTGTATTATTTTCTTTTAATATATTAGTTAGATTTTTAGTACTATCTTGTGCTCCTTGGGAAAACGATAAGCCCTTAGTAACCTTGCTTGTTTTGGATTGTTTTTTAAATTTTTCCGCTTCTCTTTGTAATTCCCCTACAATAAGTACCCGTTATAGTTCGCAGGAGGAGGTCAAGGCAGTTACCACATTTTGGATTCACATATTTTCTTTGTCACACTTCGATGATAAACGTGCACCAGCGTATTTTACACATTGAGCTAGACGTTGGCAGAATTTTTGTGTATGGCCGTATCTTAGACACTTTTTACACTGAGCAATCTGGTTGTTTTTTCTAACAGCTTCAACTTTCACTATCATGTGCTGAATAAATTCTATTTTATAATAATAATTCTATTTTTATTATATGTCTTCGTATTTTCAAATGTCGTAAGAGTTATTCCCCCTTACGACATTTACAGCCACGCCTGAAAAAGAAAGGCTGTGCAATTTCCTGCTCACATTTATGTGGCAGAGAAATCCACTAAAAAAAAAAATTTTCAAATGTTAATATAAATAAAGATAATCGAACTATAGTTTTTTTATTATTTTTTTTACTTTTCTCAATTTTATTTGAAACGTCAAGCTTTTTAAAACCTCTGCCTTTAAGATAATTTTTTATATCTTCAGGTTGGCATGATGGGTGTAAGTTCTTAGTCATAACTTTGGTTGGCCTGGTCAACTTATTTTCATACGTGTGCTATTCTAATTTAGTTTCAATTATAAGCTTTGTCAATTTTCTGTATTCCCCTTCTTTATCAACATTCATTTTTAATTGATGGTTGTTCTTCATGTTGACTTTATAGTTAATAACTACTTCTTTGAGAATTTTATTAACTTTGGGGTATTCTACAATATTACTTAATATAACCGAGGAGATTTTTTTTTAAGTAAAATTGGCTTTTCGTAGTTGGTAACCCGTTATTCTCTTTTACTTTATTCACAGAGTTTTCTTAGCTTATTTTTGGAGACATCTCTGCTTTTCATTTTTCATTTTTCATTACATTTTCTTTGCAGAGTCCATTGGTTTCCCGATCTAATTCTTCTTTATCTGTACAATATTCTATTGTACTTTTTATAGTTTTACTAGGTTTTGTTTTCTTCTCGAAGAATACATATCTCACTTTTTAAATCTGTACATAATTTTTCAAGTTCGCTTATTCTCAAATAAAATTTTTCTTTTTCTTGCAAATCAGTTGCATTTAAACTACCTTCACAAGATTTTCTGTAACTGTAATCAGACTTATTCACTTTAAAATTCTTTTGATTTTTTTGACTAGTAGTGTTACCAGTGGCATTTTTTAATTTTATTTTTATTTTTATTTTTTTGTTGAGTTAAAAATTAATATTTGCTAATTAAAATTTTTTAATTGAATTAAAAGGAGAATATATTAAGAAAAAAAAAAATTTTTTTAAATTTTTTTATTGTTTATCTTATTAATTTTATTTTTAAAAAATTTGTTTAAAGGTAAATCAATAAGAAAACTTTAATCATTTTTTTATAAAAACTAATAATCATTATTTTTTAAGTTCAATAAGCATAATTATTAATTTTTTGATCTATAAAAAAAGTTTATCGCTTGCTTTTTGTAATTTATCTGTAGCCCCGTTAATATTGAATGCTACTGTCATTATTGCAATATCGTTAGCAAATGTAGCTAAATTTATATTATCTAATCTTGGTAAATCACTACTACAAAGCAAATGTAATATAGGATCCAGGACTACCTTGAAGCACACCTGCTTTAATTTTTAATAGTGTAAAAAACTCTTCAATCCGTTTATTTCTAAACAACCTATCAGTTAAGTCTGATAAGAATATATCTACATAATGTTTAGGTAATTTTTTCTTATGAAGGCTTTATAAATTAAGCCTTCATGCCAAACTTTATCTACGTGTAGATAGATTGTAATAATTTATAAATTAAGCCTTCATGATAAACTTTATGTACGTGTAGAAAGATTGTATAGTATATTTCTTTTTTTCCTGGAGCTTTTTCAATAATATCTGTAGTTATGTGCACTTAATCAAGAGTTGAATGTTTTTCTCTAAATCCAAATTGATAGTTTGGAATTATATCCTACTTTTTATTAATTGTTCCTTTTAATAATAATTTTTCAAAAAGCTTTGACATTTTTGGCAAGAGAGAAATTAGTCTATAAGATTTTGATTCGTTTAGATGGAAACCCTCTAAGAATTAAGTATTATAATTATTTCTACCACCTTCCAAACATTAGGTACATAATTTAATCCTAATATAGCATTCATTATGTTACCACTGTTAGACCTTTTTCAGAAGTTCTTTTGATACTTCCACGGTTATTAAATCAAAACTTCGTGCTTTTTTCTACTTTAGAGTTTTAATTTCGGCAACCAATTTGGAAGATTGGTGCAATGATATTTTCTTCGGGTCTATAATGTAATCCTTTTAGGCGAAATCCTACGTTTTAAAATCTTAATAGACAAAATCCTATTTTTCCAAAATCCTTCTTTTTCAAAATTCTACTTTCCAAAATACTATTTTCCAAAATCATTGGGCGGCCCCAAATAAATTTAAATACAAAAAATTTAAAATAAAAATAAAAGGATTTTACTGTTTATTTCTTAGTATAGTTGAAACAATACATAAAACTCTATGCAAATTATTTAAATAAACTAAATATATTAAACAAAACAATTCATACAACAAAATTAAACTATTCAAAAAAAATTAAAAACAACAAAAAATAATTTCATTAACTTATATCTATAATTTATAACAACGGTAATTATAGATGTTTTCTTAATTTAAAATAGTATTTTGGGCAATTCTTTTTAAAAATTCCAATTTATTAATTTCTTTCTCCTTTTTCTTATTCGTGCAATTTTTTTATTTTTTAATATTTCATTTTTTTTTGTAGAATATGATCGCCATTTTGTACTTTTTCAACTTTCATTATCGCCATTGACAATTCCTTCCCCATTTCTAATATTAATTTGTAGAGCCCAATGTGGGATTTACCAATTACGGTCTTTAAAAAAATTGTTGTTAATAATTTTAACATAAAAAAATAATTATATCTTTACCTGAAGACGACGATGCCAAACCTCAACATTATTCGATGTTCTGGGATAATGCAGATCTTCATCACCAGCAACAGACCAAAACGAAGAGTGATATTTTGGTTGCAACATTTTTCTGATTGGGTTTTCAGAAAAATTTCCTACATAATTTTTCTTAAACCAATCAGAGATAACCTTTGCTGCTTTATCTTTCTTTAAATTATTACTCAATGCAGAGTAATAATCAAAGACTTCACTTGACGGCACAAAAGCTATACTTTTAATCATGCGAATGTTAAGGCTGAATTTTTCATTTCGACCGTATTTTGTGGCACAACCTTTGGTTTGGACTTGCCTCCAAATAATTTGTCCGAAATGAAAAAGACAGCCTTTAAATTCAGGAGACTGAAAGTATGGTTTTGCTGCAGCAACACTGGCTTTTTCGAAATCAGATATGATGCGGTTGGGGCTGAAAAAGAGGTCATATTCATTGCCTATTCTGACCAGCTCTGAGAAAAATAGATCATATGCTGTTTTACTTTTCGAACTCATTAAACAAAAAACCAAAGGCACAATATTGCCCTCAATTCTTGCATGGATCGAAAAAAGCTGTCGCATAATTCTTGGCACAATGTCGAATATTCCATCCATAATCCAACAGTCTGACAAGGATAAAAGTGTCAAACTTCTTCGTGTACCTAAAAATAAAACAAAATATAATAAAATTAATTTTTACATGGTTTTAATAACATCATACCTAATATGATGTTTTTTCCTGAATCGTAATCCAACTCCGATAACCCAAATAATTCACCCTCCAAAAGTCTCAAATATTCCGGTAAATTTATTTCTTCAAGTGTGGTTGGTTCTTTGATGTTGGATGAACGTACTCTGTGAATTTTTCTTTTTTGTGCTGATTCGTTCGGTAAGTAGACAGGAAAATCTTTAACACACGCCATTACACTGTCGCGAACTATTTGTGATGGTTCTACTCCAGTTTCTCGTGCCGCTTGTTTAATTTGCTGATTTACTCTCGCAACTTGCCTTTCTAAAGCCACTGGAGCATGATTGTGCCCAGATCCCCTTTTAAAAATTTTGTGGACACTATTTTCAATTATTGTTCTTAGGCGACCCTTGCAAAAATTGGTTTTTCTTGTTGTACATTCCCACCTGTATTTTCCTTTATACTCTACTTATAAATGATACACATATCCATTTACAATAAATTTATTTTTTCCCTTATTTGATTTAACAAGTGAAATTTCGTCGTTCATATTTTATATTATAACAATTTGATTTGATTTAACAAAAAACAATAAAGCGTTAATGCACGTGTATTCCAATTAGTTTATTTACATAGATTACTCATTTACTCATTAGGTGTATAATATTACTCATTATTTACCAAACAGAAGAATATGTAAATAATAAACAGCTGTTTCATGCAATAAGCATAAGTATAGTAATAAGCATAATATATTACACCAAACAGCTGTTTATTATTTACATTCTCTTCTGTTTGGCAGTTTTATCATAAATAACAACAATGCATTACAATCAACACAACAGGTGTACCCTCATAGCTTTGACCATGTGCATTGCGATTAAAAACAAACAATTTTATTTATTTTATTAATTAAATTTATTTTAATTTTAATAAATAAATTTATTTATTTATTTAATTTTTTTAATTAATTTTAATACTCGTACCTTCGAAACTATGATAGCTGTTTCAATTAAAGAACCCATTTTAGAATTCTGAAACCCAGGTCTAATATATGACGTAATAGAAACATATTTATACATAATAATAATAATAATAAGTAATAAAATACTTATTTTTTAAAATCCTAATACTTTGTCTATTAGGATTTTAAAAAATAAGTATTTCGGAAAAGAGGATTTTGTCTATTAAGATTTTAAAAAAGTAGATTTTCGTCTAAAAGGATTTTGAAAGAAAAGGATTTTTAAACAAAGGATTTTGGGAGGATCCCATTTTCTTCCCATCTAACGTCATTTTCATGGTAGAGATCTAAGTCTGTTTCATTCTGCCAATAGATTTCTTCCAGATGATTTGCGAATGATTCGGCCTTTTCCTTATTATTTTTTACCCATGTACCATCTTTATTCTTGATTTGTGGAATTTGCAAGTTAAGTTTTTTTAAACTCTTTGTCAACTCAACATAATTTTTATAATTATTACTCTCAACAACTAAACTTTTAACTAAAAGTTTTCTTCTCAGATTCTAAATGATTCTATTCACAAACGTTTCATCAGCTGCCTTACGTGTTTGTTGCCATCTAATCCTAGCTCTTCTCTTCGCTTTTAGCATATTTAAAATATATTTAGTCTCTGGTTTAAGACTTGCCGCATTTGTTGATTTATTAATAAGAGTGGGCTTATTTTGTTTTTTGGTGTTTGTTTTTTCAGGTTCAATACCACAGTAGAGTGATCGAAGTCTAAATTCTCGTTATCAGCGTAGAATAAAGTCTAGCGATATTTTTTTGTTATAAAGAAATCCAGTAGATCTGAAATTTTATTTATATCAGTAGACCAATAAGTTGGTTTGCGCGTTGAATGAATGAAAATGACAACTCTCTGATAGCTTTCCTTAGCTCTCTTCCTCTGGTTAAGGTTATTCTAGAAACAGTCGATATATTTGGCGTTAAAGTCACCACTCAAAATGAGTTATTCGAAGTATGTTAAGGAGCTCTTTGAAAATGGTATTCTTTCTATTTTATTTAGGTGGACAATATAATATAAGGCATCAACATTAAGATTTTGTATGGGAGACAGGATTCGTATTACTGAGAGTTGAAATTCATCATTTTGAATATTACAGTCTTTGGTCTAATATAGTGTAATGTACTAAAATTGCACTACATCTCTCGGTAGATTCCCTGGATGTAGATTGCTCGATAGATTGCTTTATAGCATGTGTAGGCTAATATCTTTAGGCTATTACCTCTGTAGTCTAATATCTCTGACTGTCTTGTCACATAAGTAGGCACACGTCGATATTTTCGGCTTTTCTGTCTAACATTATTTTCAATGTAGAGATCTGAGTCTCAGTCTATCTAATTTTTTTCTATTTTAGCTGATAAATTTCCCACATAATTTTTATAATATTATTACTTTTATTTTTAAAATTTCTCTTTTAAAATTTTGAGTTATTCTATTTAAAAACGTTTAACCAGTTTGGTCACGCATTTGTTGCCATCTACGTCTAGCTCTTCTCTTTGTTTTTAACATATTTAAGATGTATCTTGGTTAATTATAATCTGCTGCTTTATATTTATATTCTTTTGTATTATTCCATGCACCATTTTGCACAATTGTGATAAAACTTTTAATAGCATTATCAATTTCTTCTATAGATTTTATTTTAACTCTTAAACTTATTTTATTTTCTATCTCTTATTTAAAACTTGCCCAATCTGTTGATTTATGAATGAGAGGGGGCTTATTTAGTTTTTATCTTTTCGTTCAGGTTCTGCTGTGGTACTAGCAGAATGGTTTGAGTCTAAATCTTGATTATCTTCTAGACTAATGAAGTTTGCCGATATTTTGTTTGTTATAAAAAAATGCAGTAGATCTGGAATTTTATTTGTATCAGTACGCCAATAAGTTGGTTTGCCCCGTTGAATGCAAATGTCAACCAAACTCTATAATAGATTTTCTCAATACTCTAATAGCTTTCCTCTTGTTTAGGTTAATCAAGGACTCCAGTAGATATGTTTTGCGTTAAATCTCCAAAAATGAACGTATCCTTAAGTAGGGTAAGGAGATTTTTGAACATAAGATTCTTTATATTGCCTTTAGTAGCATAATATAAAGCACCAAAATTAAGACTTTTTGTAAGGGTTTTGATTCGCATTACTGAGAGTTGAAACTCATCAGTTTGTATGTTATACTGTTCGTAGTGTAAAATAGAATTTTTTACTAAAATTACACTGCCTCCTCTCGGTAGATTGCTTGGATGTACTGCTTTATAGCATCTGCAGCCTGATATCTTTAACGTTGACTGTCTTGCAATATAAGTTTCTAATAATAGACACACGTCGATATTTTGAGCTTTTAAAAATAATTCTAGTGCAGGCGTTTTATTAAGTACGCCATTTGCATTCTACGTAGCAATATCAAATTTGTTTTCGACCATTGTCAAAATTTTTTTTTGTGTATATGTATAATTGTTGCTCTGTATATTTTCTAGCTTATTTGATCTTGTCGAGATTTCGTCCATTTTATTTAACATATTTTGCATCATTTTCATTATACTGTTATAATGTTTCATTGTAATTATCAATTCATTTTTGCGTTATGGTGTTACTTTGTTTTATATTATTTTCTTTTAATATATTAGTTTCATTTTTAGCACTACCTTGTGCTTCTTGGGAAAACGATAAGCCCTTAGTAAGCTTGCTTGTTTTGGATTGTTTTTTAAATTTTTCCTCTTCTCTTTGTATCATGTACTGAATAAAATCTATTTTATAATAATAATTTATAATTCTATTTTTATTGTATGTCTTCAGTATTTTCAAATGTTGTAAGAGTTATTCCCCCTTACGACATTTGCAGCCACGCCTGAAAAAGAAAGGCTGTGTAATTTCCTATTCACATTTATGTGGCAGAGAAATGCACTAAAAAACAAATTTTCAAAAGTTAACATAAATAAAGATAATCGAACTATAGTTTTTTTATTATTTTTTTTACTTTTTTCAATTTTATTGGAAACCTCAAGCTTTTTAAAACCCCTGTCTTTAAGATCATTTTTATGTCTTCAGGTTGGCATGATGGGTGTAAGTTCTTAGCCATAACTTTGGTTGGCCTAGTCAGCTTATTTTCATAGGTGTGCTATTTTAATTTAGCTTCAATTATAAGCTTTATCAATTCTCTGTATTCTCCTTCTTTATCAACATTCATTTTTAATAGATGGTTGTTCATCATGTTGACTTTATAGTTAATATCTACTTATTTGAGAATTTTATTAACTTTGGGGTATTCTACAATATCACTTAATATAACCGAGGAGGTTTTTTTTTAAGTAAAATTGGCTTTTCGTAGTTGGTAACCCGTTGTTCTCTTTTACTTTATTCACAGAGTTTTCTGAGCTTATTTGTGGAGCCCTCTGATTTTTGTATTTACTTTTTCTTTGCAGAGTCCATCAGTTTCCCGATCTAATTCTTCTTTATCTGTACAATACTACTGTACTTTTTATAGTTTACTAAGTTTTGTTTTCTTCTCGAAGAATACATATCTCACTTTTTAAATCTGTACATAATTTTTCAAGTTTGCTTATTCTCAAATGAAATTTTTCTTTTTCTTGCAAATCAGTTGCATAAAATGACACAGGATTCACAGGATTTTCTGTAACTGTAATCAGACTTATTCAGTTTAAAATTCTTTTGATTTTTTTGACTAGTAGTATTACCACTAGTATTACCAGTGGCATTTTTTAATTTTATTTTTATTTTTTTGTTGAGTTAAAAATTAATATTTGCTAATTAAAATTTTTTAATTGAATTAAAAGGAGAATATATTAAGGAAAAAAAAATTTTTTTTAATTTTTTTATTGTTTACCTTATTAATTGCATTTTTAAAAACTTTGTTTAAAAGTAGAATTAATAAGAAAACTTTAAACATTTTTTTATAAAAACTCATAATCAATATTTTGTCTTGTTTTCTTGTGGTATGTCTTCCTCATTTAATTTTCCTGCTGGCGGATTTTGTACGATTTTATTGATAAAATTTTCTTGCGCAAATTTAAGTTCAATATCCATAAAAAAAGTTGATCGCTTGCTTTTAGTAATTTATCTGTAGCCTAGTTAATATTGAATGCTACTGTCATTATTGCAATATCGTTAGCAAATGTAGCTAAATTTATATTATCTAATATTGGTAAATCACTACTACAAAGCAAATGTAATATAGGACCCAGGACTACCTTGAAGCACATCTGCTTTAATTTCCCTAAGTGTAAAAAGCTCTTCAATCTGTTTATTTCTAAACAACCTATCAGTTAAGTCTGATAAGAGTATATCTACATAATGTTTAGGTAATTTTTTTCTTATAAAGGCTTTATAAATTAAGCCGTCATGCCAAACTTTATCTACGTGTAGATAGATTGTAATAATTTATAAATTAAGCCTTCATGATGAACTTTATGTACGTGTAGTAAGATTGTAGAGTATATTTGTTTTTTTCCTAGGGCTTTTTCAATAATATCTGTAGTCATGTGCACTTAATCAATAGTTGAATGTTTTTCTCTAAATCCAAATTGATAGTTTGGAATTTTATTCCTACTTTTTGTTAACGATTTTGTTCCTTTTAATAATAATTTTTCAAAAAGCTTTGACATTTTTGGCAAGAGAGAAATTGGTCTATAAGATTTTGATTCGTTTAGATGGAAACCCTCTAAGTATTAAGTATTATAATTATTTCTACCACCTTCCCAACATTAGGTACATATTTTAATCCTAATATAGCATTCATTATGTTACCACTGTTAGACCTTTTTTGTAAGTTCTTTTAATACTTCCACGGTTTTTAAATCAAAACTTCGTCCTTTTTTCAACTTTAGAGTTTTAATTTCGGTAACCAATTCGATTTGGAAGATTGGTGCAATGATATTTTCTTCCCACCCACCTAGCGTCATTTTCACGTTAAAGATCTAAGTCTATTTCATTCTGCCAAAAGATTTCTTCCAGATGATTTGCTAATGCTTCGGCCTTTTCCTTATTATTTCTTACCCATGTACCATCTTTATTCTTGATTTGTGGAATTTGCAAGTTAAGTTTTTTTAAACTCTTTGTTGATAAACTCTCAACATAATTTTTATAATTATTACTCTCAACATCTAAACTTTTAACTGAAATTTTTCTTCTCAGATTCTAAATGATTCTATTCACCAACGTTTTATCAGCTGCCTTACGTGTTTGTTGCCATCTAATCCTAGCTCTTCTCTTCGCTTGTAGCATATTTAAAATATATTAAGTCCCTTGTTTAAGACTTGCCGTATTTGTTGATTTATTAATAAAAGTGGGCTTATTTTGTTTTTTGGTACTCTTTTTTTCAGGTTCAATACCACAGTAGAGTGATCGAAGTCTAAATTCTAGTTATCAGCGTAGAATAAAGTGTAGCGATAATTTTTTGTTATAAAGAAATCCAGTAGATCTGAAATTTTATTTGTATCAGTAGACCAATAAGTTGGTTTGCGAGTTGAATGAATGAAAATGACAACTCTCTGATAGCTTTCCTTAGCTCTTCCTCTGGTTAAGGTTATTCTAGAACTCCAGTCGATATATTTGGCGTTAAAGTCACCACTCAAAATGAGCTATTCCAAGTTTGTTAAGGAGATCTTTGAAAATGGTATTCTTTCTATTCCATTTAGGTGGACAATATAATATAAGGTTTGATACCTTTAAGATTTTGTATGGGAGACAGGATTCTTATTACTGAGAGTTGAAATTCATCTTTTTGAATATTACACTCTTTGGTCTAATATAGTGTAATTTACTAAAATTGCACTACACCTCTCGGTAGATTCCCTGGATGTAGATTGCTCGGTAGATTGCTTTATAACATGTGTAGGCTAATATCTTTAGGCTATTATCTCTGTAGTCTAATATCTCTCACTGTCTTGTTACATGAGTAGGCAAACGTCGATATTTTCGGCTTTAAAAAACAATTTTAGCGCAATCGTTTCATTATGCACTTTATTTGCGTCCCACGTAACAATATTAAAATTCTTTTTGACCATTATTATACCCTACACCTAAAGTATAGGGTATATTAATTTTGGTTTGGTTTGTAACCACCAAAAGTTAGCGAGTTTCTCAAAAGTCGATTTACCGATGTCCGGCCATCATTCGCCTGTTCGCACGCTAACTCAAAAACTAATAAAGGCATCTTCATGAAATTGATGTAGTAAGTTACTAATTTTGAAAGGAAGGCAAGGATTGCATTTGAGAATAATCGGTTTATGGATTCGGATCCTGGAAAATTCCGATTGATAAAAAACTTTTGGCATATGAAATTCATACATGATAACTGAAACATAAATTTACAACGAATGTACAAATACTGTAGGAATAAAGTGACCAGCTTCACTGCCTCAAATACCTCGGCTTTTGGATAGATACGAAACTCAGATGGGTTACTCATACAGAAACCCCGTGCAAAATATTAAGCGCAGTTGTTGGAATCTTTCCTATAGAATCAAAATATGTACCAGAAAGGACTAAAAAACCAATCTACTGTACTCTATTTAACAGTCACTCAGCTATGGTTTTAAAATATGGGAAACGACCTGGAAAAAAAATATTGATGAATTACAGATTATCCAAAGCAAAACACTAAAAAATTTATTGAACTATGATTGGCACGCAAATACGTGGAATATCCCCAAATTAAATAACTTATTATTAATAAAAGATGTAATAAAATTAAATATTATATTACACATTCATATCATAGAAGAAAACCAAAATACACACCAATACAAGTCTACCAAAACGGGAAGATAAGCAACAGAACAATACAAGAAGTAAGTAACTGTTACATATAGATTTCAAATGAACAACTAACTTCTGTACCTCAACAACACTGCACATAGGAATGTATAAGTCTTATTAGACCTTCTTTAATAACAATTAAATTAGAAGTGATTTAAAATAATTTTATAATTAATAATTTAACGTAAGCTCTACTGCCAACGTATATTTATGAAACGTGATTTTGTTCATCGTGAAAAATTGTCTTGAACTTTTTTCACAACGATTTATGCTAATGTTAGCGTTTTACGCTATGTTGGTTATTTAATATTTATTGCAAATTTTTGAATGAAAAGTTAACTGTTGTTAACTGTACTTCCCTTAAAAATCAAGTGTCCTCACTTGATCTATATTATTTGTAAATTTGAGAATATCTTGATCAGCATTTTGCGAGATATAACCTCGATGTAGCTTCAATTTTCTTTGTTGGTATTAGTATTTTTGGAATTGCTTGTTCTTTTAGTGTTGGCTTGTTCTTTGGTGTTGTTTCTGCGGAGAAGTTATTTTATTTTCGTCTCTTACTTTTCTTTCTTCTCTTAATTTCTTCGGGTTCATATCGTTGTTGGTTGTTGATGACTATTTTATCTTTTCTTCTCTTGAAGTATGCTATTAAAATTGTGATTACCAGGATGGATAATATTATTGTTGTTGGACCGATGCTTAAAATTGATTAATTAAATTCTCTTCCTTTAGTAGCTTAATTTTTTTTTTTATTATTTATGTGTGTGTCTTTTTTTTATCTAAGTGTTTTTTTTTTTATCTAAAATCTAAAAGTGAGATTTTATATATGAATTGTAGATCGTGTATAGGGGCGTTGTTAGATAAAAAGTTTTTCAATCTATGCAGGATAAATACGTATGGTGCTATTCTTTTTATTACATAATCGATGTGATTGCTCCAGTTAAGTTTATAATCTAAATTTAAACCTAAATAATTAAAGCTTTTGAAAGTTTCAATTTTTCCATTTCTAAAGAGAATATTTGTACCTATGTTCCATAGTTTATTGGCAAAGAAAATTATTTTTGTTTTCTTAATGTTTAGACTGATCCTATGTTTATTTAACCACTCTTGAAAGACATTAAGATCATTTTGAATTGAAGTTTTTGTAATTTCTTCACTATTTTCAGAGTACTTTAAGACCGCATCATCAGCTCACAGCTGTATTTCCCCTTTTAGTGCTAGACGAGTTAGATCATTAATGTATAATTTAAAGAGGTCCGGCCCCAAAAAAGAACCTTCTGATATTCCTTTATATATGCTTTTCTCAGAGCTACAATTATTATTAATGCGGACTATTTGTGTTCTATTAAATAGGTAAGATTCGAAAAATTGTATTTGAGTTCTTGAAAAATTAAAGTTGGAAAATTTCAGCAATAAGATTTCATCGTCCACGTAATCGAATGCTTTTTTCAAGTCAAGGAAGACACAGCTGGTATATTTTTTCCTTCAATACTTTTTTCTGCTGTTCACTCAAGATATCATTAGAGTAAAAAAACGTTAGATATTCTATTCTTTATCACAATTTCAAAAATTTTTGAAATAGCTGGGAGAATAGAAATAGGTCTGTAGTTTGAGCAGTCAGTTTTATTCCCGTCTTTATAAATAGGAGTTATAATTGCAGTTTTGAGTTTTTTTTTGGAAAAATGCCATTATTAAATGATTTATTAATTAATTTACAAATATAGGGATTAATCGGTCCGTAAAACGTTTGATGAGTTTCGTAGAAATATTGTCGATTCCTGTAGCTGCTGCAGCATTTAATGAGCTAATAGCCGTGCTTACTTCTTCAAGATTCGTTGGAGTTAATTGGAATTCTAAAGACTGAGTTGGCTTAAATAAACATGATCAATAATTGTATTAGATATGTTTGTAACATCGACAAAGAAATTATTGAAACATTCTGAAATATCTTTTGGATTATCTAACATTTTCTCATTCTGGCATAGAATTTTGACTTGGTTTTTTGAAACGGGTGTATCAGTATTAAGTATAATATCCTTATATAAATTGCAAAGTTTTTTTGTATCTCTCGGATATAAAGAGATTTTGCCCGAGCATTATTTTTTTTTTGCCTCAGTAACTAATTTTTTAACTCTATCTCTATATTGTATATATAAGTTGTTAATATGAGTATTATTCACCTGTTGCTTCTTATATTTAAAAAAAGAATCTCTGATTTTCATAACATAAAATCTCTTCAGTTATCCAAATAAATATCCATTATTTTAACATTTTTTATTTCAATGCGCTCCGTATTATTATTTATTAAAGCAGAGAGATTTTCAATGATTTGATCAACGTATGATCATTGTATGATTCAGAGTTTAGCCAGAAATCTTTTTAGTAATATTGGTGTAATTTAAAACAGTTTTGTATTGAATATTATTACATTTTTTATTTTTTTTTATGATTTATACTGATTAAAAGCATTTGATGATTAGATAAAGAACAATCTAAGACATGTAAATTTTATTTTTTGTCTACAATGTCGGTTAGAAAATGATCAATTATTGTTTTAGATTGTGATCCAAATCTGGTAGCGAAAGTTTCAGAAATCTAATTGCAGATAAAGAAACTATTACTTAGGAACATGTCTTTATATGAGCCTATATCCGGGTTGTTTATATTTAGCAAGTCAAGATTGAAATCACCTACTATTATAGATCTTTTGTAGTTGGAAGTCAATTCATCGATTCTATTAATAAAGTTAGTGGGACGTGTTTCGTGTATATGCCAACAATATTAAAGTTTTGCTTCATTAGCTTAATACCTAATATTTAGCTATTGTCAAATTCCTCAGTAATAGTAATATTACTAGCATAGTGATTTTTTATGTAGATAGCGATTCCACCATATGGTTTGTCTCTATTAATGAAATATGAATTACATCGTGATAGATTGAAAAATTTATTCTCAGAAGAAAGTGGCCATATTTCAGTTAGAACAATTACATCTATGTTACGTTTAAAATTCTCGATTAATGTTTCTAATTCAAAAATTTTTTTTCTTAAACTTTGTATGTTTAAGTACAAAATATTAAAATTATTTTGATACTCTATACTCATTGAATTATGATCGTAATTTTAGTAATGTGCCACCTTGAAATGGCTTTCTACTTTTTCTATTTCATCTAAGTGCATATAGAATATAAAGTAGGCTATAGGTTATATTAATTAAAGTTGTTGTTGTAATTAGAATGTAAAATAAAAGAAAAAATTACTAATGTAATTTTATAGGTTATGTTAATTGTTGTTTTTTTACTTGAAAAGTTAATTAAATCCAAATTTATGTATAATAATGTGAGAATAACAAAGAAAGAAATTTTATTAATCAAAAATGAATGTTTTGTAAAAATTATTTTATCTATATTGTATTTATTTGCAAACTTTAGTTTTAGCAAAGTTAATGTCATTAAAATTTCCAATTCTAAATACCTTTGTGTTTGCATTTTGTCGTAAATAGATTTTATTATTCTTGATCCACAGGTATTGACATTTTCCAGCGATTTTAAGCTGCCTAGCCTCATAGTGTAATTTAGATTGAAGAGAGGTAGGATGTGGACGAAAAAAAATTTGCTTGTGACCATATTTTTTCAGGCCTACTTCAACTGTGGGAAGGTTTCCGTAGTTAGATTTCTTCGCCATAGCTTCTTCTTTCTCTTTATCGGTTTTCATTTTTACCAAGTATAATGTATTTTTATTTTCGTTGTTATTGTTATGCTTTTTTAAACAAGTAACACTTAAAATGTTTTCCTTAGGAATTTTGTAAATTATCAATAATTTTGTAAACTTATAAACTCTATTTTGGTGCGTTCAGTTCGACTTTGAAATTTTTCCTTTTCCTTCATTCTGTTTTTTTTTATTTATATTTTGGTTTATTTTTGTTATTATAATTTCAAATTACAATTATTATAGTATTCAAACTTCTTAATTTCTTAATTTTAATTTAAAGTTAAAACTATCTTATTTTTAATATTAAGAATTTTATTATTTTTCCGCCTAAAAACACGTCTTATTTTTTATAATTTTAACAGACAGATTGTCTCTCAGTAGTTCTAGCGACAAGTGCTCCATCAATTCTCGCTTTATAAATTGTGGTTGTAGGATTTCTGGTAATACCGTTAATGTTGTAATTTATTTTGAGGTGAATTTTTGGTTTTTTATTTCTATTGTTGAGTTATGGATGATTATTAAGGTGCCTTTAATATTCTTCTGTCCCCCATCTATTGTAATTTCTCTATCAAACTGGTTAAGTAGAATTAGTCCATCTGCAATTTACTCTATTGTTGGGATGTGGTTGCTGTTTGTTACACTACATGTTGAATTTTTCCCTTTTAGCAGCGTTGTAATGCAGTTTTAATTTTCCAATTTTACTATATTTTTTTTCTTACAAATAGATACAATGTTTAAATTTTTACAATCATTTTTAACTCCATACAGTTCTTCTTTATTTAACAATAAATTTAATTTACTTATTTAACAATTCTTTAAAACTTGTTTTTATAATAGTATTTTTGATTTTATCGGTTTAATTAATATTTTATCGTATAAATTTTTATCGCAACTACATATTTTAATGTTAGAAAAATCGCAATTAAATGAAATAAACGAGTGCCATTCGTTATTACTTTAACTTCAGAAAAATCTAATGCCTGTTCGGCTGTTAAATAACGAACGTTTTCACCGATTTCCGATCCGATTTCCATCCTGTTTCAATTGAATTAATGGCTCTCTTTCTGCGTGGGTTAAATTTATTTAATAGGTCCTGTATCTGCAACGATTCATAACGGAGATATGAGTACAGTGGGTGTAATTTGGTATTTTCTTCTTCCAAAATGGTGGATATTTTCTCTAAGGCTTCTCGAAGTACTCCGATATCGCTCGTGTGGATAAGTCTGAATTTTTCTTCTTATATCTTTGCTTTCCCGAGATTGACTGCTATTATTTGTGATTCAGTGTAATTAAGTATTTGAGTTGCTGTAACTGTAGTATGCAGTATGAACCTAAAATGATTGTCAAATTTATACTAAAATTATTTTAGAAAGAAGAGAAGATTAGAATGAATTTAAGGAGTTTAAATAGAATTAAATAATCAAAAAAAAATTTATTTAGATAAATATAATTATTAACAAAGAATATTCTGATTGCAATTATTAGGTAGAAAAACGAAATGTGAAGAAAACAAACTATTCTTCCGGACTTAGTGAGTATGGCTGTACTTCTGTTTTCCTTCACTATTTACTTTTTGTAACGAAAAGTTAATTTGGATCCCAATCTTTTATTGTGTTTGACATACACAGTTTGGCCAGCTTCAGATTGTTTAATTGGTCTTCTTTTTTTGTTGTGAAATTTTATTGCTTTTTCTTGTTTGTTCTTTAATTTTTCGATGTTCCCAAGTCGAGTCTTCCCAAGATTTTTTGGTGTTAAATTAGGGACTCGGCCTAAGAAAAGTTCGATTGGTTTCCTTCTAGTAACTGAATGAATCATGCACACCTCTTTGCAGCAGTTGCTCAAAATCTCTTTCGAGTCCTTCCGTTTTGAGAGAACGCGTTATTTTTGACTGGGTTGTGTGGAACCTCTCCACTTGTCTGTTCACCTCACTTTTATAAGGTGGAGTTTTTAATACTTTCATTTTCATTTCGTCTTTCATCATGGCCGTTATAGTTGTAGAATTTAGTGATTTTTCGTTGTCGATCACAATATACTTTGGTATTCCGATATAAAACAAAATATGACGTAATGCTAATCTGATGTTTTCAATTGACCTACTCTCTATCGATCTAGCCTGAACAAATTTTGTCAGTTTGTCAATTGCTGTCAGAGCTAATTTAGACTCAGAAGGTTGGGATTAAAGTGCGTTTAATTTCGGGATTGCCAGGATGCCTGTCGTACTTGTTTTCCTTATACGTTTCGCAGTTTTTCCCAAGCTCGATTTCTTACTGGTCATGCTCTGAAAATTTTTCTCTTATTGTAATGTTTCTTGTATAATTTTGAAAAGGGTTATAAGTTTCTTGCGTATTATTCTCTAGTATAACTCTGGTATCGGCTGACTTCTAAACGCATTAACTGGAGCTTCGACAGATTGAATGTAGTTACGTGTTTAGGTTTTTTTATGTTGTTTTATTGTTAATGCATTCATCTGTGCCAGGGAATTAACCTAGACAGAGTTTCTGCTAACACGTTCATTTGGCCTGTCTTGTATTTTAATTCGTAGTTGTACTCCTCTAGAATTGATTTCCACATTTTCAGTTTACCATTAGTATTTTTATTGCTTAACGCATAGGTAAGCAGATAGTGGTTTGTGCAAACCACTACCTTCTTTGAACTGTAGAGAAAATTTCTTATTGTTTAATTTCTTAAATTTCGTTTGTGGCATATGCATCCTCTGTCTTAATTAATGTCCGCGATGAGAATGTTATAGGTTTCCTTTCCTGTATTAATACAGCTTTAAGGGCGTAATTAGAAGCGCGTCTGTAGTTAGTTCGAAATCCTTCTCGAAGTCAGGATATGTGAGTATAACTTAATTTAACGTTAACTCTTTTTATTTCTTCGAATGATTTCTCTGCTTCTACGTCTAATACTCTTGGTGTATTCCTCGACTGTGACTTGAACACTCGTCCTGCTTCCTTTCTTGAAAGGGATGTCAGGGGTTTTGCGATTCTTGCATAATTGCAGATGAATTTCCGATAGTACCATGATATAGCTAAGAACAATCTTACCTCTTTTAAGGATGAGGGAACTGATATGTTGCAGATCGCTTGAACCTTTTTTTGGTTAGTCTTGATGTCTTCCGATGATATTACAAAGCCAAGGAATTGCTTTTTCCAATGTCTTGAATATTATTCCCAGGTTTTTAAAATGTTTATCTTCATTTTTTTCAAATATTATGATGTCGTCGATGTAGACTTAGCAGCTTCTTCCAATATGGTTTCTTAAGATGTCATCTAGAACCCTTTGGAAGATAGATGGCGAGAAGATTTTTTGGGACGAACGGTAATCCTGTAAATTCCTATTTACCGTTATTCACATAATTAACCGTTTTTACGATTTCTTCTTCTCTCAGCAGAATCTGGTGGAAACCGCTTTTCAGATCGATGACCGAGAAAAGTTTGTTTTGTCCTATGTTCGATAGAGCCTGGTTAATTTTCAGTATCGGGTATTTATCAGGGATGGTTATTTTATTGTTTTTCCGGTAGTCGATAACCATTCTATATATTTTTTCCTTCTTAGGGACAATCGATATGGGTGAATTATACGGAGACCTTGATGGTCTGATGATACTTTCTGTTAGAATCTACTTAATCTACTTATCGATATCTCAGAGCCCTTAGATATAGGTAGGGCTTTGAAAATAGTTGCTTCTTAGTGTTTGTCCTGATTTTTGCTCTAACTATTGTTGTGTAAATCTTTCGTTCGGGTCCGTGAACAAATTAGGTCATTCCTGTACGATAGATTCAAGTAGTTGTGTTTGCGATTCATTAAAATGTGTTGTTCTAATTTCGATCCCGTTGACATACTCGGATTTAATTTGTTTGAGAGGTATTTTTATCGCATCTCTCATTATTAGACAATTTGTTTTAGTGTGAATTATTGAATTCATCTCCTTTAGTGTATCATTTCCAAAAATCCCTTTGAATGATGTCAAGTTAGACATTAAATAAAAATTTATTTTGGGTATTCTTTGTTTAAAAATGTTTAAGTGTTCATGGTGAGTAATTGTAACATTACCATCTACCGAATTTACTTGGAACACAGTTTCATTGGCTATAGGGTTACTCATAAATCTGGGGTGTACATAGTTCTTACTCGACAAGAACTTTTATTTTTTTTCCGCTTCCTATAAGGTATTTGAAATAAGTGAAGAAAATCCTAATCTAAAACGAGATTATTACATTTATAACAACAAGAAGAGTTTGGTTCGTTATATTCTTGGGCAATTTCTTTTGACCCAGTTGGTTTTTCTGATTCTCAGAAGGATTTTTTTGGGTCCGTTTCTTCAGGACTATTTATGGTACTGATTTTGGATTGGTTTATTCTGGAAGGACGGCTGTTAATAACCATTCTGATAGTTGAAGGAATTTCTGTTTCTCTATGGATTATATTGCCATTGCGGATAAAAGGTCTTGAAAATTGTCTTTGAGGGTAATTTATTCTGCGTAAGATCTTTCTTGATATGAGCCTTGTCTATTACTTTGGCTGTTGTTAGCCGTGGACCTCATATTGTTCAATTTTAAACACAAGGTTTGTGGTAGATTTCTCGGCCGTGTTATACTCAGAAGTCGCGGTATATCTCTCTGTAACTCTCTTATGAAGGTATTCAGTGTAGTTGAGTCAATATTTTGAGGGAGTTCCCTATTAATTCCGTAGCCATGAATTTTTCCAATATTAAGGACAAATGTTGATATACTTCTTTGTAAAATTCCTCTACTAAAGTATTTCTTTGAGCTAGCATGGTCATCTGGTACTCCACAGTTCCTGCGTATCTTTTATCCCAACTTAGAGCGGTGTTGTATGCTTCTAAAGCCAAATCAGCGCTACCCGTAATCTTGTTTCTTATTGTGTTTAAGATGCCATAATATTTCATTGTTCCCTGTTTCTGAGAGTGGTTTTTGAATGGGCCTCATTCCTGCTGCTTCGTCCTCGTGTGTGGAACTAGAACATCAGGTTCTAAAAATGGTATAAGTGGTGGTTAAGTTGAAATAAAATCAAATGGTATTGTTCAGTTTGGTTTTGAACTGAATCTTGAAATTTTTCGTCTGATGAATCGTCATTAATTTCTAAATCAATCTGCTCCAAGTTCTTAATCATTAAGCCGCATGTGAAGAAGTATGTGATCGTTTTGTTTTTCGGTGCTGCAATTTGTGGCTCTTAATTGATTTGCATGAGCCTTGATGAGTTTCTTATTTTTTGTAAGCAGAACGTTGTATAATATGATACCCCCTAATTTTTCGATAACCACACCATCGTGCCAAGTTCATTTAATGTTGTGATTTCTTTTTGTTGCTACATTTTAAAATTCCTTTGTATAGCCCCGTGTTTTAAGTTGTATTGTTGTTCTTGTGTTTCATTCCGTTGGTTTTGTTTTGATGTTTTTGGATCTGTTTTGGGTTTTAGTAAATCGTAAATGATACGGATTTTCCTGTGCGGTAGATGTGTGAAAATGTTGAAAGTGTTTCTTCTATACGACCCTCATTTTTCATTTTTTTTATTGATCTTTCAAGTGTGTCCACAAATCTTTTCACTTGGTCATTGGAGTTTGGGTGAAACGGCGGGGTTAGTATGTGTTTTATACAGAGTTCTTGGCAAAATTGTTTAAATTGTGTACCTATAAATTAACTGAAGTTGTCTGAAACCAAAACATCTGATTTCCAAGAAACAAAAAACAAAACTCAATTTATCAGTAGTAACTGTACTTGATGTTGAATTTATGATGTAAACGACACGAAATTTAAAAAAGCCATCAATGATTATAAAAGCGTATTTACCATTTATGGGTCCGGCATGATCGATGTGTACACTACTCCATGATTTAGATCGTATAGACCATGAATGAAATAAACTTTTTGGCGGACTTTTAGCATTGGTTTGGCATAAGGAACAGTTTTTTACGTAATCTTCCAATTCATTATCAATTGTAGGCCAATAGACATAACTTCTAGCAATTGCTTTCATGTTTACGATGCCTGGATGCCCTTTATGAAGTTTTTTTTAACAATTTTGCTTCTTAGTGATAATGGAACTACCAAATGTTCTCCAGACATTATGCAATCGTTAATAATAGATAAAGAATAACGTATTTGATAAAGTTTTAAAATTTATCTATTTTGTGTTTTTTGTTATTTGGCCATCCACAGCTAATGTAATTTAAAACTTGTTTGGAAGAAACAGTAAGTTTATTGATTATTTTTTTTTTTTTTTTTATTAGTTTTTATTTCATTTTTTTTTTTTTTTTTTTTTTTTACAATAATTCATAAATCTTAACATAAGTCTTAAAATATAATATAATCTATAATCAGCTAAATAACATTGCAAAATATGTTAAATGTCCAAATTAAAAAAATTTTAACAAAATATAAAAAATAAAAAAAAAAATAAAATAATTTATTTACGACCTAAGCATTTGCTGGTTTGGTCTAATATTGTATAATTGGTATTAAATTAAATAGTGTCAAAACCTATGTACCTTATATTAAAAAAAAAAGTTATTTTAGTTTCACAATAATTAACTTCATTTCTTGTTTTATATATTGTTTGTTATATGTTTTTTAATTTCCTTCTTAAAATGAGCAACATTTACTATACTTTTTAATTCACTTGATAATTTATTATATATTTTTACACAGTTATATAAGCAGTTGTTATTTTGATTATTTGTTTTAAATAACGCTAAATAAAAGTTCGCCTTGCTTCTGGTATTATGATTGTGTATTTCATAATTTCTGTTAATGATGAAATTATGTTTAATATAGTCATTTACAATTTCGAAACCAATCATATACAATTCACGTTTACAAATACATCTGAAACTCATATATTTATCTGAATATAACATTTTCGTAGGGTGGCTAATTGGGTAATGATGGATTACCTTAATAGATTTTTTATGAAGCACATCTAGTTTATTAAGCGTATTCTGTTGTGCTCCAATCCAGATTGGGTTTAAATACGTTATATTTGATAGAATGTATGAGGAGTAGATTACGTATAACGTTTGACTATCAAAAAATGTTCTAAGTCATGTAAGGAATAATTTTTTTTACTACCAAATATATATGATCTGTCCATTTTAGTTTACTATCTAATATTAAACCTAAATAGTTAAATGATGGTACTATTTCAATACTTTTACTATTGTAAAAAAAGTTTTGGTTGGTGAAATTTTTATTTCCGAATAATATTATTTTAATTTTTTTTATATTTAGTAAGAGACAATGTTTAACAAGCCATTCATCAATGATTTTAAAATCCTCTTTAATAGAATATTTTGTTTCAATTTCACTGTCTGTTGTATATTTCAAAACAATGTCATCCGCATAGAGTTGGATAGCCCTTTTTAAGTTTAAATTAGCTATATCGTTTATATATATTTTAAACAAATCCGGCCCTAGAATAGAGCCTTGTGGAACCTCTTTTTTGATTGTTTTTGGTTTACTGAGAACTTCATTTATTTTAACTTTTTGTTTTCGATTGTCTAAATAACTTTTGAAAAAAGAAATTTGTTCTATCGTGAAATTCATTTTAGCAAGTTTCAATAAAAGGATTTTGTGATCCACACAGTCAAAAGCTTTTTGTAAGTCAATAAAAACACATGCAAAATTTTTTTTTGTCTAAATTTTTTGTTATGAAGTGTGTTAGACTTAAACACGCAGCTGTTGTGTTAGAATTTTGCTCAAATCCATATTGTTCATTGTGTAGAATTTTATTATTTACAATGAATAAGTTTAAGCGATTTTTGATGACAATTTCAAAAATTTTTGATAATGCGCTTAGGACGGAAACACTACGATAGTTTGACCGATTTGTTACTTCGCCATTTTTGAAAATAGGAGTAATAATAGCGGTTGTAAGAGAATCCGGGAAAGAGCTTGTTTGAAATGAAATATTTATGAATTTTACCATTACTGGATTTAATTGCTGAGCAAAACGTTTTACGAATTTGGTGGAAATGCTGTCATACCCAGTGGCTGCAACCGATTTTAGCATATTAATAGCCTTACTCACTTCTTCTATGTTTGTAGGTGTTAAATCAAAGTCATAAGTAATATTTTGTCTAAAATTTTGAACATAGTCACGATCTATTGAACCTGACGGACAATCTATCTCATCAGTGACATTTACAAAGTAATTATTAAAATTTTCGGCAATGTCAACATCTTTATCAATGATTTCTTTATTACATTTTATACTTTTAATGGTTGATCGAGAAAGAGGAAAACTTTTATTAAACATTGTTTTTTTGTAAAGATTCCACAGTCTTTTGCTGTTTGTGGAGCTTTTTCCTATTTCGTCACAACAAAATTTTATTTTAGTTTTACTATTTTTTTAACATCAACTTTGGATTGTTCGTACAAATTTTTCACATGCAAGTCATTAGGATATTTTTTTTTAAATTTAAAATAGGAATCCCAAATTTTCATTTTAGCTAATATTTCATTTGTCATCCATTCATGCTTTTTATTTTTATCTCTTACTGGTACATTTTTCATATTTTTTGTTATTAAACTAGTTAACTCATAAACTAAACTATATTTCATTTAAATTATTGTAAGTATTAAGTTTAGACCATATCATATCCTTAGTTATGTTTTCGTAGTTTAAGACTGTTTTAATATTTATAATATTCTCTAATATTGGCTTTTGATCCATACTTATAAAGAATAATTGGTGATCAGAGTAGTGTCCAAAATATGGAAAAAATATTGATTTTTTATAATATCCGTAATAAAATGATCTATAACTGTTTGAGACGTGTTACCAAATCTAGTCGCATATTGCTCAGATATTTTATTGTAGACAACAAATCCGTTACTAAGTAGAGTATTGCAGTAAGTTTTAACATCACACGATTTGTGATTTAACATATTTAAGTTCATATCACCTACAATAATAGAATTCTTATATTTAATGGTATATTCATCAATTTTATTAATGAAATCAGTAACATGAGTTTCATGTGATCTGTAAATGGATACAATATTTATTCTTTGTTGCAGTAATTTAACTACCAGAATGTTTGATTTTGTAAATTCCTCCTCAAAAACTAATGCGCTACATATTTTCTGATTTACAAAAATGGCAACACCACCATGTGAATTTACTCTATTTGAGAAATATGCTACATATTTTGGTAGATTAAAGAAACTATTTTCATATTAATTTAGCCATATTTCCGATAAAACAATAACATGTATTTCACATTTATAAGAGTTAATCAATAGTTCTAAATCGTATAGTTTATTTCGTAAGCTTTGTATATTTAGATATATAATATTAAAGTTATTTTTATATTTAGAGTTAAAATCATTATCTCCCATTCCTGTAAAATGATTTACTCTTATATTTTCATTAATGTCAATGTAATCAGTAGTTGTGATTTTGACAATGTAAAAAAAAAATTGTTTTGTTGATTAATTTTTGAAGTGTTATATAATTAGGAATAATAATGTCAGAAAAAAATTGACATTTATTAAAATGAGAATTAGAATTAATATTTAGAAAATATAAAAATTTGTTAAGTTCAATATAATAGGAAATTATAATTTTTTTAAAGCATAGTATATTGCAGGTTTTAAGTGAAGTAAATTTAATTTTAATATTAATATTACTGTAAAGTATAATAATGTAGTACATTAAAGTTTTAATTACAATTATTATTAATTTAAGTTTGCTATTATTTTTACAAAGTTTGTCGCCAAACAAGTTTTGTTTTAAGAAAATTATTGTGACTAAAAGTATAATATAAAGGTTTGTTGTTATTATTAATTTAGACGTAATATTGTTCAAGTGATATTGTAAAATATTGAAAATATATGTAAATAAAAAGAAAATATTTAGATTGATTAGATTAATGTTTAGAATAATTAATAAATAATTTGCAATTTTAAAGTGGAGATTTAATACATTGAAAATTAAAATGTGGTATAAGTCAAAATTGATTGTTTTAATTAGTTTGTATATTTGTTTAAGTATAAGATTTATTAATTTGAGAAAGCAAAAAATTTTTAGGTTAGAAAAGTATGTGTACTTAAATTTGATAATATATAATTTTGAAAAAATATTGTTAAGTGTAAAAATTGTGTAATTTATTAAAAATATTAAATTTAAGGTGTGAAATGAATAAATAAACAAGGTAGGATGTAAACCAACGGTTTTTAAAAGCGCACATTTCCAAAACTCAATACAAACTGTTTAGAAGTGTGACTTACACAAAAATTTGAAAATTTCATGTAATAAGAAAAAATGTGAAAATAGGACAATTTTGAAATTTTGAGGGGCCGTAAGTCCGAAATCCTATATAACTAAAAAAAGCCGTTAACACACATAAAAATATATTATTGAACCTTTAATTTTCATGTCTTGCCGAAGAAAAATTTGTACAGGTGCTTAAGTTACAGGTGTCTAAAAATAGCAAATTTTCAATTTTTGAGGCGTAATAACTCTTACAGAGGGGGCCCTACCAAAAAATTTTCTGAGGAAACGTATACTAATTCTAAAAGTTCTTTCTTGTCTCAAAGTTTCAGGTTCCTATCTAAAGGGGTGCCGGAGTTATGAAAAAAGAAATTTCATGCAAAATGTGGTTTTCACATAACGGTAAATTTAAATAGTAAATTACAAAATATTACATAATTTTGATATTGTTGTATATAGATAATACAATTTTCGATCTTCTGGCGGTTTTAGATTGCAAAACTATTACGCACAGCCTGAGATATATGCATCTGAAAATGGGGCTTTTTCGCAATTTCGAAGAGCTGCAACTTTGGAACCGTTTACAACTAAAATAAACCTTTAACACACGTAAAAATATATTACTGTAGCTTTAATTTTTATGCTTTGCAGAAGTAAATTGTGTACAGGTTCCTAAGTTACAGGTGTTTAAAAATAGCAAATTTTAAATTTTTAAGAACTAATAGCTCATAAACAGGGGATGGTCCGAAATAATTTTCTGAGCAAACTTATACTAATTCTAAAAGTTCTTTCTTGCCTCAAAATTTCAAGCTTGTATCTAGAAGCGTGCCGGAGTTATGAAAGTAGAAAAATCATGCAAAATTTGGTTTTCACATAACGGTAAATTTAAATACTAAATTTAAAAAAATTGTATAATTTTGATATTAATTTAGAAAGGTAAAAAAAATAGCTGTCGAATGACGTTTTCAGATTGAAAAAATCTTAAGCAGAACATAAGATATATGCATTTAAAAATATGGCTTTTTTAAAGTTTTAGGGGCTGTAGCTCCTTAATGGGGGGAGGGGGGGGTTCCTTGAAAAAGTTGTTCCACAAAATTATTTTTTTTATGAGACCTATCTATGGTTAAAATTTGTTTTCTCTATCTTTAACGGTGTAGAAGTTTTGTAAACATACGGACGGACAGAGTGAAACTAATAAGCACATTTTTTCAAAATTTTTTTGGAAATGTGCTAAAAATAAGAAAAAATTATTTGTGAATAAGAAAGTCTTTTTTTGTATTAAAATATCAAATTTATTAAATTTACAGGTGAAAAAACCATTTAGTTTCAAAGATATAGTGGTTTTAACTATGTACCAAGAATAAAATATTATTGCAGTTGCTAGCTTGGAATAATTTGCTTTCATTATGTTAATTAAAATTAATATGGTGTTAAAAAGGTTACTTAATGTTATTATAAATAGATTTAATAAAGTAAATATTATTGATATTAGTGATTGAGTATACCTTAGAATCCTAGTTCTCTCGTAAAAAAATTTTGCCATCTTTGATCCAGAGAAATTGTATATTTTGACTTGTTTTGATTTCTTTAGCCTCGTAATACTCTTTGTAGAGATGTAAGATCGTACCGAAAAAATATCTCATTATTTTCCTGTTGAGTTTCACCAATTTCATCCGTAAATAGATGTTTGTAGGAACGTTTTTTTAACATGAGTTCATCTTTAGCCTTTTCTGAGTTTAATTCAACTTTATACAACTGCTTTGATGTATTATTAGTATTGTGTGAATGTATTGGTAAAAAGTTTTTTATATCACTTTCCACAATATTGGCATTGATTTTTTTGCAATTTTTAACAATACATTTTTCCCCGGAGCGGAAGGCGGCTATAATTAAATTTTTTTTAAGCTTTTGTTGCTCTGCTACATCTGCTAAGCTTTCAAGTTGATTTACCCTGTTTTCCAAAGCTTGAACTTTCCCTTCAGTTTCTTTTATTTTGATCTTTAAATTTTTATTTTCTTCACAAAATATTTTATTTTGTTTGAGTGCATTGTCCATTTGAGCACTAAGATATGCTTGCGATTTCTGGATTTGCGTTTGAGATTTATGGATTTGCATAATAACTGACCCCATACATTTAAGATATTGCGCCATTTTAGTTATATCACAATTAGAGAGATTGAACGATGAAAGTTGAATTATTCCATGATTTAGGATTTCTTCTAAACTTGCATCCACGTTATCTTCAGCTTTCTTTACTTCACCAGAATCAGAATCAGAATCAGAATCACTTGTCTCATCATCCGGAATTAAGATTGAGGCATTATTTTCACCATCGCTGGGAAGACATTTCGTACATTTTCAAGTGAATGAACCAGATTTAACTAAAGCAAAGATGTCTTTAGTTACCTTTGCGCATTTAGCATGAAAAAAATTCTGGCATAACCCAGTACATTGCACTCCTCTTTGTCTGCCTGTAATACCGCCATTGCAAGCTTCACATCGTTTGCTAGACATCTTATATATTTTTTTCTTTTTTTTTCTTTTTGTTTTAGTTATATTTCTTTTTTTTTATCTTTCTGCTTCTTTCCTTTTAAATTTTTTGTACAAAATACAAAATACAATATTTTGTACAAAAACTTTTCCAAATAAAAATTAAAAATAAAAAAAAAAAAAAAATGTATAACTTAAGAAAAATATACGTCTGTTCGCTTTGACACTTTTCAAAAAAAAAAAGAAAAAACTTTTCCAAAACATTGGAAAATTACTCGTCTAATTGAATGCTTGCAACTACAGTTTCTTCTTCTGGTTTATGTGTTGAACGAGAATTATAGTGAGTCGGATTGTAGTAAGTCATCAGAAGATCTGAGGTTAACTAATTTTCAAAAAATTTAAACGATGCCTTTATGCAACAGTAATTTATCTGTAGCCTCGTCTATATTGGATACTACTACCATTATTGAAGTATCGTTAGCAAATGTAGCTACATTTATATTATCTAATCATGGTAAATCACTAGTATAAAGAAAATATAATATAAGACCCAAGATACTATCTTGAAGCACACCTGCTTTGATTTCCCTAAGTATAGAAAACCCTTTATCCTGTTTAATTCTAAGCAACCTGGCAGGCAGTACAACACCATGTACATGAGTGCATAAAGGTCGTATAACCTTATTGTTCGTTTTCACTCGTCTATAGTGTCTTTCGATGATTCCCATCTAACCTCGCAATAAATAAACAGAAAAAAACCTATCAGTTAAGTCTGATTTATTTATTTGTTTAGTTCAAACAATTTACAGATTTTTTTAAAACAGTTTACAACTTTTTTTTTTCTTGAAGTTATTTAATTAAATTAAATTATCAAAATTTAATTCAAAAAGTACAAAGTATGTTTACAAAAACGAATTATGTACATTATAATATACTAGACATTCAACTAAAGAAAAGAAATAATAATTTCAATCTTTAAACATAGCATTTTATAAAAATGTTTTGCTTTAGTGTGGTTTTTTGTTTGAGTGGAATTAGTGTGAGGTTTGTATTTACCCATTTATAACATCTTGTCAATTAGTTCATGCCATAGTTGGTCCAGTGGTGTGAGGTACTGAACAAGTTAATCGATCTTAAACGTGAATTAGAGTTAATTATAATATTTGTAGGAATGGTGGGTGATGTAATATTTCCTTTAATTATTTCGGATAGAAAAATAATATCGGCAACTTCTCTTCTAAGTTTTAAAGTTTTTGAATTAGTTAAATTTAATCAATTTTCATAAGGAGGTAAAATAAAAGGGTCATTCCAGGCAAGGTTTCTTAAGGCATAAGGAATACATTTTTTTGTATAGACTCAATTCTATGAATATGATATTGATAGAAAGGAGACCACACCTGACTCGCATATTCAATATTTGATTTAACGAGACATTAGTACAAAGATTTGTACAAGCATTAGTAAATTGCTTTGACAATCGTTCAACAAAAACAAGCATTGAATTCGATTTATGAATAATGCTTTCATAGTGGTTCTTGAAAGTTAATTTACTGTCGAAGAGAATACCTGAATTAGTTTTAGTCAAACTTGAATTGGAAATAGAGTATTGAAAATTAATATTATTGAGTCGCCGAGAGAAAGTCATGAATGTACATTTAGTGACATTAAGAAGAAGATTATTTATGTTAAACCAATAGAAAAAATTATTTAAGTCAGCTTCAAATAAGTTGGCATCTTCTATGCATGTAATTTTTTTTAAGATTTTCATATCATCTGCATAAATTTTAATGTCATTGTGGCAAATGAATGTACGAGTGGTAACATCTTTAATGAATAAAATAAAAAGAAGCGGTCCCAAATGGCTTCCTGGCAGAACTCCTGAGTTTGTCGAAAAAGGTCTACAAGTATAGGATTTAAAGACAACACTGTATTTTCTGCCCTTAAGATAGGAATATATCCACATAGTAAAACATAAAGGAAACCCATACTTTTTTAATTTTAATAAAATGGTACTGTGGGGTAAAATATCAAATGCCTTGCTAAAGTCAGTATATATAACATCCATTTGCAGTGGACTTATGTTTCACGAAACCATGCTGAAAACAAGAAATTGTTCTATCCCTTTTCAACATAAAGTTGGAAATAAGCAATATCAAATTAGAAATAAGCCATATCAAATTGGAAATAAGCAATGTCAAATTGAAAATCCTCAATCGAAACCCTCCTTGTGGGTGCCAACCGGAAATAGTCACCAGCTAGGTGGTTACGTACTAAGCGAAAGGTAAACTGAGTCTGTCTTTATGTATCGTATTACTGACACCTCGGTTTTTACCGGAACCATCGGATTGGGATAAACCTGGGCCGAATTCAAGGTGTTATACGAACCGTGCCGATGATCAGCATGGCTGGGCTGATACCTGGCGACCCTCCGAATTAATTAGCCTTACCCTACGTATACAAATCTCTTCATAGGGCGGACCTTCTTTTTCTGCATACTCGTGGATTCAAATATGGAAAAAATTAAAAAAAAAAAAGATTCGAATAAAGAGTTAGCCGGCACTTCCTAAAGTAGGCAAGTAAAGCGATGAACCCGGCACTAGCAGTGCTAAGGAAAGTCGCGAACAACCAAAGAAGGTACGGAAAGTGCGCCCGTCGAAACAAGTCTTCTTCGATAAACCGTCGGCCTATAAAATAATTGAGAGGTTAAGCTCTCTCAATATTGGTCAGTTATCTGAGGCGCAAATAACTCCTTAGCCTGGGCCAAAACAGTAGTAGGCCAGGTCAAGCCCCAAGAAGGACAAATCCCAGGTTCATCGAAGGGCCTTATGTCCAAGAGACAGAGGTCACAAGATGAGCCACAGGGTAGTTCCAAAAAGGCTAGGTTGCTAGGGAGTAACCAGATAACCAAGCCATTCAATGAAATTGCAAAGGATAGTTTAATTCTGGTAATCATTAATGAGGGGTTAGATGATGGGGGTATTTCTCCCAGGTACTGGAAGAAAATTTGGAACCACCAGCCTCTGGTAGAGACGCTGGCTAGCATAAGGGCCACTTCAAATTGACTGCTTGTACTGGTCAGGAATCGGCAGATCTCTACAAGCAGGCGATAGGTTGGGTGGGAAGTCTGAGGCCGGGGGTCAAGCTGAAAGCCGTAAGCAGGGAGCAAATCCCTAGCAGACCAAGAGCTAGGGTTTGGCTGCCAAGGAAACCTGTCGAAGCAGACACAATCATCAAAATGATGAAAGTGTCCAATCCCCAACCTCCAACTCACAATTGGAAGATTGCCAAACTAGGGGAAATATTAGGAGAATCGCGACAGGCTTTGGTCATTGTCAATAAGGACTGCCTACAACCCCTAGCGAAAGCCAAAGGGGTCATTAATTTCGGTTTCATAGCGGTAACTCTGAAGAAGTATAAGAAGGATGAGGTGGAAGCCTCATGGAGGTGAAGGCCCAAGTCAAAGCCAAGAGGCAGACTCTGACTGATCCGATGTATCTGACGTAGCATCCTCTTTGGCTCCAAAGAGAGTAAATGATGTCATCAAGGCTGACGATGAAGAAGATCTTCTTAGATCTGATTCTGACAGCTTTCATGATGGCAGAAGCTTCTAAATGAACTTTGAGGATGAGATTAAGGATGGCTCAGGTAATAAAGCTACTCCAAATTAATCTCCATTACTCCAAAGCGGCTTCCGCCGCACTTTAAATCCGCCTCAAAAGAACTGCTGAGGATATTATCTTGAGCCAAGTGCCATGGGTGATAAGAAAACAGGTTCATGGACTCAAGATACCAGGATACACGTTGTTGGATAATAAAGAGGTATGCAGACCTAGAGCGTGCATACTTGCTAAAAATTCATTAAATTTAACTTTTATGTATAATTACAGTTAAATTTAATGAATGATCCGGTGAAATAATTACAGTGATGCTGATCCGGTCGCAGCGAGCCTAAAGCTAAAAACTCAAGGCTCTGGATTGTTGCGGCGTATTTTCCTAACGACTCGCAGGTTTCACACTCTCCATCCAATCTGGCAGGGTTGATAGCGGATGCTAGAAGGATGAACATTGGGATGAACATAAGCTACGACGCCAATGCTCACCATAACATCTGAGGTAGTTCGGATACCAACGAAAGTCACTTTTTGATTACATTTTCAGTACTAACATTCTTATCTGTAACATTAGCAGGGAACCTATCTTTGTTACTAGTAATAGGAAAGAAGTCCTTGACATAACCTTAGTCTCGGACTTCATTTATTCTAAAATAAATTCATGGAAAGTTTCTGATGAGCATTCCTTTTCAGATCACGGATACCTTGAGTTCAGTCTGGACAAAAGTCCTCTAATAAAGTCAGTCTATCGACATCCTAAGATAACTGACTAGAACAAATATGGGGAGCACTTACAGTCAACGCTTCCCTCCTCAATAACTGGAATTCCTAAAAATATCCAGGATCTAAATAGCCTAGTTAACGTTTTTACTAAGGCCTGCAATATGTCCTTAGGGCATTCTTGTCCCATGTCCCTCTCAACATGCTTACTGTAAAGGGAAGTCAGTGGATACTGCACTTCATACTTTGACGAATTCGATTGAAAGATCTTTAAATTACAAAGAGTATACTCTTGCAACTTTTATAGAAATTGAGGGAGCGTTTAATAACGTCAATCAGGCAGCAATTGTAGAAGAGGCCTAGGAGTTGAACCGGAGTTAAGAGTACTGATAACTAATATGCCAAAAAGCAGGGACAACTTAGGCAACGCTTCAACAAAAAAGTTTGTGAAAAGAGGGACTCCGCAAGGAGGGGTGCTATCTCCCCTTCTTTGGAATATAATGATAAATGAACTGCTTAAAATCCTGAAAGAGGCGGGCTGCACAACAATCGCCTTTGCGGACGATGTTGCTGTCGTGGTCAGTGGCAAGTTTTGTAACTTGCTCTAAACAAAACCACGACATGGGCTACAGACTGTGGTCTGTCAGTAAATCCACAGAAAACCGAACTGGTCCTTTTTACAAAATGTTTTCTCAACGATTAAAGAAGGCGTCAATAGCACTCTACTCGTGTAAAAAAGCCATTGTTAGAAATGGGGGCTTCCCCCATACTTGACTTACTGGCTATACACAACCGTAGTAAGACCCATACCTATGTACGGAATACTAGTATGGTGGAAGGCAATCGATAAAGAGGTAAACCGCAAGGCAATCGCTAGGCCACAAAAAACAGCCACACTATGTATTAGTGGCTCTTTAATAACAACCCTTCTGCAGCATTAGACATCATGCTTAATCTGATGGCTGTAGAATATTATAGTAAATTTGCAGCCGCAAACACAGCTGTGAGATTAAAAGCTACATCCCGGTGGATCAATTCACGAGAAGGTCACTCGGATATCATAAACCAATTCAAGTCCACTCCCGCCTTGGTGGACTACACGTCCCCCACTTACTTCTTCGGGAAATCTCATGTGACGAGCATACCAAGCCGTGAGAGTTGGAACTCGAACACAGTGGTTACCTTCGAAGGAGTACAATTCTACTTGTATAAATCAAGCAGTGTAGGATGTGGAGTCTTCTCAGATAATCTGAATATCAGTTATAATTTCCTATTACGAGACCATTGTAGCGTCTTCCAAGCGGAAATTATAGCAAATCAAGAAGCCTGGATTCTACTGAATAGAAGCGTTTTAACTGTGAAGCAAGTACGTATTCTGTCATACAGTCAGGCTGCGTTAATCTCTGGAATCAACATCCACAACCTCGAAAACCGTAATAAACTGCCGAAAACTTCTTAACGAGATGGCCAGGCAGTTTAGCATTCAGCTTTGCTGAGTACCAGATAATCGGAAATGAAAAAGCTAATGAACTCGCAAGAATTGGTACAACCTTACAAGTTCTGCCGGATAGGGCAGGACTAGAGGTATCTCAATCCACAAGCAAAACGCTATTTCGAAAGGAAATAACGGATATGGTAAATTACAAATAGTCAAACTTGACGTCATGCAATATCACAAGATTGATATGGCCCAAAACCCGATTTAAGACGATCGCATGATCTACTTTCTCTCAAAAGAGCAGACATTGGAATGACAATGGGTATAATCATCGGTCACTGTCTAATAGGGAGCATACCAGAAGACTTGGCTTATCCGCAAACGACTATTGTAGAGCCTGCAAGGATGAAGAAGAGGAGGAAACTACTTTCCATCTCCTCTGCACATGCCCGGCCTTGTCGGCAAGAAGGAGTATCCATTTGGAGCAATATCTCTTCGACAGCCTTAGCGATCTAGCAGGTAAAAATTTGAAGAGTATTCTTCGCTTTGCAAAAAGCTCAAATTGATTTCAACGAGTGGGATAGAAAAGCTTATATGTGGTATCACAATGGACCAAATATGGTCTAAGTGTGCCTTTTTGGCAGCCACCTTAATCTAACCTAACCTAATATCAAATTGGAAATAATCATTTTCAAATTGGAAATAAACTTTAAAGATTGGAAATAATTATTAAAAATTTTAAAATAAAAAGGTATAGCAAGCCGGGCACGATAAAACAATGTGGAAAGTTTTTCATTTGTTGTATTTTCGCCAAAAATATAAAAGTTTTCTATTGTCGATATATAAAAATAATATTTTTGCGCTTAAAATGCCGTATATTAAGAAAAGGGAAGCTGATAGTATTAAAAAACAAATTTGTGCTTTGTATAACAATAGTGGGGATAGGAGAGGGCTCGCAAAAATATTAGGAGTGAAAACGACAACTTCATATAGATGAGTTAATTGACAGAACGTGGTTGAAAAGCAACGAGGTGGGAATAGAAGAAGTAAAATCACAAACGAACACAGTAATTTTATGGAGCAATGCGTTGAACAAAATACAAGATTTACTTTAAAGTAATTGAAACTTGTTTTGGTTTATCAGATTGATGTCTCCGTGGAATGTGTTTCTTGAAAGTGAATTTATCAATCATCGGTTATTAAGATTAGGCCCGTACAGTCCAATGATACATCAAATAGAACTTGCTTGGTCAGCTCTTAAGGAGATGTAGCAACTGGAATGCCACAGATTTTAACAGGTGAAAATAGGACAAATTTCACCCAAACTGAATTTCGCCTTCAAAGGATTGAAAATATTATACAACGGAATGTACCAAATTTATCTGTTGCAAATTGTGCTAAATATGTTGCATATGTTCAAAAATTCGTACCAGATGTTTTAAATTTGATTGATATGATTTTTTAATTTATTATATTAATAAAGTTTTGAACATAAATATTGTTGTACACTGTGTTTTTTAACTTAAATGAATATTTCCAATTTTTAAAGTTTATTTCCAATTTGAAAAAGATTATTTCTAATTTGACATTGCTTATTTCCAATTTGATAGAACACTGAGAATAAATTGAATCAAAAACTAATAATTCAAATACCTTAGGTATTGCTGACAATTTAGCTATCGGACGATAATTGCTAACAATATTTTTCATATCTTTCTTAAAACTAGGTCTAATAAATGCTTTCTTCCAAATAATTGGAAAAATACCTAGATTGAGACTAATTTGAGAGAAGTATTAAAGAGAATAATAATGGAATATTATTTATAGTCCCATACTTTGCCTTTCTAAAATTGATATACATTTTCTGTTTCAGGACAACAAGGTATAATAATAAGAAAAACGCATAGGAGGATAGAAAAGATCAAAGTTGATCAAAGAAAATGAAAAATTTATAGTTATTAGATTGTTCCAATCTGAGGTAAAGATTAGATCAAGTTGTTTACCTGGGAAATTGTTTATCTTGGAAAGAAATTTGCTTTTTGTAATTTATATTTATATTATCAATAAATGAGCTTTCCAATTCATTATTAAAACTATAAAGAATCGTAAGTAATTCCTCGCCATTTTAAATTTGGGAGGTTGAAATCCCCAAATATGAAAACAGGATTTTAGAATATAAAAATAATAATATAAAAAATAGGAATAGATTGTTGCTAATAAAATAAATTGCATTATTAACTTGGTTATAAATCTCAGCTTTACTGTTACGAAGAATATAGCAGCAGACAATTAATAAACTTTCATAAATAAATTAAATTTTAACACAAAATTTCTAGTTGAGTAGAGTTAACAATGTAAGAAGATTAGAGTTAAATTTATTTTTAATTGCAATAAGAACTCCTGCTCCTTTTGTTACAATGTCATTATTAGGAAGATAAGAAGACTATCTATCTTTTCTGTAAACAGTGTCTGTATTATTAAAGAGTTCTAAATTATTAATGGATTGATTTAACCAGGTTTTAGTTAAAGTGAAACAATCATAATCAAGAATTGTTGAATTTAAAAAAATAAATTTAGTTTTAGTTCTAAGGCCACGAACGTTTTGGTAGTATATTGAAAAATTAATTAAACTATCAATGACATTTTTATTTGTAAATTTTTTTAATGCAATAAGATTATAACTTTTTGTTGTTTAGGCTTGGAAGTGGACGAAAAACTTATAACGGTTTTCACTTGTTTTTTGGAGATAGTTACTTCTTTCTGAGGAGATATAGGAACCGTATGATTTAAAATCCGATGCAACTTGCTCCGAAGTTAGACAAAGCCTTCCTTAAAGCTATCAAATAAAAAGTTTTACTAAGTCAACAGGTAGGCCTTCTTGTTGAAGTGAAACCGTACTGTAAGTGTTCGTTTTACCGTTTATGCAAACATGGTCAGGCTTATTATGCAAGAAAAAGGCTGACATTACCGAAAATATTCAGATCTTTTAAACGAGCTAGCAAATATTTCCCATCATTGTAAGCTAAAGATTGTTTTGGTAGTTTAACAATAGGGGGAATTATGGGATCAATAAAAGATGGAGATTGGGATACAGAGCTAATATCTGTATTTACAAGACAAATTATAGCAGTATATTCACATAATGTTTAGATAAATTTTTTCTTAGTTTATAGTTTAGGTTTATAAATTAAGCCTTTGTTGCTTTCCGCAAAGAATAATATATTTCTTTTTTAGCTGATAAATTCTCAACATAATTTTTGTAATTATTACTTTTTAGATCTAAAATTTTTTCTTTTTGGATTCTGGATTATTCTATTCAAACACGTTTTATCAGCTGGGTCACGTGTTCGTTGCCATCTACGCCTAGCTCCTTTCTTCGCTTTTGACATATTAAAAATATATATAGGATAGTTATATTCTGCTGCTTTATACTTAGATTCTTTTGTAATATTCCATGAAGCATTTTGCACACTTTTGAAAAAACTTTCTATGGCATTATCTTTTTCTTCTTTAAATTTTATTGTAGGCATTTAATTTATTTTCTGACTCTTGTTTGAAACTTTCCCAGACTGTTGATTTATTAATGAGAGTAGGCTTATTTAGTTTTTTGATACTCTTTCTTTTCAGGTTCAATACCATAGTAAAGTGACTCCAAGTATAAATTTTGATTATATTCTAGGCTAATAAAGTTTAGCGATATTTTTTTTTTATAAAGAATTGCATTAGATTTGGAATTTTACTTTATAATTAGACCAATGCGCGTTGAATGAATATAAATGACAACCGAACTTCCTGATTCCTTTCCTAAGCTTTTTTCCTCTGTTTGAGGTTAAACTAGAGCCCAACTCGATATGTTTGGCATTTAAGTCACCTCTCAAAATAAAGCTATTCCCAAGTATATGGTGGTTTAAACTTGGAAGTTAATAATAAGGTGGATAATATTATATAAGACACCAACATTAAGATTTTGTATAAGTGACAGGATTCGTATTACTGAGGGTTCAATTTCATCATTTTGTATATTACACTATTCCGTATTTCCGTATTTTTCACTAAAATTGCACTACTCCCTCTCGGTAGATTGCTTGAATGTAGATTGTTAGGTAGATTGCTTTATAGCATGGGTAGGCTAATAGCTTTAGGGTAATATCTCTGCCATATGAGTTTCTGAGAGTAGACACACGTCGATTTTTTCATATTGTTTTCTAGTTTATTTAATCTTGTCGAGATTTCATACATTGTACTTAACATAATATTTTGCATCACTTGCATTATAACGTTGTATCAGATGATTTTTGTATTCTCGTGTTACGTTGTTTTATGTTATTTTCTTTTAATATATTAATTCGATTTTTTGAACTATCTACTGCTGCTTTGGCAAACGATAAGTCTTAAATGACCTTACTAGATTCAAAAACTTTAAAGTTTCTTGTTTTTAACTCACGTTCTTTAGTTTATTTTGAATTAATTTTAAACGTCTTTTTTTGTAATTCCTTTGCAAACAAGTACCTCCTACAGTTTACAGGATAAGCTTAAAGGCAGTTAGCATATTTTGGACTTACATTATTTTTTCTTTGTCAAACTTTGATGATAAATGTGAACTAGCTCATTTTACACATTGAGCTAGGTGTTGGCAGCATTTTTGTGTATGGCCTTAGCTTTGGCACTGTTTGCACTGACGAATCAGGTTGATTTCTCTAAGAACTTCAATTTTTAACTTTCAGCAAAAAATATCTATCAGAGAAGCGGCTCTTACACAATTATGGAAAATAAAAAAAAAATTCAATATCCTTTACCTTTTGCTTATTACTAATAAAAGAACAACTAAAAATTAAATATAACAAAAATTTTAAAGCACACACTTTGATATTATATATACGATACTTTTTCTTTTCGTCATTTTAATTATTTTCTTATGACGTATTTTTTTGTCTCTTTCATAAACGCGTTTTTTTTCTCTATACGTTTTTCAAATCTGAGTGCGGAATATGTTAAAAAATGTTAAATGATAAGAACCAAGGAGAACAGAATATATTGCGTAGGTCTTTGTTATGGAATTTATTGTATTTTTATAAAACGCGTTTGTTTGGAATAAATCCAAAGTTGAATGCCTTATAGCCATTATGTGGCTTTAATTAATTTATTGTAAATTAATACTTGATTATATATTGATAATTTAGAATTACAGCCTAGAAGCCAGTAAATTTTCTTTATATTTAATTTTAGGTTTCTATTTTTTTCTTTATAGGTTGTTCCTTCTATCTTAGGTTGATATGTAGTGTCATCCCTATATATGTAGCCGAATTTCCGTATGATACATTTACCCCGTTTATATTATGTTTTTGGAGTTTATTATAATTCTGTTAGTAAAATTAAAATGTACAGATTTACTTTCATTTAGCTTTATTTTCTATTAATTTCTCCAATAATATATTTCGCTAATTGCTTGTTGTAGTTTTGTTGTCAATATTCTACCCTACTGCCAATGTTGCAGATGGTCAATAAATGTTGCTTCAGTTTTAGTTTTTACTTCGTGTAAATCACTTATATAAAATAAGTACGGTATAGGACCTAGAAAATTGCCTTGAGGCACATCTGGTTTTATTTGTCTCAGTGCAGAATATTCTTCTTCTTTTAAATACTCTTTTTTTTATTTGAATAATCTGTCAGATGAATACGAATCGAGTATTTCAACACATTGTAAAGAAATCAATCCTCTTATTTTAAATATTAAACTTTCGTTCCAAACTTTGTCAAATCTTGAGCTACGTCTACAAATATTGTAGCGCATATTTGTTTATTTTCTAACGCTTTGTCTATAGTATTTGTTTTTCTATTTGGTCAATTATTGCATGCTAATACTAAATCCAAATTGATGGTTTGGAATTAAATTTCTAAATTACAAAATTGGCTTCAGACTTTTTAATAGCAATTTTTCATAAAGTTTTGACATTATTTGTAGCAGCGATATTGGTCTATAAGTTTTTGTCTCAGTTTATGGCTTCCTTGGTTTTTCTATCATAATAACTTCTGCTACTTTCCAAGCGTTAGGGACGTATTTCAAGGTTATTGCGTATTTATGCATTTTGTTAAAATTATTAAAGCTTTTTTTGGAAATTCTTAGCGGTAATAAGCTCAAAACTTGCAGTTTTATTTAGCTTGCTTCACTAGCTTCTCCTTGAGTAAATGCGAATATAGTGTTTTCTTCGATTATATTATCTGCTGATAAATCTGAATTTGTTTCATTTAGTTTGAAAATATTTTCTAAATGATTTGCAACTAACTCAGTTTTTTCTTTACTGTTATTTACCTAACTGCTGCCTGAGCGGCGAAGTGTGCTTTATTGGATTTTTTACATCCCTTGTTACTTTCCACAACTAGTATTTTAATTCTTTTGTCGCTAATATTTTTGTATAATTTTAGTATGATATTGATTTTGATATGTAGATTTTTCTTTTAAGAGATTGTAAGAATCTGTTCAAAATCAGGTTGACATGACCTTTACCATTGTGTGTAGTATTTCTTTTTTGTTTTATTAAATCAGTTATCTTTTTAGCATAATTATTTGTAACTAACCTATACTTACGCTTTTTTGTCTTATTCCATGCAGCATTTTCAATTATTTTAATAAAGCAGTTTAAAAAGTGGAATACAGTCAAATGATAATTCATATAGCCCAGTGAAATACAGTTATGTCATAGTAACCCATTAATAACAAATAAACTACAGCTAAAGAACTTATAATTTTAAATCAGAATTAGGATATTATAATTAGTTGTAACGCAAAGTCGGACCGAAATATGAAAGTTCTACAACTTAATAAATTTAATAATGTTTTAATAAAACTAACAAGATCAACATTTCGGAATAGAAATCAGTTGCATTTCCAAAGGCAACCCTCTGTCTTGTCTGTTGACTCCTTTATAAACAAATTTAACATTTTATGTGTGGGCTGTCGATTAAGTTAAGTTAATCTTCAAATATGTTACTATTTTCTTACCAATTTTATAACGTTCTAAACAACTTTTTATAACTGCTATATTAGTCATTTCATATGGGAAATCTTCATGCAGATTCACTACTTTTGCTGTTTCTAGTAAGACAGACATATTGACCCATTTCTGTGAAAAACTGCTGCTAAGAATGCCTTAAACAGTGTTTTACATGTTTTAACAAACAACTCTAAATTACATAAAAAGTTAAAGTAAAATGTGGTAGATACGTGGTAGATAATGTGGTACGTAGCATATCCATCACAATTTCATCTGACAATGCAAAAAGGTCCGTGGATATAAAAAATGAATCGCTGAGATGTCTATAAAATCAAAAAAACTATTGAAGAAGTAAATTCTGAGTAAATAATGAAATGGACTGCAATTCTTTTCTCCAAGATACACGGATTACCCATAATCCTTCTGATTGAATTAATACAATAATCCTTCAAATTGAAGGTATTTCTCGATAATTGACAGCAGTTTCAGATGATCCATAAGATCGAACTCTATCACTTCTTCACATTTTTGATGTGGTACGCCCATTCGATCCCACGAACAATGCTTAGCAAGTGTTCCTTTAAATAGGATATAAAATTGTCAAAGGATAAACCAAGTTGTTAAATCGCATAAGAAAAGATTTTCTATTAAGAACATAAATGGTTTGCAACAAAAATTAAATGGCAACAAGGTGAACCAAATTTAAAGTCAAATGATGCAGTTTTATTGGCTGACGAACAATTATTTTTTCTTTCACCATGGTGGATGGTGAGAATCATCGAAAGATACTGTACGCAATACAGTTATGTGAGGCTTTAATTCACTAAACACAACGCTTCCGTCTTAAGATATTAAAACTAGTTTGAAAAACTAACCATTAATTAACTCTAACCTACTTTTAGTCTAGTGGCCTAGTTCGTTTGAGCCTTCTATTGGTTTTTCGAAATGTAGGAATTTGAGCTTATACATTTCTTCTAAGGTCTAATGTTTTAGTGCATAATTTTTTATTTTTTCGCTTATAGTAGGTATTTTTAGATCCCTTTGTAAATCCCAATTATTAGTATAGCTATACCAATTTGACTTCAGGAAATGATGTCATGCCCATGTAGTATGGATATGGTTAACTACAGGAAGTGACGTTATTGGAATGTTAAAGAAATATGTGAATTTATGTACAATAATGTGCATTAAGTGGTTAACCTTGAGATTAATGTTATTGGAATTATGAAACTTGAAAAAATTCTATTAAAAAGCTTTTGATGTTAGTTATTAAGCCGGCGTTGTTATTAAGTGTAATATAAACTCATATAAAATTTTTCAAGATTAACAAGTTAATGCAGAATAAATTTCATAATTAAAATAAAAACAAGTTATTATACGGAAATATATATTATGTTTATGGTTGAATGAAGGGTATTATGGATTTGAATTTAGGATTAGAGTGTGAGAATATGTGTTATGCAATTTAAAAATTAAATTATTAAGTGGGTTTAAAAAGTTTTAAGGGCAGGGGGTTTAAGATTTTGGTACGATGTTATAAGCGTAGAAGCTTCAGCATGTTTAAAGATTTGGAAAGGGGAAAGTTGGGAATTAGGCAGGCTGGGAGAATTGAAATAATATCATAAGGGACCAAGTATGTAGTGAATGTTTATGGTTTTGCGATAAAAATTAAAAAATGTTAATTAAATGCACAATAAATTGATTATTTCAAGCTATTTTAATTCTTTTTTAATATAAAACATGAACAGGAGTATTTACTGCGGTTGTATTTATAAAATCGTGACTAAAACGACTAATGAACTTAATCATGAACTTGATTTGAATACAGAACTAAGTACATGCAAAATGAAAAAAAGCTTTTTGTGATAAATGTATTTTATTAAAATCATATTATTAACTAAAATAAAAAAGCGAAAGTAAAATGTATAAATAAAAAAATTAAAATATTTTAAATATGTGTAGAGTATTAAGTATAATATCTTTTTTGTTTAACCATGAATCATGCTTTTTATCAAAACCAAGCCATCTAACTAAAACTTGATTTCCTTTTTTTTTAATATTTTTTCTACAAGATAGACATGTGGATTTGTAACTGGTGTTAATTCAGGCTCATAAAAAGAACCGGTTATTGGATTATTTGTGTAATCAAGTAAATTGTATGTTATTGAATCAGTTCATTTAATTTTTACAATTGTATATATTTCTGTTGACCAGTTGGGTTGATAACCTTTAGCAAAAATACCTTTAAATTTGTTTATACGAACATAATCTCCAACTTTATATTTTGCTTTACGAAAATTTTTTAACTTACTGTAGACAGTTTTTAATAGTAATTTTTAGTTTTTCTTTGTAACTTTTTTTGGTTAAAGTTTAATTGTGCGATGATATGTTGAGTTGTATTTCTCAATAAGTGAGGGTAAAATAGATATCCATTTATAATTACCCTGACAACTAAACTGTTTCCACATTGAATTTTTTAAAGTTCGGTTAAAACGTTCTACTATGCGATGCTTTCATTTCAGAATATGTATGATAATGATTAATTTTTTTTCTTTCCATAAGTTTTCTAAATTTTTTGTAGAAAAAATCTTTACCTTGATCAGATTGAATATTTTTTGGGTGGGTTATTAGCATTTTTAGTTTTAATTTGCTCAGCATAAGCATACTTCGAAAAAGTGTCTATTACAGTTAATAAATATTTATTTGCTTTGTTATACTTTGCATATGGAATCATTTCTACTAAATCGATTTACCATGTATTGTTTAAACCTCTTTGAATACATTTTCTTCGACGAAAGTTTTGTCTGGCTGGTCTATGTATTTCCGATACTATTTATTGCCTTGACATTATGCTTGTACTATTAAATCAGATTTTTCAATTCTATTTTATAATTTTCAACAGTTATATGTATCCGGTCCAAATGACCAATTCTTGTAAGCCCAACGATAAAGAGCAAAATGAGTTCCCTATATTGATGTAAATTTTTCTGTTGTTGAAAATGCTTTAATGTATTTATACATGTCAAAACGTATTTATACATGTGAAAAATGTCTTCCACTTCTTTCACCTCCATCTTTTAAAATGTGAATAAATTATACATCTTTCACCTTCATTTTTTAAACTGAGAATAAGCTATAATACACTTTTGCTGCTTATATATATATATTTCAAGACGAAACTATTTTACTTCTTAATCATTTTTAAATCACGAACCGATAATGATATAATTTAATCATTCATTTACGATGATGGTAGCGGGACCATCTGGATGTGGGAAAACAACATTTGTATGCAACTTAATCAAAAATATTACTAGATTGATACATCCCAAAATTGAAAAAATAAAATGGTGCAACCCAGAAATTTCTGCTGTTCCAAGAAATATAGATTTGCCTGATATAGATTTTTATACCGGCATTACGAAAGAGCTTAGTGAAAATGAAAATAAACCTACGTTAATTATTTTAGATGATTTAATGTTAGATTCAGCAAACAAACAGGTATGTGAACTTTTTACTAAAGGTTCACACCACCGTAATTTGTCTATTATATTATTAACGCAAAACATTTTTCATCAGGGGAAATTCTCACGAGATATTTCATTAAATTGTAAGTATTTGGTACTTTTTAAAAACAGTCGAATTTTTCCTCTAGCTCGACAACTATATACGGAAAATATAAAAGGCTTCCTGGGGGTATATATTGAATCAACATCAAGCCCACATGGTTATATTATATTAGATTTAACACAAGATATTAACGATTTGTTTCTTATTAGAGCCAACATATTCTCAGACGAATGTTGCGCTTAATTTTGTGCTACCAAAGATTTAAAAAATTGCTTAAAATATGAAACGGTTAAAATAAACCGACATATGTTACATGTACTAGAAAACTGCAACAATCTTAAATATTGTGATGATGATATAATAAAAACTATTGCTGAAATTGCAATTAATGTGTTAAACGAAAACAATAAAGTATCACCATCACAAAAAACAAAACTAAAAAAACATAAAAAACAATTGAGACTCTTAGCGTGTCCACAAAAAGGTATAAAAGCTAAACGAAAAATGTTAATTCAACATGGAGGATTTTTACGTATATTAATTGGTACTATATTATCTGGTATAATAGGAAAATTTCTCAGGAAGACATATTGCAGCGAATGATTGTTATGTCACCAGAAATATTTTCAAAATTTAGCAAATTATTTCAAGATGATAATAACTTAAATTTATTGGATCAAAAAAAGAAGAAAGTTTTATATGATAAAAAAAGAAAACCATTGCAAAAATGGTACTTATATCGTCAAAACCTTCTCAAATATGGAATGAACAAAAGACACGCAAAAAGATTAGCAGAAAAGACTAATAATCTTACATTTGATACAGGCACTCAAACAAAATTCTTTTCTAAACGAATTGCATATACAGAAACTGAATTACCTAAATACAAATCAACATCAGCACAGATCGATTTTGTACCATTAGTAACTGATCATGTGTTTGAATATGATCCTAAAAAGGAACATTCAAATACGGATATCGATTTGACACATTACGATTTGGATGATGAAAATTCATTTAAAAAATTAGCTGAAACTGAAATGTTGAGATTGAAAAATGAGTAGAAAGATCTCTAAGCTCTGATTATCGAATGTTTGAAACACCAAGTGGTGATGTAATTACCGTTCCTGTACTATCTGCTGAAAAGAAGAAGACACTAAGATCGGCCGGTAGTGCACAGTTTCCTGAAACAAAAAAACTAAAACCATTACTTAGAAGTCCGAAACTAAGAACTTCATCAACACTGGAATAGACAACATATAAATAGTACAACATTTTATGTTTTGAAAGAAGTTAACAAAGATGAATAGTCAAGATTACTTCTATGTAACATTGTTTAGTAATGATAATGTAAAACTATTTCCAGACAACACTTTAGCTTCATTCGAAAATAAATTAATTCGCAGTGGTTAAGTCGCCAACCTTTCAATCGAAGAGTCTTGGGTTCAAACCCCGGTCAGGTCATATAAATAAAAAATATGTAGTACGTTTATATCGTAATAATGTATATCGTATAATTAATAGTAGTAATAATAATAATAATAATAACAATAATAATAATAATAATAATAATAATAAATAATAATAATAATAATAATAATAATAATAATAATAATAATAATAATAATAATAATAATAATAGTAATAATAATAATAATAATAATAATAATAATAATAATAATAATAATAATAATAATAATAAAAATAATAATAATAATAATAATAATAATAATAATAATAATAATAATAATAATAATAATAATAATAATAATAATAATAATAATAATAATAATAATAATAATAATAATAATAATAATAATAATAATAATAATAATAATAATAATAATAATAATAATAATAATAATAATAATAATAATAATAATAATAATAATAATAATAATAATAATAATAATAATAATAATAATAATAATAATAATAATAATAATAATAATAATAATAATAATAATAATAATAATAATAATAATAATAATAATAATAATAATAATAATAATAATAATAATAATAATAATAATAATAATAATAATAATAATAATAATAATAATAATAATAATAATAATAATAATAATAATAATAATAATAATAATAATAATAATAATAATAATAATAATAATAATAATAATAATAATAATAATAATAATAATAATAATAATAATAATAATAATAATAATAATAATAATAATAATAATAATAATAATAATAATAATAATAATAATAATAATAATAATAATAATAATAATAATAATAATAATAATAATAATAATAGTAATAGTAATAATAACAATAATAATACTAATAACAATAATAATATTAATAACAATGACAGTGGGGGTTGCCTTCAATAATTACCGAGAGTCCACCTAAATCCCAATGATACAAAATCCCAATTAAGACAAAATCAAAAATAATAATAATAATAATAATAATAATAATAATAATAATAATAATAATAATAATAATAATAATAATAATAATAATAATAATAATAATAATAATAATAATAATAATAATAATAATAATAATAATAATAATAATAATAATAATAATAATAATAATAATAATAATAATAATAATAATAATAATAATAATAATAATAATAATAATAATAATAATAATAATAATAATAATAATAATAATAATAATAATAATAATAATAATAATAATAATAATAATAATAATAATAATAATAATAGTAATAGTAATAATAACAATAATAATACTAATAACAATAATAATATTAATAACAATGACAGTGGGGGTTGCCTTCAATAATTACCGAGAGTCCACCTAAATCCCAATGATACAAAATCCCAATTAAGACAAAATCAAAAAAAAAAAAATCCCAAGAAAAATAATCCCAAATTTCAAAATTCCAAATTACAACATCCCAAAATACCAAAATCCCAAATTTTAAAATCCCAATTTTTAGTTAGTTATAAAATCAAGGTTATATCTTTCAAGTTATATGCATATGTTCATGCGATATTCTGAATTAGGGAGATCTGATTTTAGGGAGCGGAAATATATTAATATAAAAAAATATCTAGGAGGATTTTGTAGTTGTATACAAAATCTAGATTATTAATACGCCTTTTACAGAATATTTATATATATTTTTAGAGTTGGTTACGAAATCAGGGTTTCAATAATTTGTTTAGCGGGGGTTTGCGGGCGGCAGCCTCCACTATTGGAAGTTCTTTATTATTGAAAATATATATTAATATAAAAAAATATTTAGCAAGAATTTTATAGTTGGTTACAAGATGTGGATTATACGTCTTTTACAGAATATTTATGTATATCTAAATGTGAGATTCTGAGTTAGGAGAAATTGTAGAGTTGGTTACAAAATCAGGGTTTCAATAATTTGTTCAGTGGTGGTTTGGGGGCGACAGCCCGCATTAATTCAAGTTAATAGTTGTTGAAATATATATATATAAAAAAGAATTAAAAGGGATATTTAAGTTGGTTACAAAATGAGAGTTATACGTCGTTTGCAGAATATTTATATATTATGTATATTCGAAATTCTGAAATTCAGAGATTTTGTAACATTGCGAATTTTTTTTTTGGGATTTTGTAACATTGGGATTTTTTTTTTGGGATTTTATAACTTGGGATTATTTTTTTTGGGATTTTGGGCTTGGGATTTTGATGTGCGGATTTTGACTTTGCGATTTCGGACCCAACCCATAATTACCTCATGTAGTAAGGTGTTATATATAAAATACTAATATATAAAAAGTACATGTTGTAACTGTTGTAACGGCTATAGTCACTGTTAGCAAAATAGTAATAATAATACATTTCCTATCATCTTTGGAAGATTCTCACCTCCATTAAGAAAAAAAAAAATTATCTAATGACTTTGATTTAAGAAATTGAAATTGGAAAGTTGGTCTTTCACAAATATATCTGAACGATATCCTACAAACAGAAGAATTTAACAAAGAGAAATGTGCTTTTGTCAATATTGGGCAGTATAATGTTTATGTAAGAAACATTGAAAAACCTCTCGAAAAAATTAAAGTAACCAAATCATTAGACTTCATATGTTATTCATATGGAGATTCGGAATTACATTTGGATGATTGGAAGTTTAATTTTTTGCCAACGCTTATTAAAAATATGACTCCTAATCCCGGGTTTACTCGAAATCAAGTTTTCAAAGAATTTTTTAATGAAGTTTTGACATATATCTCTACTCCTAAAAATTATGATTATGTAATATTTAAAAAAATGTCAGAATATAACCGAGGGGATTTAATTCGAATATCGCAGATTTTTGATGAAGATATTTTCTATAGAAAAGTTAATCAAAGTTATAATGTAAAAACATTACTAACTGAATTATTTCAACAGAAGAAACATATAAAAAAATTTACTGAACTATTCAAATTAGCTGTTGCTAATAATAAAGATGAATTGAATGGAATGATGATGATTTATTCAGATATCATTCAATCATCTGTTTTTGGAAGTACGAAAGTGAGGGCGTTGAGAGCTATCAACATAGAAAATTGTGGAATACCTACAAATATTGGATTTGAAAATGTCCATTACATACCTATAGAAAAAAATTGTTAGCTGGAATTGTAAATGTTTTGATTTTACTTCTCGTATAAAAATATTTCGCGTTAGCCTTTTCCAGTACATCATTATGAGCTATCAATATGCTACGATTAATTGTTAAATGTTTCATGCTACATGCTACATGTTTCATGCTTCGAGAATTTTTAAATAACTTTCATCGTTATCGTTAAAGAAAATATAAAATGCTTATTTCTCTAACGCTAAAGAAATGCGAATGTCAACATTATTTAAAAGTAATTTGGAAGTATTGAAGAAATCTACATGTGATTTTCCCATTAATTCTACTATTGTAGAATTGTTGTATGATTTTTGTCTTGATTTAGAACCAGAATTTTTGAAATCATTGACATTTGGCTTATCAATTTGTTTAAATCACACCATACTTTTTGTGCATGAAGATAGTCCTCATCGCTAATATTTTCTTTATTTAATTTATTATAAAAATTATATTTTTCAGGTAATTCTGTTTCTGAAAATCTCTCAAAGCTATTGAAATAGTCATAGGGATATACAGCTTTTGTCAATGGTTAATAAGTCAATTTTATGTGACGTTAGATAAGAAAATTCGGACTCTAGAATTGGAAAATCGTTTAAAAGAGAGGACAAATGATCTAAACTACTAGCCAAAAATCTAAAAGAATCTAAAAACCTAAATTTAATTTCGTTATGTCTAATGGAGTTTGTAAAGGATATATAGTTCTCCTTATTCTTTGGAAGTACATTTATGTTACCCTCACCAATTTTTTGAATATCTTTAATCAAAAACTGTGCATCATATGAACTAAGGTTATGAAATATAATGGGTATAGTTAAATCGTCTTTATAATTTAAATTACAACCTACATGAGCAGGTCCACGATATTTTCCAGTAAAATGGCAATGATCTTCAACCTTAATTTCATCTGACACAAAAAAAATTTCACATATGTGACATTTTAAGATAATTGCTAAGATAAGATTTATTTCATCCTCATTGGAAAGATTTTCTATTGGAACAATAGTAGTAACACATGAGTTAAGTATAATTGCAAGCTGTTGCAGTTGGTTCATAAAATATTCAATACAATCCTCACCCCGATAAAACGCATATTTTGTATAACTCGACTGAAACGAACTTGTTAAATAATATCCGATTGAGCAGAGAATATTCCCTTGATACTTTTTTCCCCCATCTATTTCTTTTAAAATGGATTCGAAGTCCGGGTATATTACAAACGGAGTCATTATCTTATTTCTATAATTCTTAAAACTAAGACTCTTAGTTTTCTATATTAGGTAATCTTATCTTACATTAATTTTGCTTCAAGCAATTTTCTTTATAAACTTCCAGTTTTTCTGTATCATAAAAGTAATGAAGATATCTATCACAAAAATAAATTTCATGTCCATCAGAATTGCACTGTGATCTCAGAAGCCTTGAAAGATTTTTAATCCAAATATAATGTCGATTAATATGCTCATTATTTCCATCAGAGTTCTGTTCTTCCAACACCAATAAATTCACATGTAGCTTATCTAAAATAAAATAAAATGTTAAGTATACAATTAAATAAAAAGCATCAAAAAACAAAATTCTAATATTAACCTTTTTCCACTGATTTTGACAGTTTTGATGGTGCAACTTTCAATTTACTTTTGGGCGTTTCACGATGATAAATAAATACATTATTTGAAATATTATTGTTTTTTTCAAATAATCTATAGGAAAGCTAATTCCATCGAGGTTCAAAACGTCTTTATAATTTGGATAGCTTGAAGTCCTTTCGGGATGACTGTTGGTAGGATATAATGCTGACACAACAGCCCATGCAAAGCATGCCTCGTCATTATTTCGCACATTAATGGAAGCTCCATTCCTTACAGGTGTTTTAATGTAAGATAATCCAACAAATGCTGAAAATTTATTAATATTTACAGTAAAATTTATAATAGCTGATAAAGCCCAACCGCTATTTCTTTCTTGAAATTCTTCTAATTTTCTTAATAGCGGTTCTTCTATGGCTTCTTTAATTATTGCATCTTCTTAATATAATGCAACATTTTTTGTACTTAAATGTTTCAATTATTTTTTTCTTCCTCACCTTCATACATCTTGAATTCAGCACAAAAAACTGCATTTATTTTAATGCTGCTATGTTGTTTCAGTGAAATTCTCAATTTATCTCCTATTACACTTTTACATTCTTGAAAGAACATTTTCGGTTCAGAGTAATATAAATTAGTAATTACTCCTGCTCGAATTCTGTTTTTAAAAGCTGAATTTGGTAGATCTTCCCACACCAAACGTTAACACGATGATCACGATGATGCTTCAGATTCACGACCGCTTCTAAAAGACTTGAATCCATTCATCATTCGAGCAAACGATTTCAGTTTGCTCAATGCTAAAGTTAAATGGAATTTTGTCCCTGTTTTCTGAGCAGATGATAAGAGTTTTTCCAAATTTTTAATATCTGCTTCACAATTTTTAATGTTTTCCTCCACTTTGTTATAGTGACTTATCATCTTGAATAAGATTTCTTGATGTTTTCTTACGAGATTCTCAACATAGCTTTCCATAGTTACTTGTTATGATCATTTTATCAGAAAATATAATATATTTAATCTTTGAGTCGTTACGCCTTACTATTTAATATATGATCATATAATTATGTATTTATTAAGAAAATAAATTATTGTAAGCGCATTTTATTAAAACAACATACTATTTAATAACAAACGGCTGTTTGTTCATGAACTTCACCCCATTTATATTATACACATACCTAACTTGCAATAATACTAATTTCAAGGTTAACTACCTAATGCACATTAATGTTCAATAAAATGAATATTATTTAAAATGAAATGAATGAACAAAAATATTATAAAAGTTTATTTACACATAATAAAAACGCCGGCTTAAAAACACGTTAACTAACATCAAAAGCTTTTTAATAGAATTTTTCCAAGCTTCATAATTGCAATAATACTAATTTCAAGGTTAACCACTTAATGCACATTATTGTAAATAAATTCTTATATAACTTTAACATTCCATATTCTAAAAAGGAATTAAAATAGCTTGAAATAATCAAGTTAGTGTGCATTTAATTAACATTTTTTAATTTTGAACATTCACTACATACTATAGGATATTTTTGATAATATCATAACACAACATTTTTCCAATATAATATAGGTCTATTCAAAATCTAAAATAGTTGATACATGCTCCCAATTACTTCGGCGGGTCCAAATACTTTGAGGTCGTAGAGGTTAAACTTGCTGAAGCTTCTACGCCTATAACATCGTACCAAAATCATTCATTGTATCATTTACAAATTAATTATTATACAATTTAGATTATTGTATTATCTTACATCCTTTTTTTTTTATTGCTCTGAATGATTCATAATTCATACATATAATTTTTAAATGTATCTAAAAAAAAAAGAAAAAAGAGAGAAAACAAAAGAAAAAACTAAAAATAAATTGTTACTTTTTTTGTAGTCTTAAGTCAGCAAAATAATGTACTTTTTTTTTGTATTGTATTGTGTAATAATAATTTTAAGTTTAACTTTAATAATTTTTGTAACGACCTTGCTTTGGTTCTAAAATAAATAAATAAATAAACATATTACACTTAATAACAACACAACAACAACTTAATAACTAACATCAAAAGCTTTTTAATAGAATTTTTCCAAGCTTCATAATTGCAATAACACTAATCTCAAGGTTAACCACTTAATGCACATTATTGTACATAAATTCACATATTACTTTAACATTCCAATAACGTCACTTCCTGTAGTCAACCATATCCATACTACATGGGCATGACGTCATTTCCTGGAGTCAAATTGATATAGCTATACTACTGCAATTTCGTATGTACCAAGGATCACTAACAATGTTACGTAAAATTTTATTTTGGAAAATTGGGATGCTCGAAATATTTGTTTGTTTTGCACAATTCGTTAGATGTATGCCGTGCAACTAAATATGTTTAATTAGTTTAATATATAACAAAATTTTATATTCTATTGGCAATCTAGAATTTCTACCTAGGAGCCAATGCATTTTGTCTATTTTTCGATTCTAATCCGAATTTTTTCTTTTTGATGTGCTCTTTCCATTTTAGCTTGACATCTAATGACATTTCTAGGTTTTTTGCCTTGTTTTTTGTGGGGTATATCTACCACATTTAATTTTACTACTTTTTGTATTATTTTATTGATTTTGTGCGATTTTATTGGTAAAATTTAATTGCACAGATTTAAGTTCATTAAGCTCAATTATCCATTTTTTGGTCCTTAAAAAAAGTTTATCGCTTGCATTTTGTCACTTACCTGTAGCCTCGTCAATATTCGATGTTACTACCATTATTGCAGTATCGTTAGCAAATGTAGCTAAATTTATATTATCTAATCTTGGTAAATCACTAGTATAGTTATTATGTACGCCATTTGGAATCCACGTAGCAATATTAAATTTATTTACCATTATTTTTCATTTTTTTGTATATGTATATAATATATGTTTTTTAGCTTATTTAATCATGTTGAGATTTCATACATTGTATTTAACGTATTTTGAATTATTTGCATTATAATGTTGTTATCAGGTAATTTTTATATTGTCGTGTTATTTTGTTTTATGTTATTTTCATTTAATATATTAATTCGATTTCTAGAACCATCTTGTGCTACTTGGGCAAACGATAAGGTTTAAGTGACCTTACTAAATTCAAAAATTCTAGAGCTTCTTGTTTTTAACTCACGTTGTTGATTTCTTTTGGATTTATTTTTGAATGTCTGTTTTTTGTAATTCCTTTGCAACCAAGTACCCTCTATAGTTTGCAGGATGAGTTAGCATATTTTGTACTCACATTGTTTTCTTTGTCACACTATGATGACAAATACGAACCAGCGCTTTTTACACATTGAGATAGATGTTGGCAGAATTGTTGTGTGTGGCCATATCTTTGGCACTTTGTACACTGACCAATCTGATTACTTTTTTGTAAAAGCTTCTGTTTTCAATTTTCAACTTTATCATCAATTTATTATCAATTTTCATATATCAACTAACAAAAAATATCTATTGCGATAAGACGAGGCTATTATGGAAATTTACTATTACTATTATGGAAACTAAAAAAATATATTGAATAAGTTTTAACACAAAAAGAAACATCTATGTTCCAAAATGCTTTATCTTTTACTTATTACTAGAAAAAAAAAGAAGTAAAAAGTAAATATAACAAGAAAAATTTTAAACCATACACTTTAATAGTAATATATATACGCTGTTTTTCCTTTTCGTCCTTCGTTTTTTCCTTTTTAAATATTTACTTATGGCGTATTTTTCCGTATCTTTCATAAACGCTTTTTCTTTTCTCTAAGTTTTTCAAACTGAGAGCTGAGACCTTTCCCTCCCTCCCCCTTAGTACAGGCGTTATGTACTTTCCCGAAAGAAATCTGTACTTTCTGCTATGTCTAAAGGTTTCTTTCTTTTAAGCCTTATTGTAATAATTCTATTTTCTATAAGTAGGGCAGGTCAACATTAATATGCCGTTCTAGACAAGCTATATGTTTTATGCCATTTCTCTTTATTTGATCTATCACTTTGGGGATACCTAAATCTCTATGAATGTGACATAAATACCAGAAAGCACTTACGATGTTACGTAGAACTTTGTTATGGAAATCTTATTGTATTATTCTTATACGCGTTTATTAGGCACAACCCCAAAGTTGAATGCCATATAGCCATTATATGGCTTTAATTACTTGATTGCAAATTAACATTTGATTATATATTGATAATTTAGAATTACAACCTAGGAGCCAGTAATTTTCTCTATATTTATTTTCTAGTTTCTACGGTTTTCTTTTTAGTGTGTTCCTTCCACCTTAGGTTAACATCCAGTGTCATTCCTAGGTATTTTGCCGAATTTTTGGTTGATACATTTACCTTATTTAAATTTATGTTTTGCAAATTTACTATAATTCTGTTAGTAAAATTAACATGTACAGATTTACTTTCATTCAACTCTATTTTCTATTTATTTGCTTAATGACATATTTAGCCACTTGCTTTTTGTAGTTTTATTGTACCTTCGTCAATATTAGATCCAACTACCAATTTTGTAGATCACCAACAAATGTTGTTACAGTTACAGTTTCTACTTCAGGTAGGACACTTGTCTAAAGTAAGTACGGTATAGGACCTAGAATACTGCCATCTGTTTTTATTTCTCTTAGTGCAGAATATTCTTCTACTTTTATATACTCCTCTTTTTCATCTGAATAATCTGTCAGATAAATACGAAATGAGTATTTCAATATATTGTAAAGGTATCATCCCTCTTATTTTAAATATTAAACCTACGCTCCAAACTTTGTCAAATGCTTGGACTACGTCTGGACATATTGTAGAGCATATTTGTTTATTTTCTAAGGCTTTTTCTATGATATATGTTATTCTATTTGGCCAATTGTTGCATGCTAATACTAAATCCAAACTGATGGTTTGTAATTAAATTTCTAAATTCGTGGGTTAAATCTTTGTTTGCCTTATACGCCATTCACTTCAAACTGAGAAAAACAACTTTAAAGTTTAAAACTAAATTAAAGAAAAACTAACTGATAGAATCTTTTTAAAGGTTGATGGACGATTCTATACTAAATTAAAATGAATTTTCTAAATATTCAAGAACATCCATCCATAGTTTTGTTAGTTATAACAATTTTGATTGAAGAAACTTTTTTGCATTTGCCCTATATCCTCCTCGAATTCACTAGCTTGGTTGTAATGTATGAGGTGGAGCAAACTTTTTGGGATATAGGTCAAACAAGTATTAAAAAACAATAATAATCTTTATATATTTGTATAAAACAAAATATAAAATATGAAAACAATGTACCTATAGTAATATTAAATAAAAAACGAATTTCAATTTGTAATAAATTAGGTACTTCATTTTTATTTAATTATAAATTTTCATAATGAATTATTAAAATAAATTAAATCAAAAATAAAAAAAACACTTAATTATAAGAACTTCATTTTCTTAATTCTACAAATTTAAAAATTAAATAAATTAATATTAGATAAACAAATTAATAAAATAAATAAAATGTTAAATTAAAAAAAAAAATTAAGAACTTTATTTTCAGTCTATTTATTATATATATTTACATAATTAATGTTAAATATTTGAATTTGAACTTCTATAAAATAAATCTATAAAATTATACTTTGAATTAATTTTCTCACAACCTTTACCATTTTCACAGCCTTTGAAAATAATCTTATTATATCAAAAGACACTCTCTTAATCTCTCTAATTTTTTAAATATTATTTATAAATAAAAGGCATTTCCATTACTTAAAACTAATAGTATACTTATTATTATGGCTTCCACTTTATGTAAAAGCAATTTATTATTGATCATTTTTAGTTATTTTTCAGTTTAAGCACTGTATCGAAATATGTTCTGTGCGATTGTGGCAAATATTGCAATAAATCTTGAAGATCTGATTTTTTTTGTGATGAAATTACTAGACGTATTGTTTGAATGACCGGTTTATGAGAAAATAAATTACTAGGAGTTTGTAAAGACTTCTTGCTGGCTTTTTTAAATATAGATGTAACATGGTTTTCAATATTTTGTGCAGAAAATTTATATTTTAATGGAAATTCTTCCGAGTCATAGTATATAGCTTTGATTTTTGAAAAAGGAACATGCAATTTAATTTTCCAGATATAATTGAGTAAACTTTAAAATCCTCCGGCATCATTTGCAAAATTTTCAATGTTACTTTGGGCATTTTCATATTTGTTAATAACCGAATAAAGTGCACAGTACTGAAGATTTCAATGTTTTTTAAATATCGATCAATTACTCCATGTACACTATCAATTTCTTGAATTTGAGAGTGGCCGGGCTCACTAAATTTTTGAGTTATTTCCGATATATTTGTATTTGATTTTAAAAACATTTTAATAACTGTTGAATTGATTTGGTTTTTATTTTGTGGCACACAAGAATCACTCCAAAGAGTAATTTTTGTGGCTTGTGGAAAGTTCGTTACTATGCTATTTAAAATTTTTATTAACCCGCTTGAAATGTCATTACCATTACGACCGCTGTTAATCTCTGACCATATAGCACAATAAGTAAGTTTTTTGCCAACGGATGGTATTACGATGGCTGTTAAATTGTATACATTTAATTTTCTTTTATAGAAAAAAATTGAGGCATTGCCTCTTGGTAGTGCGAAAACACTTTGTAGATCATAGCAAATTATAATATGAGATTTATCTATATTAGATCTGTCCATATCTCTGTCTAATTTAACAGAACGTTTTTCAAGTATGTGTTTTTCGCATTCTAATTTTTCTAATTCTGAGGGAGTTTTATTCAACTGAAATAGTGAACATTTGTTGCACTGATCTTTTTTAGCTTTGAAAAACGATATATTAAATTGTGTATTGAATATTTTTCGGTAGATACACATTTTTACTGGATTATTGGGAACTTGTTGTAAATACAGATTATACATTTTCGGTAAATTTAAATTGGTTTCAAAATATTTTTTTTGCGAATCTGCTCTACTGTAGTGTGAATCGACTACAGGAAATCTATCTATATGGTCACATATCTCTTTTATTTTTTCGTCTGAAGTAACTTTCTTGACGTACTTTCCTTTTTTTCTTGGGACAGGACTTCCGTAATATTCAGTACACATATTTTTAAAACAGTAATAGATTCTTTTTTTATCTATTCCTAGAGTGTTGAGAAAAAACGTCATACATACTCGATGAATTCTCTTGTTGATTTCCAGAAAGTATTTATAAGAAAATTCTTTTACAGTTGACAATAACTGTCTGCGACGTTTAATAGGAACACGCTTCCCAAATTTTAAATAAAATTTAGACTTATGTTCGTCTGCCAAATTCCAAAATTCTTTAAAAATTTGAATTCTATCATTCTGCGTAAAAAGTTTAGAACACAAAAAAAGCAAGTATGTGGACATGGTGGTTTAATTTTTTTTGCTTCCACTTCTATACCTTTAAAATTGACATACGGTTTTCCAGATTCTCGCAATTTTTTTGAAGCAATATTTTTCCAATTGTCAGTATTTTTTATTCTTTTTTTGAATAATCTGGGCGAGTTCTCATTTTCTGCAAGACGTTAAAATTAATTTAAATTTCTTAAAACGGTTTACTGATAAAATAACTTACCAGAAGAACTATAATCTGTTGGAATATTTCTGAATTGTGTGATGTCATTTTCTATTGTATTGTTACTAAATGGCTCTGCAAAACAAAATTTTATTTAAAAAACGAAAGCTTAAATTATACTAACATTTTTATAAAATTGTATAAGAACTAAAAATTATTATTTTAATACAACAACAACACTTATTTTTTTTTAAATAAAATAGGTCAATTTTAAAACAGTTATTTTTGAAATTATGTAAAAATGGTTTATTAACTAGAAATATATTATATAAACGTAAATTTATTTATAATAATATTAATATTTACAAATTTTATAAGTATATTATACTAAATATTTATAAAATCATTATACAATAATACAATATAAAAAATAATATACCTACTAGAAACTGTAAAGTTTGAAATGTAACAAGCAAGAATTACATCTTTTGATGTTTTACTTGGCAAAACAAAATTTGGATCTTTACATATATCATCGGCTTTAAAAATAAAATTGTTAATATTATTTTATTAATTAATTTTAATTAACTTACAAGAAAAGTCATTGGAGAAGCCTAGTTCAGCCTCAGTATCTGTCTCTTCTTCTGAAGGAAATGTTTCCTCCTGCATCCTAAAAAAATAAATAAAAATGATAATATATTATGTAAATATTAAAAATACGTTGAATATTATTTTATATTCACTTTAGCAATTCTTTGGATATTTCTGGTATCGGAGACGACATCAACGCACATCCGCTCACTACCAATTTCGAAACAAAACTGATATGATTATATAATAAGCTTTAAAAACTTTTGCATGGATATGGAACAAACAAAAAAAAAGTTTTTTTTTCTATAAAAACTCTATATGCATGCAGCATGATCATTATTAGCAAATTTTATATGGAGGTAGGGCAACAAGAAATTTAATAAGTAATATAATTTTTGGGCTCTATATCAATTACGCATTGACGTAGAGCAAACAAGAATTCATGAAAAAATATGAGAAAATTGTAAAAAACAATTTGCCCTAACAACCATATTTTCCGCGTTTGTTTGACATAGAACAAACAAGATTACAAATATTGAAAAAATTGTGATATAGGGCAAAACAAGGGCTAGCTATCTCAGAAACCGTTAGAGCTAGGGAAAAATGGATTGAAATTTTGAAAAGAGCATGGTTGAATTACTATATGTGTGGTTCTAACTACAAAAAATCAAAAATGGCGTATGGGACAAACAAAAATTCAACCAGCGAATTCTATACTTGTCTTCAGCCTTTTTAATAACTATTTTTCATAAAGTTTTGACACTAGTGGTAGCAGAGATATTGTTCTATAAGATTTCGTCTCAGTTATTGGCTTCCCTGGTTTTGCTATCATAATAACTTCTGCTACTTTCCAAGCGTTAGGGACGTATTTCAATATGTTTTTTTTAAAATTATTAAAGCTTTTTTTGGAAGTTCTTTTGATACCTTAGCGATAATAAGATCAAAACCTGCAGCTTTTTTTAACTTTAGTGTACTTATTTCTTCACTAATTTCTTCTTGAGTAAATGGCTTTATGGTGTTTTCTTCGATTATATTATCTGCTGATAAATGTGGAGAACAAAAATCTGAATTTGTTCCATTTAGTTTGAAAATATTTTCTAAATGATCTGCAAATAACTCAGATTTATCTTTAATATTATTTGGCCCAACTGCTGCCTGGGCGGCGAGGTGTGCTTTATTGGCTTTTTTACACTCTTTATTACTTCCCACAATGAGTAATTTCATTCTTTTATTGCCGATCATCTTTTTGTACAATTTTAGTATGATACTGATTTTAAGATCTGGATTTTTCATTCAAAAGATTATAAGAATCTGTTCAAATTTGTTTTATCATTAAGTTGAGGTGATTGTTGCAATTTGCATGTAGCTATACTTTTTATTTTGTTAAGTATCTGTTTAGGATAATTATTTGCAACTAGACTATGCAACGCATTTTTGTATTGCTCCATGCAGACTTTTCAATTATTTTAATAAAGCAGTAAGAAAATTAAAATAAATTTTAATAAAACAGTCAAATGATAATTCATATAGCCCAGTGAAATACAGTCTTGTAATAGTAACGCATTAATAACGAATAAATTGCAGCTAACGAACTTACAAGCTCTAAATCAGAATTAGGAAATTCTATTTAGTTGTAACGCAAGGTCGGATCGAAATATGATAGTTCTACAACTTAATAAATTGAAGAATGTTTTAATAAAACTAACAAGATTAATATTTCGGAATAGAAATCAGTTGTCTTTCCAGAGATAACCCTCTATCTTGTGTCTTAACTCCTTTTTATACAAATCTAAAATTTGTTGTGTGGGCGGCGTTTAAGTCAAGCTAATCTTTGAATTATACTACTATTTTATTACCAATTTTATTACCTTCTAAACACCTTTTTCCAACCGCCATATTTAGTCATTTCATATGCGCATCTTCATGCAGATGCATTACTTTTGTTGTTTTTTGTAAGACTGACATTTTAACCAATTTCTCGGAAAAATGCTAGTAAGAATAGATGAGAATGCATTACATTTTTTAAGAAACAACCCTTAATTACATAAAAAATTAAAGTAAAATGTGGTAGATACGTGGCACATAATGTTGTCCGTAGCATATCCGTCCCAATTTGATCTGACAATGCCACAACATCCGTGGGTACAAAAATTAAATCGCAACTGAGATTACTACAAAATCAAAAAATAATTAAAGAAGTAAATTCTGCGTAAATGAAAAAATTGATTGCAAGTTTTTCCTCCAAGAACCCCAAAATGTTGGAGCAGTCTTGAAAAACTTATGAAAAACTTATAGTTTATCTTATGAAAAATTTAATACCATAACCCTTCAAATTGAAGGTATTTTGAGTTCTCGATAATTGATAGTAGTTTCAGATGATCCATCACATCGAACTCCATGACTTCTTTAAATTTTTTATGTGGTGCGCCCATTCGATTCCACCAACTATGCTTAGTAAGTGTTCCTTTAAATAGGATATAAAATTGTCAAAGGATAAACCAAGTTGTTAAATCCCATAAGAAATAATTTTCTATTAAGAACATAAATAGTTTACAACAAAAAATTAAATGGCAACAAGATGGACCAAATTTAAAGTCAAATGATGCAGTTTTATTGGCTGACGAACAAGTATTTTTTCTTTGGGTGAGAATCATCGAAAAATACTGTACGAGTACTGTATGTGAGACTTTAATTCAATAAATAAAGGAATTTGAGCTTCTACATTTATGAATATTTTTTACTTCTTCGTTTATAGTGAGTATTTCTAGATCCCTTTGTAAACCGCAATTGCGTACGGACCAAGGAGCACTAACCATGTTACGTAAAATATTATTACTCTGAATATTTGCAAAACTTCATAGCTGAATGCTGTACAACTAGATATGTTTAATTAGTTGGATATATAGCAAAATTTTATATTTTATTGGCTATCTAGAATTTCGACCTAGGAGCCAATACATTTGTCTATTTTTCGGTTCTAATTCGAATTTTTTTCTTTTTGACGTGCTTTCCATCTAATGTTATTTCTAGATATTTTACTTTGTTTTCTTGGGGTATGTCTACCTCATTTAATTTTACTGCTGGGGATTTTGTACGATTTTATTGGCAAAATTTACTTGCACAGATTTAAATTCATTAAGCTTACTGTTCCATTTTTTGGTACATAAAAAAAGTGGAACGCTTGCATTTTGTAATTTATCTGTAGTCTCGTCAACATTGGATGCTACTGTCTTTATTGCCATATCAAATGTAGTAGCAAATGTAGCTGCATTTATATTATCTAATTTTGGTAAATCACTTGTATAAAACAAATATAATATAGGACCCAAGATACTGCCGTGAAGCACACCTGCCTTGATTTCTCCCAGTGTAGAAAACCCTCCATCCTCTTTAATTCTAAACAACATATCAGTTAAGTCTGATGAGAGTATATCCACATAATGTTTAGGTAATTTTTTTCTTTTAGTCCTTCCTGAAGGCTTTTTAAATTAGTCCTTCATTTCAAACTTTAGAAACTTACCAAACCACGTCTAGAAAGGATTGTACAGAGTATTTGTTTTTCTTCTAGAGCTTTTTTAATTATATCTGTAGTTTGGAATTATATTCCCACTTTTTATTAACGATTAATGAAAGTTTTCACACTATCGTTAAAAGAGTAATTGGTCTATAAGATTTTGATTCGTTTGTAGGATCTCCAGGCTTAAATATTATAATTATTTCTAACACCTTCCAAAAATTAGGTACATAATTTAGTCTTAATCACTTATTATGTTACCAGACATTTTTCAAAATACTTTTGTCTTTAATACTTTCGCCGTTATAAAATCAAAACTTGGTGTTTTTTCTACTTGAGAGTTTTAATTCCATCAACCAATTCCATTTGGAAGATTGATGCAAAGATTTTCTCTTTCCGTCTAACGATATTTTCAAGGTCTTTTCATTCTGCCATAACATTTCTTCCAGATGATCTGCGCATGCTTCGGCCTTTTTTTAATTATTTCATGCCCATTTACCATCTCTATTCTAGACTAATATCTTTAGCTCTGACTGCCTTGCCATATGAGTTTCTGATAGTAGAGACACATCGATATTTTCAGCTTTTAGAAAGAATTTTAGTGTTCCAGAATTTCTAGCAATATTAGATATCTTTTCATCCATTATTTATAATTTTTTTGTGTATATGTATGTATAACTATTGCTATATATGTTTTCAAGCATATTTAATCTTGTCGAGATTGCACACATTGTTTTTAACATATTTTGCATCATTTGCATTATAATGTTGTTATCAGGTAATTTTCTATTGGCGTATTATTTTGTTTTATCTAACTTTCTTTTAATATCTTAATTCGATTTTTAGAACCATCTTGTGCTACTTGGGCAAACAAGCTTTATGTAATCTTACTAGATTCAAAAACTCTAAAGTTTCATGTTTTTAACTTACGTTCTTTAGTTTGTTTTGGATTTATTTTTAAACGTCTGCTTTTTTGTAATTCTTTGCAAACAGGTACCCTGTAGTTTGCAGGATGAACTCCAAGACAGTTAGTATATGTTAGAGTTATATCGTTCGTAATATCTTTGGCACTTTATGCACTAACGAATATGATTGTTTTTCTATAGCTCAATTTTCAACTTTAAACAAAAAATATCTATTACAACAAGAAGCGACACTAAAAAACCTAGAAATTTACATACACACTCTTATGAAAAATTTAAAAAAAGACAAATTTCAATAAGCACAAAAAAAAAATTTTATCGACTAAACTAATTAAAACTATTAAAACTGACTAACCATTTCCTTAATTTTTTTTCCTTTAGTATAAGTTTTATGTACTTTCCCGAAAGAAATCTGTACTTTCCGCTATGTCTAAAGTTTTCTTTCATTTAAGCCTTATTGTAATAATTCCATTTTCTATAAGTGGGGCAGGTCAACATTCATATGACGTTCCAGACAAGCTATATGTTTTATACCATTTCTCTTTATTTGATCTATCACTTTAGGAATACCTAAAATAGTAATAGTGACATAAATATCAGAAAGCACTTACGATGTTACGTAGGACTTTGTTATGGAAGTTTTATTGTATTTTTGTAATACGCGTTTGTTTGGCACAACCCCAAAGTTGAATGCCATATAGCCATTATATGGCTTTAATTACTTGATTGCAAATTAACATTTGATTATATACTGATAATTTAGAATTACATCCTAGGAGCCAGTAATTTTCTCTATATTTATTTTCTAGTTTTTACGCTTTTCTTTATAGCGTGTTCCTTCCACCTTAGGTTAACATCCAGTGTCATTCCTAGGTATTTTGCCGAATTTTTGGTTGATATATTTACTTAATTTATATTTATGTTTTGCAAATTTACTATAATTATGTTAGTAAAATTAACATGTACAGATTTACTTTCATTTAGCTTTGTTTTTTATTCATTATTGTCCAATGACATATTTAGCCACTTGCTTTTTCTAGTTTATTGTAGCTTCGTCAATATTCGATCCTTCTACCAATGTTGCAGATCGTCAGCAAAATGTTGATACAGTTACAGTTTCTACTTCAGGTATATCTCTTATACAAAGCAAGCACAGTATAGGACCTAGAATACTGCCTTGAGGAACACCTGCTTTTATTTCTCTTATTGCAGAATATTCTTCTTCTTTTATATACTCTTCTTTTTAATTTTAATCATCTGTCAGATAAATACTAATCGGGTATTTCAACGTATTGTAAAGGTATCAACCCTCTTATTTTAAATATTAACGCTTCCGCTACGTTTGGAAATATTCTAGAACATATTTATTTATCTTATAACGCTTTTTCTATAATATTTGTTATTCTATTTGGTCAATTGTTGCATGCTAATACTAAATCCAAATTGATGGTTTGTAATTACATTTCTAAATTCTATAATTGTCTTCAGCCTTTTTAATAACTATTTTTCATAAAGTTTTGACATTATTGGTAGCAAAGATATTCGTCTATAAGATTTTAGTTTTACCACAACAGAATGTCACCATCATAATAAATGGCTGCAACAACATAATTATATTAGTTGTAAACTGAAATTGCTAACCTATATTTATATAAATAAAATGATTATCTAATTAAATTTACTTATTTAAAAACTATTTAACCGTTGACCTTTACTATGGTTAAATAAGTTCTCCTCATTGTATAAAAAAAGTATTCAATTATTCAAAATTTAGGTTATTGTTTGTTTGATGTAGGAGCGGGTGGCCTTCAGTGCGCTAAGCACAGAATGCAACAAAAATTGCTTACAAGAATTTCTGACTTTCATCTTTTGAAATTACAAAATATTCTTTAATAATACGGAATTAAAATTAATTTTGACAAAGAAAGAATTCTAAATTTCAATTTTAGTATGCTTTAATATATTTAAATAAAATTAAAACTATAAAAACTAGATTATAATCTAAAATTATTTACCTATTTAACTTTTAAATGAATTATAGCTTATGTTTAATTTGACTCACGACTTAATAGTTAAGTCGCCGGTTTATCTATCAGAGACTGAGATCATCTGCATAAAAAACAATATGATATTTCTAAACCCTATTAGAAATTATGTTTAATTTCATTTTATTTGCATTACATAAAGTAAAATGATTAATCTTTATAATATGTATACATAGTAAAAATAAGCTTAGACTGGTTCAATTATAAAATAACAAACTAAAACAAGTTACTAAAATTAATATAATAACACAGACTTAAAAAACAAAAATTGTACTCAAAAATAATATTAGTATAACAGTATTTAAGAAAAGTTATTTAACTTAAGTTAATAAAAACAATGTTTGTTGAATGAGGAGTAGTATGGATTAGCATATTCTAGTCCATGTGGAGAGGAGCAAGCTGATTCTAGTACATGTGGAGTGGAGCAAGCCGATTCTACACCATGTGGAGAGGAGCAAGCTGATTTTACACGATGTGGAGAAGAGCAAGCCGATTCTAGACCATGCGGAGAAGAGCAAAAAAGCTTTTGCAATGGCGCTGTACACAGCTTTGTTTTTAAACAGTAAATTATAAGTTATAAAAAGGTTTGTGTCTTTGGTATTTAAAATTGGAGAGAATAATATGATATTTGATTAATTGTTTTAAATATTTTAAATTATAGTAAAGAAATGAAATGTTTTTAAAGTTTGGTTTGAATACGGAATTAATATTATTATTATTGAAAAAAAAAATTCTCCTGATTAATGAACTTAAATTAAAAGTTGATTAATGTTTATAAAAAGAAGAAAATTTGAACAGGTTTTTAAAGCTTGATTTAAAATTGATGAATTATTATGATGTTTGAGGAGTTTTATAGTTATATTAAAATTGCTAAATATTCAGATAAATTTAACAGGTGCAATATGAACATTTTTTAGAGTTTGGTTTGAATATTTGATTAAAAAATTAGTATGAAATATAAAGCTTGGTTTAAATATAGAATATAATAGAAATATTATTAAAATTGATTGTGTTGATCAGTTTTTTCTTGATGTTTAAAGCAATGTAGAGTTTAAAAGCTAAAATATAGCAATGGCGCTACAAGCAACTGAGGTTTTAAACAGTAAAGTATAAATTAAAAGTTTTGTGTCTTTGATATTTTAAATTGCAGAAATAATATGGTATTTAATTAAAAGTGTTGAATATTCTAAGTTATAAGCTGAAGATATGAAAAGTTTTTAATGTTTGGTTTAAATGCCGAATTAATATTATTATTTATTACTATTAAAAAAAAATTTAAAAAATACTTTTAAAGCTTGATTTAAAATTAGGTAAATATTATGAACTTTGAGAAATTTTGTAGTTAAATTAAAATTGTTAAATATTCATATAAATTTAACCGGTTCAATATTGATTTTTTTTAAAGCTTGGCTTAAATACTTCAATAAAAAGTTCTTATAAAAATATAAAGCTTGATTTAAATGTAGATATGAAGATATGAAAACTTTTTAAAGTTTGGTTTAAGTAGATAATTTTATTTAAATAAAAAAAAATTTCTTGATTAATAATTATCTTGTTTAATATTTATCTAAAAATTCAAAAAAAAAATTTTTGAACTTGATTTGAATACATAATTAAATGTATACAAAATAATTTTTTAAATTAAATTAATTTCTTTCAAGCCATTGAAATTATATAGTTAATAATATAAACTGCGATTATGAAATATAAATTTAGAATGTGGTCAAGTTCAAGTTACAAGTTGCAGTTAAAAGTAGAAAAATAAATTTTTTTTTAATATCAAAAAACAGCATTGCATTTTTTTAGTAAAAGTGTTTTTTAGCTGATATTTATTTCATTACAAGCTTAAATCAAGCAGGTTGCAAAACGAAAATATTACTTAAAATTAATATTAACAATATAAAGAGAAAAAAAAAATTAAATAAAAATAAAAATTACGATTAAAGATTATTAATACAAACTAGAAATAAAAAAATTGTATTAACAAAAAAAAAAAAAAAACAATAAATTTTTAATGAAGATAATTTGCTTATTCTAGAAAATTGGTAAATAACAGAATATTAAATTATTAAATATTATAAGCTTTAGTTGACTTCCTATCAAATAAAACTTAGGTTATGAACTTCAATTAAGAATAAAAAATTAATGACACGAATATAGACAATTCTTTAAAGAATCTTTTGTTAATAGGAAATTAATATGGGATTTATATTTATTACATAAACACATCAATCTATTGATCGGTACATGTTTACCATAATTCGTTCGGTGAAATTGTAAATTGAAAATATTAGCAGTTCAGCAGACCTGGAGTTGGAACAAAAACTTAAATTGTCATGTAATTGGGAAGACAAAATATTTGCTTTAATCAGTTCACTTAGGAATATGATATCAGCAACTTCACGCCATTTTTCAAGGTATTGAGATGAATCAAATTTAATCTATGTTCATAAGGAGGTAAAATTTAGGATTTGACCAAGGTGAATGACGAAGAGCAAATCTAAGAAAATTTTTTTGAACAGATTCTATTCTTTTTATATGAATTTGGTAAAATGGGTTCCAAATTTGGCTGAAATATTCAAGGTTAGGCCTAACTAAGCAAGTGTAGAGAGATTTAAGAACATAAGGATCATTGAAGTCCTTAGACCAACGTTTTATAAAACCAAGCATAGAATTGGATTTATTTAAAATATAAGTGTAGTGAGACTGAAATGAAAGCTTACTATCAAAAAGTACGACAAGATCTTTAATTAAATTGACGTTTATAACAAATTGGTTATTAATAGAGTATGAATACAAAATTGGAATAGAGCGACGTAAGAAGGGAATAAAAGCACATTTTTTTATATTTAGAAGGAGGTTATTATTACAACACCAAATATAAATAAAATAAATAAAAAATTTTTTTTAAAAAAACAGCTTTTTTGAACTAAAAAGTAAAAAATAAATTTTTAATAGCAAATTTTTCTGTAATTTTCTAAACTATATTGTTACAATCGAGATTTCTTTGGAAAGGTTTATTTCAATATGTCAAATATATATATAAATATAAGTATATATAAGTTTTAAAGTCTGTGAAATTAATATAAAAGCTGGAGGCAAAATTTAAAAATATAAGTTTATAGTTATGCGTTTGTTATATATACTGATATATTCATTCATATACATATTATAGTAGTATGGGTACTATATAATGATCTGAACTTCTGATTGTTATATTGTATTATATATTGTGGCAAGATTTTTAAAAAATTAAGGAAACATTGCATAGCAAAATTAAAAATTTAAATAATTGCAATTGTTATTTAAATTGTTATTGCAATTTTATAATGTTCTTCATTTCCACTTAAAAATGCGACCCTTTCAAAACTTTGATTCATATACTGCCTTGTTTTTTCTTTCTTTTCATAACATAACATTTTAATATTTTTTTTTTTATCTGTTATGTACGGAAATATCAAACGTATGTTTCTTTCTTTTAAAATCATAACATTTTAATAGTTCTTTTTTTCTATATGTTATGTGGGTAAATATCAGATGTGCACATATACATAAGAAATAGACTTTAAAAATATTTAAAAACAATCAAAGTAACCTTTTTTGTTCTCTTTTTTTTCTATTCGTTTTTATTTTTCTTCCAGTATTACATTTTCCTTTTTTTTTATTTTCTGTTATTTAGGTACGCTAAGTAGGTATTTCTTTTTTTTTTTTTAAATGTTTAATTTATACATGCATTTTATTTAAAAAATATAAATTATAACCTATCGAACATTCTGAATTTTTTTTTGTTCGTTTATATTTACCGTCTATTCATATGCATACATAAAATTTTTTTTTGTTCGTTTATGTTTACCGTACATTCATATAAATATAAACTGTTGCCTACATATTAAAAAATAATAAATCTATAACTACATACATAAATAGCCATATATGCATTCATATACATATGTATCTATATTATGAGCTGAACTTCTCAGTGTTGCATTATATCATAATGCGGCAAAATTTTTAAAAAATTAAGAAAACGTTGCATAGCTAAATTCAAAATTTAAATAAAAATATTGCAATTTTATAATGTTCTTTATTTCCACTTAAAATGCGACTCTTAAAAAAAAACCATCTGAAAAACCATCTAAGCTCTGATTATCGAATGTTTGAAACATCAAGTGGTGATGTAATTACCGGTGCTATGCCATTCCCTGGAAAAAATAAGGCCCTACTTTCACAGTTTGAAGCAAAGCAAAGTTAAAACCAAGCAAAAAAACGAAAGCTAACTTTTATTAAGAAGTCCAAAACTAAGAACTTCATCAACACCGGCATGGACAACATATAAATAATTGAGCATTTTATGGTTTAGAAGAAGTCAACAAAGATATCCAGTCAAGATGATTTCTATGTAACATTGATTAGTAATGATAATTTAAAACTGTTTCCAGACAAAACATTAGCTTCATTCAAAAATAAATTATCTATTCACTTTGATTTGAGAAATGGAAATTAGAAAGTTGGTCTTTCGGAAATTTATCTGAACGAATTCCTACAAACAGAAGAATTTAACATAGAGAAATGTGCTTTTATATTGGGCAGTAAGAAACATTGAAAAACCTCTTGAAAAAATTAAAGTAACCAAATTTATAGGCTACACATATTATTCATATGATGATTTAGAATATAATTTTTTTTTTTAATTTAAATTGTAATTTTTAATTTTTAATTACATGCGCTCGGTTGGTTTTGTTCACATTAATTTACGTTTATTTTTTTTTGTTTTACTTCTGCTTAACTTAAATTGCAACATAAATTGTAACGTAATATTTCTGATATAAATGAACTTAAATAATATTTTATTAAACTTAAATTGTAATTCGATATTTTAAATGAATTAATCTAAATAATATTTTATTTAACTTAAGTTAAAAACGTGTAAATATAATCAATTAATTAAACGTAGCATATTTTTGTAAGAAAGTAATATTTGGTAAACAATTTCAATATATTGTAATTTTGTTAAAATTTATAAAAACCAATGGTAAAATATAAAATTCAGTCTTAAGACCACAACCAAAGTTATAACACGGAAAGTTAATAAATATATATTAAATTTAATTACTAGTGTTTTAATTTATATAATAATTTAAATTATTATTTTTTTTTATGATAACTTTATAATTATCATTTCATTGGCGCAGTCGGTAGGATTCTTTTCCAAAGAATAAGAATCCAGTGTGTAAAACGAACCGCTGTATAAAGACTTATAAGATATTGAAACGAAGTCGCGACTATAAAATCAGTTTTCGGCGCAGAAACAAAATATCTAATAAACTAAATAATTAATATAACATCAAAACAAATTACTAATATAACATCTAATAACTTTTTATATAAATTTTAAAATTAAAACTCACTTTACTATCAATAAATTAAAAACATTAGAAAAAGAAATTAACAAAAAATATATTTATATATAGTGTGTATATATATAAACAATTTAATAAATGAAAATATATATAGTAATAAAATCAATATAATAAAAACAGTTTTAAAATAAACAATTATTATTAAAAGTGAAATTTAACTTTATGAGATTAAAAAGACTGTTAACATCTGACAAAAATAGAGACATAGCAGTAGATAATATGGCAGCAGAAATTGCAGAATTTGGAGAACAAATCCGCTTTATGGAATTACAACACCAACAAGGAATAGAAAGTTTGCGACAACAAATACCGCAAACAAGGTTCAACTTAACAGAGGACCAGATTCCAACATATCAAAACCTTTACTGCAAACAACGATTACAGTTTAAATGAATTTATCAACGCCGTAGAAAATGTAGGAGCACTATGTGGAAATAATGTACAGCTGTTGCAGTTTGGTCTACAAAGTGTATTTCAAGAAAAATTACAAGGAGAACCCAAAAAATGTGTTCAGCGACTAGGTGATAATTTGACCTGGGATTCTGTAAAAAATGAATTAAAAGGAGAATTCCGGCCAAGGCAGAGTTATAAGAGACTAATGGATGAATGCAGAAATCTCAAGATTAGTAATTTAAGAGAACTATTTAGTAAAGTTAAGATTATTAATAGTCAATTAAACGAATTGTACGAATACGATGACAACAAACCAGAAAATTATAAACCAAGCTGTAATGATCAAAATTTGGTTGATATAATAAAAGATATGTTAACTGGTAGTTATCGTATTAATATAAAAAATAAAATGTCTTTAAATGAAATATTTAACGTTTTTGACGATTTATGTTTACTAGATGAAAAAGAAGTGATTCATTATAATTATAGAAAATTTTTTTATGATAAAAATTTTAATTCCCAAAATTTTAATCATGATAGAATAAATAAAAGTTTTAAGAATAGTTATCAAAATCAATATCCAAAAATCGACATTGGAAGCAAAAATATTGAAATAAATAATTCAAAAATCTATTACAGAAAGGAAGATAAATACCTTATTATTAATGAAATATGTAAGCTTGAATATTGTAATATCGTTTTGATCATTTAAATAGTAATTAAGTCTTGATCATTTAAATAGCGAGGAAAAATACCATCTTTTAAAAATTCTTAAACAATATAATAATTTATTTTTTAAAGAATGGGATCGGCTCTCTTCAACTCATGAAGTTTCCGATGAAATTATAACAACAACTAGTAACCCAATATATTCTAAAATATACCTGTACCCAAGCGTATATGAAAATGAAATTGAGCGTCAAATTAAGGAAATGTTGGAACAAAACATCATCCAACATAGTAGTTCTCCCTATAACAGCCCTTTGTGGATTGTTCCAAAAAAATTGGACAATTCCGGTAAGAAAAAGTGGCGTATTGTTATAGACTATAGGAAGGTGAACGCTGACACAATCAGTGACAAGTTTCCGATTCCTAATATTGAAGGAATATTAGACAAACTTGGTAAATCGCAATATTTCTCAACTATCGATTTGGCCAAGGGATTTCACCAAATTCCGGTGAAACCCGAAGGCAGAAAGAAGACCGCTTTTTCTACACCATTCGGTCACTTTGAATATTTGAGGATGGCATTTGGTCTCAAAAATGCGCCCTCAACATTTCAAAGATTAATGAATTTTTTTAAAGATTTAATAAACAAAATTTGTGTTTTCTATTTCGATGACATCCTCATCTTTAGTACCTCTTTAAAAGAACATATAAACAACATAAAAAAGGTTTTCGATCGACTAAAAAATGCCTGTCTAAAAATTCAAATCGACAAATGTAAATTTTTAAAGAAACAAACCGAATTTCTGGGTCACATCTTAACACCACAAGGTGTAAAATCCAATCCGAACAAAATATCTGCTATTCAAGAACTGAAATTACCAACGACAGTTAAACAGATTAAAAGATTTTTAGGAAGAAAAATTGCATATCCAATAACAAGGTATCTAAAGAAAAACACGAAACTTGAATGATCCGAATTACATAACACCCTACCAAAACCTTAAAGACATTATAACAAACCACCCTATTTTATCCGGATTTTAACAAAAGATTTAAATTAATAACAGACGCAAGTAATTTTTCTCTTGGAGCAGTTCTTACTCAGGATGGTCATCTAATCTCTTATGCTTCTAGAACTTTGAATGACCACGAGAAAAATTATTCAACTATAGAGAAAGAACTTTTAGGAATTGTATGGGGTACAAAATATTTTCGACCCTATCTATTTGGAAAAGAGTTTGACGTACAAACAAACCATCAGCCTATCAAGTGGCATCACGCCAAGTATACGGGTAAGGACATAAACCCTAGGCTATAAAGATGGCTCATCTCTTTAGGTAAATACGTCATGAAAATAGACTATATAAAAGGAAAAGAGAATAACATCGCGGATTTTTTTTTGATTATAAATCTTTTCTCTCAGAATGAAAAGATAAAATTTCTTAAATGTTATTACATCGCAGAAGATATTGTGGAAGATGAAACTTTAAAAAAAAAAATATCTATGTTTCACAAAAATGAATTATATCATTCTAGGATAGTAGCAACATATGAAGGTATTAAAAGTAAAATTTATCATCCAGATCTGAAACTTTTTGTTCACAAAATAATAAATAATTATGATATTTGCACTGCTGGCAAATATCACAGAAACCCTCTAAAGAAAAAATTTCATATAACTGAAACACCTAAAACTACAGAAGAAATTATCCACGTAGATACATACGTAAATAGCAAAAATGCCTTTATTAATTTTATCGACAAATTTTCTAAACATGCTACTTGCTTTCATTTAGAGGATCGAAATTCCTCTACAATTACTGAAACATTGAGACAATATTTGGCTATTAAAGGAACAATAAAAAAGTTGGTTTTTAACAATGAGTTTAATGCCCAGAACGTAAAAAATATAGAATTTCACGTAACAAAACCAAATTCACATACCGGTAACTCTGACATAGAACGCTTCAATAATACTATAACTGAACGAATTAGAACATTAAACCTTGACGAAAAACTCCCAATAAGAATACAAATGTTATAAGCTGTAAAATTTTATAATAATACCTATCATTCTACAATTAAAGCAACTCCCTTAGAAGTTCAGGAACATAAAATTAATCATAATATTATTTACGAAAGAATCGAAAGAACAAAAGATAAAATTATTAATAAAATTAATCAAACTCGCAAAACTACATTGAAGAAAGGGAACAAGGATTCATAAAAAATTACAAAGCTTAATTAACAAACCCAAATTAACGAAAACTTTAATAAATCATTTTCACTTATCAAAAATGCTATCGAATCAGATCGACAAATAATTTTAAATAGATTAAATTAAATTGAACAAGAAATTTACTTGAAAAGCTTTTTCCTTGAACAAATGATAAAAATTGATTTTATAAACAGACAAATTAACATGATTCAAGATAACTTAGTCGCAAGTAGAAATGGTTTTATTCATCCAAGCATTCTTTCAACTGAAGAAATCTAAACTTATTCTATCGATTCAAAAAGACTAGCTAACATACGTTTAGGGTTTGCAAAATATTGTAATGAATCACTGATTTTTGTCATTAAATTTCCAAAAAATTTTATAGAAATAAGTAAAAAATTATTAATACCAATAACTAATTCAAATTACAAACAAATAGATGAAAATATGGAATTTATAATAGAATATGCAAATAAAACTTTCACTTTTGAGGTAAAGATGTAACTTTAAAAAATTTCAAATTAAGTAAAAACTGTGTTTTCAAGAATTGTAAATTAATAGTAAATAAGAAAGAAGAATTTATTGAAATAGATGATGATATTTTAATAATAAACAATATTAATAATAAAACATTAAATAGTTCATGTGATGAACGAAAAATCCTCCTAAATGGTAATTATTTTATAAATTTTCAAAATTGTTCAATACAGATTGACAATAAAAATTTTAGTAATAATATGAATAAAATTGTCAACAAGGCTTATGTTTAGGCTATAACGGATTTAATTTCAGATCCATTTCGCGGCATTCAGGAACCTTACCATTTCAGCAGGTTGCTTAGACGCTAGATCGTTAAATTCATGGCTACCCAGTGCTGCTCTTCTGGCTCTGGCCAGCGCTGGGCATTTACACGTGAAGTGTATAATGGTTTCTTTCTTATTCTGTTCACCACAACTGCGGTATGATATATTGAATGGAATACCTAATCTGGCCGCATGTTCGCCAGTTGGCCAATGTCCCGTGAACACACCTATTGCTCTGGCTATGTTTCGCCGAGATAGCAGGTTGTCCGTTCTTTTGTTGCCGTACGCCGGCCATATTTTCTTGGTCGTACGGCATGAGGTTAACTCTTTCCACCTTCTTTTCGCTATGGATAAAAAGTGTAGAAAGATATCCCTTTTAACGCTGTTTGGTGGTGGGTCCACCTGTTCTTCCAGGGAAATATTCAGATTGGAACCCCTCCTTGCTAATTCATCAGCATGTTCATTTCCTGTGATATTCCTATGTCCCGGATTCCACAGTAATGTAACATTGTATTGATGGCTTATATTCTTAAGCTCGTTAGATCATTTTCTGACAAGCTTGGATGTTATCATCGCAGAGTTAAGAGCCGCGATTGCTGCTTGGCTATCAGTGATTGCCATTCCCCCCAAGAGAAGTATTGCTCCTAAGTATTTGGCATGCTTTCCAGATTCCTAGCATTTCAGCTTGAAATACACTGGATTTATTGGGAAGTCTGAAAGCATGTTTTATTTTGAGATTTTCTGAGTAGACACCAGCGCCAACACCGCAGTCCATTTTTGACCCATCAGAGAAGAGTGTGATGTCTACTTCACCCAACGGATTTCCTTGTCTCCATTCTTTTCTTGATGGAATCTTTACTTTGAAATTCTTAACAATTTCCAAACTTGGAATAGTGTAGTCTGTGGAATCTGGCAGATCCCAAGCTGTCGAGCTTAGAATACTGCTATGACCATACGATTTTGTACGCCAGTGCCCATTTCTCTGAGTCTGACCGCACTACAACAGGCTAGAAATTTTATATGGTGGTCAAGGGGGAGGAGATAAAGAAGTTCATCTAGTGCATTACTTGGTGTCGATCTCAATGCACCCGTAATGCCTAGACATGCACCTCTCTGTACCTTACCAAGTTTGGTTCGGATATACTCTTTCTCCAGCGCTGGTGATCAGACTAATTATCCGTAGGTAAGAATGGGGCGTACTATAGCTGTGTACATCCATAAAGCCATTCTTGGCTTTAAACCCCATTTTTTACCTAACATTTTCCTACAAGAATACAGGGCTACACAGGCCTTTTTGGCTCTTTCTTCACTATTAAGTCTCCACTTCAGTTTCGTATCAAGAACCACTCCTAGGTATTTGACAATGGGGGGTGAAATTCATATATACACCATCCAGTCTAGGCTTGATGAATTCCGGTATCTTTGTTCTGTTTGTGAATAGCATTAGCTCAGTTTTGTTCGGATTGACGCAGAGGCCACATCCATTGGCCCATCTACTAACCCTTCTTGAAGCTCTTTCCATAATTACATAATTAGGTCAAGAATTTTTCCAGACACTAATACTGCTAGATCATCTGCGTAAGCAATGACTCTGATTCCCTCATCTTGAAGTTCTTTCAGTATTCCATTAATTACTAGAAGCCACAGTAGTGGTGATAATACCCCGCCTTGGGGTGTGCCTCTACTTACTCTTCTAGTAATTTTATGGTTACCAAGTTCCGATTGGATCTCTCTTGATTGCAACATATTAACAATCCACTGACTGTGGAGTACTCTAGTACTCCACAGTCAGTGGATTGTTAATATGTTAAGATAGTGGAGTACTCTCTAGTACTCTTCTAAGCTCTAACTCGAATGTTCTTTCGAGAGTTTTCAATAAAAAGGATGATAGACTGATCGGTCTAAAATCTTTAGCGGTGTCGGGCCCCCGTTTACCAGCTTTTGGTATAAAGATCACATTCACCCGCCTCCATTGCAGGGGAATATGACCAAAAGTGAGGCTGCTTCTGAACAGCTTAGTAATTAATGGAACTACAAGCTCCTTCATTTCTTGCAGCATTTTTGGAAAAATACCGTCTAAACCTGCGGCTTTGTATGGAGCGAAGTTATCAATTGCCCAGGCAACCTTTTCCTCCATTATAACTGAGTTAACCCATTCGTTAGGGCCATTTCGGACTCTAGTGTCAACCGCTTGGTTAATCACATGAGCGTCCTCAATGCACCCTGGAAAATGAGTGGACACTAAAAGATCTAGGGTTTCCTTGACTGAATCAGTCCAATTCCCTTCCGTAGTTCTCAGGAAGGAAGGATTGGAGTGTTCTCTAGATAAAACTTTGCTAAGTCTTGCTGAGTCTCTAGTACTTTCAATTGATTCACAATAATCCTTCCATGATTGGTTTTTAGCCAGTCGGATTGCTCTCTTATATTCCCTAAGTTGGTCCTTATAGAGTTTCCATTTATTCTGCCCGTAGCAGATATTGTAGGCGTCCCTAGTCTCCTTTCTTAGGTTACTTAAGTTCTCATTCCACCAGACCGTTTATGTCTTTTTGCTACGCTTAATAGGACATGCCACTTTAAATGAGACCTCCATGGCCCTTGTAAACATGTCCGTTCTCTTTTCTAACTCATTTTCAGTTGCGATATTTGAATTTGCTATTACCAAAAGTTTTTCTCTAGCTAATTTTCTGAATTTCTTCCAGTCGGTAGGCCTGGGATTTCTGTAGGGTTTGGGATTTTCAGACTTAATATTGATATTGAAAAGAATCCAATTGTGGTCCGAAAAAGACCATTTCTCAGATACTCTCCATTTCTCTATATTTAGGATTTCGTCATTACTACTACATGTAATATCTAATACATCTAACTATCTAATATCTAATATAATATCTAATACATCTAATAGGAAAACTATCCGAGCTTGGAAATATGAAAGTGGGGTTACTGCCCCTATTGCATATATTTAGTGTGCTATTTAAAATAAAATCAAATAATGACTCACCTCGTTCATTCGTTTCCGAGCTACCCCATAGGGTGTGCCGTGCATTAGCATCACAGCCTGCGATCAATTTGCCACCTGTGGCAACTACCAACTGCTGGAACCGAGACGGTGGAGCAGGTTCGTCATGTGGCATGTACAGTGAACTTATATACAAGCTCACATTGTTCCGCATCTCCAGTTTGACAACTGTCAAATCTTCATAACTAAAATTAAAACAGATATGTGTACTTATATGTTTTTTAACTAGAATACAAGTTCTTGGCTTACCTATTTCTAAATCTACATTCTTGTAGTATAGATTATAGTCACAGGTGTTTAACACTCTAATCTTAGAGGCGTTAACCGAAGGCTCTTGAATTAGGGCTATATATAAGTCCTCCTCTCCTAGGAGAACTAGCAGATTATCCGAGGCGCACTTCGAGTGCCTTAGGTTAATCTGCACGACCCGCATCGCTTACTTCACAACGAGCTGCTGTAGACTCCTTGTCTATTGCCAAGTCTCCCAGAAGCCCGCTTGCTTCGTCCAGGTCGTCTATGTCTGGACTCCCTGGCTTGTATATTTTTAGTTTGGTATACCATATACCATATACCAAACCTTAGTATGTTTTCCTGCTTCTCCAGAGGACCCAGACTTTCCTAACTGATAAGAACGGAGAAACGATATACTGTTTTTCATCAGTTCATCTGATGATTTCTCCTTCGTTATCACCGACCAGTTCCCCATTGGAACTGTCGGGTTGTGCAAGCGCAGACACTCGAGAAGCTTTTCCCCGCTTATCTCCATCCTAGGCAACCAGATACGGGTTCTAAGTCTCCTAGGGATTTCGGTAGCTGGGATTATTCCAATTTTGGCTTCCTCCCAGGCATTGCCAATCTTAGCAATGCTTTTACAAAAGAAATCCAAGGAGAACTGATCCTCGCATCTGATTACCTTGTAGCCTCTGACTACGTCGGATGAATCAAAGCAAGGGAGTTGTCTTCCTGCACCTTCTAGGATGAACTCATTGACGATCCCGGAAAGTTTTGCCTCAAGCTTCATCCACAGATCATTGGAAACTTTCCTGTCACTGGCTCTCTCGTTGACAACTGCAACACATAAACTGTCTTTTACAATATCATTGTAATTTTCATGTGCTACAGTTTTCGAACTGCTATGTAGATTCATCCTAGGCACCTTAGTTCTTTCTGCGCCAGGACTGGTCCCATTCTGTGACCTATTCCTTTTCGATGAATCTTTTTCGGAATTGTGCGATTCATACAGTCGCACAATCTCGCTATATTTCTTCCGGTATTCTGGATCCCTTTCGCTAACAATACCTTTGGCTTCGGTCGGGGCTATCTTGCCCAATATGAACTTAGCTTTCTGGTACTGTTTCTTCAAAGCCGATCCAGAGCATCTACCAGATTTCTTTTTAGTGTTGAAAATACTATGACTGGTATTTCCACTACTATTTGAACCTGATGGCTTTGGAGCACTATGACAGGTGCTTCCGCCACCAAGAGGCACTAAAACTTTTGCAGGACCTTGGCTGAGTCCTGGCTTCGCTGCTGAAGGGGTACTCTGGTTGGTACCGATAATAATCTCCTGACTGGAGACGAGTAACTCATCTTCAGAAGATGAGTTGATGTTTATTTGTTTTTTATTCATTTTTTTCATTTTTGTTCCCACGAGTTTGGCGAGAAAGGACGGTCGACATATGCAGAGCTCCCGTACATATGCAAGGCTACTTACAATGGGGTGGCGTCAATGGAGTGGCGCCCAAAGGAGACCGTTAGCGATACCATCTTTATACACTTGGTACAATTCAGCCCTCAGCACGGTTTACTTTCACAACTTGGCTTGAGTGTACACCTATAATCAGCCGATTATCTGTCTCCAAAAACAACATCTAGTTTGAGGATGGCAGATAACGTTGCCCGGGTACACCGCTTGGAGGAGTATAGGTGATTAACTGTACCCTGTAACTTGATACCTAATATAAATGAACTTAAATGTAAATTATTGAACTTAAATAAACCTAAATTATAAACTTAAATTGCAACATAAATTGTAACGTAATATTTCTGATATAAATGAACTTAAATAATATTTTATTAAACTTAAATTGTAATTCGATATTTTAAATGAATTAATCTAAGTAATATTTTATTGAACTTAAGTTAAAAACGTGTAAATATAATCAATTAAATAAACGTAGCATAATTTTCTAAGAAAGTAATATTTGGTAAACAAGTTCAATATATTGTAATTTTGCTTATTTTGGTAATTTTGTAATTTTGTTAAAATTTATAAAAACCAAATGTAAAATATAAAATTCAGTCTTAAGACCACAACCAAGATTATAGCACGGAAACTAAATAAAGATATATTAAATTTAATTACTAGTGTTTTAATTTATATAATAATTTAAATTATTATTTTTTTTTATGATAACTTTGTAATTTCATTCGGGCGGTGATGAAAATCTTAAAAAATCTTGATACAAATAAGTCAGCCGGTTCAGATGGTATAACCACCATGGTGCTTAAAAATACCTACTCCCTATTTCAAAAGCTCTACGCAACCTTTTCTACTTCTCCTTCACTTCCGGTATTCATCCTACCCAATGGAAGGTTGCTGATGTTTTCCCAATTCCTAAAATAGGTATCAAAAGCGATCCCTCTAACTACCGCCCCATTGCTATAACTACGGTCCTTTCCAAAGTAATGGAAAAAATTGTTAATCAAAAGCTTCTGAAATACCTGGATCACAAAAGTTTGCTTCATGACAGACAATACGGGTTCAGAAACCGTCGTTTAACTAGTGATCTTACGACTTACCTTTGTGAGAAGCTAAACATCGGCCTCCATCATTCTGGTGAGTCCGATGTTGCGGCTCTTGATATTTCTAAGGCTTTCGACCGAATTTGGCACAATACACTATTAGTAAAATGCAAAGCATTCGGTCTAGGTAAGGTCTTTTTAAAATACTCACACTCTCTTCTTAATATTTATCAATGACCTACTTTATTAAACTTCAATCCTATTCATAGCTTCGCAGACAACAGCACATTTGTAGCTTCCTGTGAGTTTCATAGCCGCTGTAACATTAAACACCAATTTAGTACAACAGCAAAAAATTTCACTATTTGTGAGCTAAATAATGATTTGACAAAAATCTAAAAATGGGGTGAAGTCAACAGAGTTGATTTCAATACCAAGAAAATTCAATGCTGTCTGATCTCGCGAAAAAGTGCCACCACTATTCCTAACCTACTATTAACCTTATTGCTCACTCTTCTCAGCCATCGCCGTACAGTTGGTCACTGACCTTGTTTTATAGATATCTCGTAGGAATTAACACCTGTTCCAAAGAAATAAAATAGTTAATGCCTCCACTCAAGTTTTCCAATGAGAAACAAGGAGTGCAACAGATGCTCATCCCTATCATAAAGACTTATCAAGAAGGCGAAATATGATTTATGGAAATTCGTTTGTTATGCGCACGTGCCGTTTGTGGAATCATATACCATCACATATACGTGTTCCCTAAAGTTGGTAATTCATATGTGTACGATTTACTTAAGTTTAAAAAGAACATTAACATCTTTCTTCAAAATATTCCTCCAAATTTTCCTACCTATCCCCCATAATCCCAAATTTGCTAATTCTAATTCCCCAACCATCCCTCGCACATCCCTATTCGCAAAACCAAGCTGTACATTTGTATTAAAGGTTCCATCCTAAAGTTTGGTTTTAAAAGGAAGGTGCTTTTGGTTTTTGTAAAAAAAAAAAAGAATTGAAAGATTGGAAGTTTAATTTTTTACTAACTCTTATTAAAAATATAACCCCTAATCCAGGATTTACTCGAAACCAGGTTCTTAAAGAATTTTTTAATGAAACTTTGACATACATCTCTAATTCTAAAAATTATGAAGATGCAACATTTAAAAAAGTATCAGAACCTAACCGGAAAGATTTAGTCCTAATGTCTAACTTATGAGGCAGTGGTTAAGTCGCCAACCTTTCAAACGAAGGGTCTTGGGTCCAAACCCTGGTCCGATCATATAAATAAAAAAAAATGTAGTGATTTTAATTCGTAATAATGTATATCGTATAATTAATAGTAGTAATTATTATTATTATTATTATATTATTAATAGTATTAAAAATATCAATAGTAATAATAATAACAATAGCTGCTACAGTGGAGCTAGATTTGGTTATATTATGCAGTAAGGTGGTATATACTGCTGCCCTGTAAGTAAAATAATAATAATATTAATAAGAATACTAATACTAATACTAATACCAATAATAGCAGCCGCTACAGTGACAGTGGGGGTTACCTTCAATAATAACCTCATGTAGGAAGGTGTTATATACTACTACATGTTGTAACTGTTGTAACGGCTATACTCACGTTAGGAAATAGTAATAATAATAGGCGGATTCATTGTTTCCTTACAGTCACACTCTCAATTCAATGTTTCCGTATCCCTATCCATTTTCTATCTATTCCTATCCTTACTCGCTATCCAGTATACTGCATTCGCAGATAGGCGTTTCATCCCATTATATTGGTAAAAGCGGAGGTGGGTTTAGTCAGTAAGAGTCTGACACTACAAAGGGGGAAATTCTTGGTGTCTTTGGAAGATTCCGACCTCCCTTAGGGGAAAAAAAAATTGCAAACTTTTCATGAAAATAGTTTCTATATAAAAGTTAATCATAGTTATAATGTAAAAACATTATTAACTAAACTATTACAACAGAAAAAAAATATAAAACATTTCAAAATAAAATTACTCGAACTATTGAAATTAGCTGTTGCTAATAAGAAAGACGAATTGAATAGAATAGTGATGATTTATTCAGATTTAGTTCAATAAATCTGTTTTTGGAAGTAGTAAAGTGCGTGCATTAAGAGGTATCAACATAGAAAATTGTAGAATACCTACAAATATTGAATTTGAAAACATCCATTACATACCCATAGAAAAAAATTGTTTATAACTATAGTGATTAAAATTTGCAATCAATACGGTGATGGAATATATTTCATTCCAAGCTTCTATCCAACAAAAATTGTTTTACACTTTAAAGAGAATTGCTTTTAAAGAATTGCTTGCTAAAAAACAATATAAATACTAGAACTCAAATATGAAATCCTTTTAAATATGAAACCGGCTTACGTGAGATATTATTTGTCACAAATAGTGGGAGGTCTCAATGATATTGGATATCTATTACAATTTTATTTCATTTTTATTTTAATAAACAAAACCAAAACAAGGTCGTTACAAAAAATTTTTCAATTAATGCTTATATTTAAAATTATACAAAACAATGACTTAGAACTGAATTTTTAATAACTTAAATCTTAAAAAAAAAAGTTAATTTATTATTGTTATTATTATTTATTATTTAAACTACATTTTCAAATTCACTCAGATCAAAAAAAAGGTATTAACAAAAAAAATGAATATGATATCTGTACATATCATACATAGTGACAAGCAATTTAACATTTTAAATATTAATTTTTGAAACATATTAAATGTAATTGGATATCTATAATGTAAATGTAATTGGATATATATATTAAGTACTAGTAAAAATTGAAAAAATGATTTTTTTCTTTAACATTACTTAAAAGCGTCCAATTACAATTTATAAAATGTACAAAAATGAAAGAAAGAAAAAAAAATGATCTTAATAAAAAATATAAACCGATTTAATGCAATACAATAATTGTGTTATGTTTAAATTATGTCATTGTATTAAAAAGAAAATTTGCCTAGATAAGAACTAATTTTCTTAGTGGAATTAATTAATTAGTTGTCATTAAAGTGGAAAAATGTTGTTGTAAAATGTGTTTGAAAGTAGTTCTGGAGATGGATGTAGAATAAAGATGACTAATCTTGTTAAAAGTGTTACAAAATCTATTGATGGGTTCATTTCTTCAATTGTGTTCATAATCAATTAAAAATTTAGTATTTCTAGTTTGCCTAACACTATCGCTAAGTCTAAATTTGTTAGTAAGAGATTGGATAGAAATATTATTATTCAAAATATCAAAAGTAAAACATGAAAACAATAATTGTCTATGTAAAGATAAAGAAAGCGTGTTTAATGTATTTAGTCTTGTAGTGTAACTCGGAAGATTAGCAAAATCAGAAGGATTATATTGATTTCTTAATGTAAATAAAAGAAATTGCTTTTGAACTGATTCGATTCTATTGGAATGAATTTGAAAGGCTGGATTCCATATAATGTTACCGTATTCTTAAATAGATCGAACAATAGAGAGATTTAGTCGCAGCTATGTCACTGAACTCTTTAGCTCTTCTCTTAATAAAATCTAACACTTTATTAGCCTTTGAAGCTAGTTGGTGAAGATTAAAATTAAGTTTATTATCGAGAAGAATTCCTAAATCAGTAATGCTAAAAACCCTTTCGAAAGTTACATTATCTATTTTGTAGTCGTATATCAAAGAAGATCGTTTACGCGTAAAGTTTATAACCTTATATTTCTGTATATTGAGTTCCAATTTATTTGATGTGCACCAAGCTTCTAACACTGATAAGCTTGACTGAAGTGTAGCTGCATCAGAATTATCTTTAATAATTTGATAAATTTTTAGGTCATCAGCAAACGAAATGTGAGGTATATTGCATAGATATTCCAAAAGATCTGAAATAAATACGTTAAACAGAAGCGGGCCTAAATGGCTTCCTTGTGGAACACCAGAAGTAACCCCGATTGTGTTGGATAATGCACCTTGAAATTTATCTATCTAACCATGGTTCTGTTGTTTTATGTTTTTTGCGAATTTTAGGAAAAAATGCGTCTATAATTTGAAACATATTAAAGTTAAAGATAGAAATTACTGAATTTATATCCTGTTGTACTAACAATTCGTCCCTCATGATTTATGACAAAGCATTATTACTACTTTGATAATCAACGTTAAAAAAATCATATACAATTTCACTGTTGTAAGATGTGGTCAAGAGTGGAATAGAAGTGGAGTACTCGAAAATGATAGCGTTATGATGAGTAGCGTTAGTAAAAAGATTATCTGCATTATCAGCAAGTTTAACCACCACTCTATCATATGCATTCGAAAATTGAAGATCTAACCACTTGTTATTACTATTAGCATAACTAATAATTTGCTGTAGATCGTTACCATAGAATTCACTAATTAAACCAAAGTCAATTTCCTCCTGAAAATTAAATGGTAATAACAAATTATCCGTATCGTCTAAAAGAGGGAGAAGGGCGGTTGAACAAAAATTGAATCATCCTCAGGCATATCGGAAATAATATTGTGATATACACTATAAAATTCAGAATATGAGGAATTATCAGAGTTCGGAGGAAAGTAATCAATACCTAGGTATAAATTATTCGTACCTAAATTTATTTTAATAAATTGGTGATCGAAAGATTGATATGTACCAGTAAATAATGATACACTAGATAAATAATTATTAACGGCAAGTAGCACGCCACCTCCTCGCGAATAATTTACAGATAGATAATCACGATCCTTCCTGTAAATTTCCATCAAGAATTTGCTCGTTTTTAAAAGAATCATTAAGCCATTTTCAGTAATAGGAAGAACACTGAAATTGCATGACTTAGCATCAAGATCATGTTTATTGAGCTTGCCTCTCATAGCACTACAGTTGTGATAAAATAGTTTAATGTTATTTAAATTGTTGGTGGTATGTGTGGTTCTTTTAATAGGAATATTAATAGGATAATTTCGATGAACTTGGTAGAAAAAACTTATTATAACTTTCACGAGATGAATTCAAGTGTTTATAGTAGTTACTTTCACAATGGCTCCTGGCTCCGATAAGACTGAAGATTCTCTTTTACATCCTTTTCCGAAATATCTATCGAATTATGGAATTTGATGTACAGTTTATACAGGTCTTCATATTTAGTGGGAGGTACTTCATTGTTAATTAAGACTATTAGGTTAGTTGGAGTCTTGCCTTCCAGAACAAGATTATAAGAATCCTTGTGAAGGTAAGCTAAAAATAACCTAACGTTATTATAGATCCGTTTTTCTCTAAATCTTGAAAGAGCATAATATGTACTATCACCCTGCAGTGATTCATATGTCATTCCAGTAATTGGCCGTATGCAAGGTTTGACAAATAATTTACTTGTGGTACCAATTGAAATTCTAATATTATTATTACTATTGTCCAACTTAGTTTTATTAGCACCGCCATAAACAAAATTAGGATAATCATTATTGCCCAAATCAGAAGAAGATGCTGGTTTGGTAACAGAGATTAACCAGCTAGTATTATTGATACTATTGTCATTATTATTATCACTAATACTATCAACCTCATTAATGCTATGGATACTGTCATTATCGCCATTATACTGTATATAATTATTATTATTTTTATCAATTGCAAGCATTAAATAAGGTTTATTGTTCCAGAAATCAGTAGAGTTATTAATAAAAGCTAGTAAAGAATGCCTTTTGTATAGTGATGATGTACGGAAAGTAAAATCTCGTTAGATAAAATTGAACTATTTAAATTAGTATTTCTATAGCGCGAATTTAATAATGTTTGTGTCTTGGTACCAGTTTGAGTTTTTTTAATTGATCTGTTTTATTACTTTGATTAAATTTAATATTATTATTTTCACTAATAGTTTTACTACTACTATTATTGTTGTTTTCTTCATTTTATTATTTTTAATTACATTCTATTTACATTTATTTTTACTATTATTAATTTTATTAATACTACTGTTATTAATTTTATTAATTTTCTTATTCTTATTGTCAAAATTTTTATTTCTTTTTTTTTATAAAATCAGTTAAAAACTTTTCGGTTGTATTAATGCGTAAATTTGAAATTCCTAAATTGAAATTTGGTTGATATACCGCATCTGGTGCTTCATCAATTATGTCGACAGAATTCAAAGAAGCATCAATGACCTCAGAAACACCGACTTTATTCTTGTTAAGTACAGCAGAATTGTCCAAGCTATTTGCTATCCTTAATTCTTCAAATAAGGACTCTCTTTTAGTAGGTTCTTCAGTGGAATTATTAATTTTACAGTTATCCTGAAGTAACTCTAATTTAGGTTTAACAATCTCTAAATCTGCTAAAACAACGTCTCTGAAACTCATTGATATATTACTAGCTGTAATATTTTCTTTAAATGATGAATACTGTTTATTCAAATTATTTGTCACATTTTTTACTTCATCCAAATTTCTGTTTATATAATTTTTATTTGGAGTCGACAACGGCTCAACAACAGCTCTAATTGCGAGATTTCTTTTTCAAACCTACCATCTGTTCACTTATAAATTTCTTGACATCACCTGGAAAACATGTGATGTATTATTTATTGTTTCAAAAGTTTTTTCCATTTCCTAATAATAATTTAGCTACCGTTCCCAGATGATCATGTTTCACAACATCAATTGCCTCAAAAACTTTATTGTAGAATTGTTGAAGTGTTTTATTTTGTTCTGAACTACTTGTTTAGCACTGCATTTGAATTCCATATTGCATAATTAATTAATTAAGTTTATTTCACAATTTGATAATATTTATTAAAAAATTAATTGGGTTAGGTCAACTCACAAACTTTTAGCAAAATTAACAAAGAAAAACAAAGAATAAATGATTTGTAAATTTAAAAAGTTTATATTAATATTGTATTTTAATTATTGAATAATTTGCTGACAGCTACAAATTACAAAAAAAAAATTAAAAAAGTTAAGCGTAACAAAACGCACGTTGTTATGCAGTGAAAGCTGAATGAACAAAAAATCTATAAAGAGAGGTCGCGGTTTTGGAAATATATTTAGAAGTTTGATTCGTTACTTGAAACCAGTTTTAATATCAATTTGAGGCTTAATTCAAAAAGAGGCTGTAAACACAAGTAAAAATATTTTAAATGATATAGCATCTGGTGCAAACATAAAAGAAGCTATAATTGATCAAAGCAAAGGTGGCATAAAAAATCTGCGAAAATCAGTAGTTAATCAACTGCATTCCATGTATGGTGGAAGGCAAAGAGCTATAAAAAAACGAAGCGGTATAAAAATACGTTCAGTTTCTAAAAAATACATTTAAAGTCGAAGCGACGAAAAAGGCAAAGTAAAACCTCTGATATGTTCAATTAAAAATGAAGTTATGCAATCTGAACTTGATCTTTTTGTATCATCACCCGTACATACAAGTATATTACGTTCAGAAGAGGTGGCATATAATCCTTTTTTAGAGGCATCACCATCAACTATAGAATTTGTTTTGCTTGGAAATGGAGATACATGTCGAGATTTATCCTCAACCTACATAAAATTTAAAGTTCAAATATTAAAAAAAGATGGTTCAGTTTGGAGTTCAAATGATAAAATAGGAATCGGAACTGATACAAAAGCAGCACCGTAGCCCAGTTTTGTAAATAATTTATTCTTTAATTTAATTCTAAACGTAAAAAAACATCACCCCTTCAGACTTCTTATACTATTATAAAGCATACTCAACTACTTTACTAAATTATGGTACATATTCTAGTCAAACACATCTAGAAGAGTCTGGTTGGGAATCGCATAAACCAAATATAAATAATTTTAATAATTCTGGTTCTAAATCAAGACAAACATATTTTACAACAATGCAAGTGGTGACGATAGAAATTCTGCAATATTATTGTTTAATGAGGACTATATCCATTGTTTAATGAGGACTATATCCATCAGATGATGCAGTAAAATTTTAACAATGGATATAGTCCTCATTAAACAATAATATTGCAGAATATTGCACTTCTTTTATGTTTGCACCAGGTGCTATATCATTTAAAATATTTTTACTTTTGTTTACAGCCTCTTTTTTAATTAAGCCTAAAATTGATATAAAAACTGGTTTAAAGTAACGAATCAAACTTCCAAATATATTTCCAAAACCGAATATCCAAATCTGAATTTTTATTATGAATATCTGCATTTTTATTTACCTCATAAATGACAACTGCATTTTTGCTTTAATATTATGTTACAATAACTGGTGGACCGTGAAAGCTTTTCTTATTATTTGCATAATCTATGTTACTATACTTTAACAACACCTGTTTATATCAGGGCATTTGAAATGCATTATTCTACATTACTTGCTAGTTATGCAAGTTATGCGAGAAAATACAGATCAATGCACTTAGTTGTTTTACTTTTTCTAGTTGACCTTCTATATTATTTACAAACACACCGTAAAAGCTTTATTATTAAAACATAAAATAAATTTTTGCATATTATATTTAGATACTCTATGTTATAATACACTAAATCCGGAAATTCCGGAAGCTACTTTCCGTAAACTAATTATACAAGCGCCAGGTCATTGTCCTAATTTACATAATTATTTTCCCACGCCCAGGTACCTACTTTACTACTGTTGTTTGGTTTTTATTTATATAATAAATATAGCTTAATAAAATATGTGGTTCGCTGCTGCTGCTGCTGCTGTTGCTACTATTTTATTTTTCAAATACTTCGGTATTTGATGTTGACTCCATTTTCTTTTGTTAAAAACTGATGAGTTATATTTCAAAAAATTATATTTATATTATTGTTTTCTTATGTATATATATATTTTTTTTTTAATTTCTCGAAACATTCTTTGTATTTTTTTATCGTTTTTAAGTGGGGATGATGTATTGAATAAATTAATAAAATTTTTCATGCTCTTGCAATTATATCGCATCCATAAATATACACAACAATATTGTCCACAGATTGATGTAAAATCTCTTTGTAAACGTTTATTGTTGAAAACAAAACGTTTTGATTGATTTTGTAGAAATTTGGTAATCTCATTGTGGAATGGTGTATTTCCAAATGAATCAAAGTATTCTAAACAGCCTTGAACTGGTACAAAAATTGCTAGACAATGTGTTTCTTTTCTAGCAGAAGTGTCAGTATTTATTATTAAAATACCAAGTCTTAAAATACCTTTCGATATTTGATCACCTCTAAACAGTTCTAAACACCTCTAAACAGTTTAGTTGTCGCACTATAACACTTCAGCGCTTTCTTTATCTGAAGTGTATTCATTATTTTGTAAATGACAAATATTTATTAGTCGAGTATTTCCACTTATGCATGCTGTTAAAAATTCAACTTTAAGTTTTCCATTTGTTAACACTATATCGAATTTTTCAAGTAAATTTATTAAATTATTAGTTGTTTTTTCGCTGTCCATATGCCCAAAAAAGTAATTCCGAATGTCTGTTTGTTTTTTAATCTCTGGTGGGAAATTTATACTTTAATTCCTTTACAACAGTTTTATATTTTTCTTTCAGTTACAGCAAGATTTTTTAAAAATATTGTATTGTTATCGTCCTTACAGAACGATAAATCTACTAGAGCACATGCAATTTTCAATTGAATTGAGATGGTTGCTTAAACTTCTTTTTATATGTTTACGTAGACATTACGATTTAATCAATTTCGATATTAGTATCAAATTCTACAAACACAATGCATGTTAATGTTGAAGTTGATGAAGAACTGAGTCTTGCTTCAATCTTTACTACTCCCTGGTTTAATAAACTCTGACATGTATCCGTTCTCGAACTGTCTGGTGATAAATCAAAAGCCAGTATTGTAAAACTTTTTGAAAATAGTTCTCTTGAAATTTGATGTCCACTGTCAGAATGATGTATACCTGTTCCTCTAAATAATGTTAAATATGCACGAGAATTGCAAAGGTTATTTGATGTAAAACTTGTTTCAATTGCAGAGGTTAGGGTAGGCACTCCATTCATATATAATCGAAAATGTGTGAGATTTTGGTGATCGAAATGGTAAGGATTTTTGATCTTTTACCATTAAAATTTTCATTATTTACAATACAAAATACAAGAACTTTTTATGTGTCCTATGTATATATTATCCAGTGATATATTGGAAGTGTTAACTGAAATTGTAAATGTTTTGATTTCATTTTTAGGGTAAACATATTTTGCGTTAGCCTTTTCCAGTACAGTATTATGTGCTACCATTATGCTAGGATTGATTTTTAAATATTTCATGTATAATATAGCTTCGATAATTTTTAAATAACTTTCATCGGTATGGTTAAAGAAAATAAAAAAATCTTGCTTTTCTAATGCCAAAGCAATTCATTTGTATAGCAACATTATTTAAAAGTAATTTGGGAGTGCTAAAGAAATCTACATGTTATTATCCCATTAATTCTACTATTGTAGAATTGTTGTAAGTTTTCCATTAATTTTTCTATGCCGTGTGAATGCTTAAGTGTCCATTATGACTTTTTTTGACTTTTTGCTGTATTCTACATATTTTTTTCGCGCTCGTTTTAAATCTTTTGTCCGATTTTTCCTAACTCTAATACTTTTTCAGATAGGACATTGTTGGTATTTTCTAATTTAATACAAACGATTATCTTCATTTAATAGTTTTTGTGCTTAAGCGTTTAAATCACAAATTTTTGCATATTGAACAATAAAGCACAAAAAATTTTAAAATTACTTTTTATGCTTATTTGTCTAATTTGTTATTAGATCGAGACATGTTTGTGCTTAAGTGTTCAATATTTTTATATTGAAAAAATAATGAAAGTTTGTTTAATTTTGTTCTCCTTTATTTTTTTATCTCTTTTGTTTATACATAATTTATAATTCGTATAATAAATCATTATAACCAATTTATGGTAATCATTATAACCAATTTATGCTTTAGTTGAAAGACAGTTTTTGTAAAGTTAAGACGTATGTGGGTAACATAATTATTTGCCCAACTAATAAATTGGAAATATTATCTAAAAGGTTTGTACCTATTATTTTATTGACAAAATTGATTATTTTGTCGTCTTCTGTTGTATTTAATCTTAAATTTTTTACTTTCAATTGTAAATTATAGGTCATCATCTCCAAATCCCTTAATAAATTTATCACTAAATGATAATTATTTGCCTTCTACTGAATCCGGCATTGCTGCTGTTTTAGAGGCTCTACGCGATAATTCAGTTGAGGATCCTGATTATATACCATCCAATGACGAAGGAGAATTCAATGTAAACAACGAAGGTGGTTTAAATACTCCTCGATCTGTTTTAGAATCGAAATATTCAAAAACATTTACGCCAACATGGTAAGGAGTATACAACAAAAACTGGTAGAATAATTAAAGCAAAAAAGGTATTATCATCTAAGTGTAACATTATTTCCTGCCCATTTAATTGTGCTTTGAATTTTAATATAAGTAAAAAAAAGGAAATTAATGATTCTTTTTGGACTCTCAATGATGAAGAAAAAAAATCATTTTATGCTAAATACGTTAAAATACGAAATCTAAAACGGAGAAGCGTAATACCATCGAGAAAAACAACGTCCTATGAGCATTCATTACCAGTTGAACAACAAAAATGTAGAGTTTGCCAATCAACCTTTTTAAGCGTATTGAATATTTCACAACGAACAATTTATTATTTGTTTTAAAAAAAACTACAATAAAGATTTTGGGCAGACAATTCCTTCAACAAAAGGAAAGCTCGTTAAATATAAAATAGGAGACAAAATCCTCAAGAAAATACGAACTCATATTGAAAAATTTCCATCGTAGATTCGCATTATATACGGCAAGATACCGAAAAACAGTATTTAGTGAGGAGTGAGGATCTTTTTCACATCAGTTTTAAACAAGGTTACGGAGAGCACGCTGAAAAAACTACAGTACATATTTTGAACCAAAAAAACACTCGTAAAAAAAACAGAAGGAATTACCAAAGTTATTGCCACAAGTAAATTAAATAACACACAATCTGAAAAAATTAATTACATAGAATCCATGTTCCATTATATACCAGATCAGAACATTCAGTTTTATGAAACGATTTTTAAATTAGATTAAAGTTTCTAAGAGATTTAAATTTTATTTTACTGTACTTTTTTATAATGAAACAATATTTTCTTTTGTTCATTTTTTATTTTATATGCAAGAAAGGCTGTTAAGTTTTGTTTTAATAATTAAGTTAATTTATAATAACTATAATTTATATAAATTTTTGAAGTAATATTTTTTTTTGTAAATTTTTTATTTTATAAGCAAGAAAGACTGTTAAGTTTTAATTAAATGTTCCTAGGTTTTTTATATTGAAATTATAGTACATGATATCGATTTTTAAGTTTTCAATATATTATAATAAATTTTTATTTAATGAAACAAAAGTAAATGCGTTTTTTTCAAGTTTTGAATTGAATATAAAATAATAAAAAAGATTTTATTAATTTTATTTATTGTACTAAAATATCATATTTTTATGCTTAAGTGTCGAATGTTGTATGACTATTGGACACAAAAAAAAATATTTTTTTGAATATTTAGTGAGTTCATACATTGTTGTCTAATATGCATTTCGGTGGAGTTTTATAAAAATCTAATTTTTCTAAAAACTAATAAGTTTGTTTAACTTCTGAATACTACTTTTGTAAGAGAATTCAATACGGATTAAAAATATGGTATTTGATTTTTCTAATATCCACGAGAAAATAGTTTTTTAAACAGTTGAACTTTAAAATTAGAATTTCTCCCATTTCATTCTTTTGCATATTGGACACTTAAGCATTCACCCGGCGAGATGATGCAGTGAAATTTTAACAATGGATATAGTCCTCATTAAAAAATAATATTGCAGAATTTTTATCGTCACCACTTGCATTATTGTAAAATATGTTTGTCTTGATTTAGAACCAGAATTATTAAAATTATTTATATTTGGTTTATGCAATTCCCAACCAGACTCTTCTAGATGTGTTTGACTAGAATGTGTACCATAATTTAGTAAAGTAGTTAAGTATGCTTTATAATAGTATAAGAAGTATGAAGGGATGATGTTTTTTTACGTTTAGAGTTACATTACATTGTTAAATTAAAGAGTGTAATAAATTATTTACAAAACTGGGCTGCGATGCTGCTTTTGTATCAGTTCCGATTCCTATTTTATCATTTGAACTCCAAACTGAACCATCTTTTTTTAATATTTGAACTTTAAATTTTATGTAGGTTGAGGATAAATCTCGATATGTATCTCCATTTCCAAGCAAAACAAATTCTATAGTTGACGGTGATGCCTCTAAAAAAGGATTATATGCCATCTCTTCTGAACGTAATATACTTGTCTGTACGGGTGATGATACAAAAAGATCAAGTTCAGATTCCATAACTTCATTTTTAATTGAACATATCAGAGGTTTTACTTTGCCTTTTTCGTCGCTTCGACTTTAAATGTATTTTTTAGAAACTGAACGTATTTTTATACCGCTTCGTTTTTTATAGCTCTTTGCCTTCCACCATACATGGAATGCAGTTGACTAACTACTGATTTTCGCAGATTTTTTATGCCACCTTTGCTTTGATCAATTACAGCTTCTTTTATGTTTGCACCAGATGCTATATCATTTAAAATATTTTTACTTGTGTTTACAGCCTCTTTTTTAATTAAGCCTAAAATTGATATAAAAACTGGTTTAAAGTAACGAATCAAACTTCCAAATATATTTCCAAAACCGAATATCCAAATCTGAATTTTTATTATGAATATCTGCATTTTTATTTATCTCATAAATAACAACTGCATTTTTGCTTTAATATTATGTTACAATAACTGGTGGACCGTGAAAGCTTTTCTTATTATTTGCATAATCTATGTTACTATACTTTAACAACACCTGTTTAGATCAGTGCATTTGAAATGCATTATTCTACATTACTTGCTAGTTATGCAAGTTATGCGAGAAAATACAGATCAATGCACTTAGTTGTTTTACTTTTTCTAGTTGACCTTCTATATTATTTACAAACACACCGTAAAAGCTTTTTTATTAAAACATAAAATAAATTTTTGCATATTATATTTAGATACTCTATGTTATACACTAAATCCGGAAATTCCGGAAGCTACTTTCCTTAAACTAATTATACAAGCGCCAGGTCATTGTCCTAATTTACATAATTATTTTCCCACGCCCAGGTACCTACTTTACTACTGTTGTTTGGTTTTTATTTATATAATAAATATAGCTTAATAAAATATGTGGTTCGTTGCTGCTGCTGCTGCTACTACTTTATTTTTCAAATACTTCGGTATTTGATGTTGACTCCATTTTCTTTTGTTAAAAACTGATGAGTTATATTTCAAAAAATTATATTTATATTATTGTTTTCTTATGTATATATATATTTTTTTTTTCATTTCTCGAAACATTCTTTGTATTTTTTTATCGTTTTTAAGTGGGGATGATGTATTGAATAAATTAATAAAATTTTTCATGCTCTTGCAATTATATCGCATCCATAAATATACACAACAATATTGTCCACAGATTGATGTAAAATCTCTTTGTAAACGTTTATTGTTGAAAACAAAACGTTTTGATTGATTTTGTAGAAATTTGGTAATCTCATTGTGGAATGGTGTATTTCCAAATGAATCAAAGTATTCTAAACAGCCTTGAACTGGTACAAAAATTGCTAGACAATGTGTTTCTTTTCTAGCAGAAGTGTCAGTATTTATTATTAAAATACCAAGTCTTAAAATATCTTTCGATATTTGATCACCTCTAAACAGTTCTAAACACCTCTAAACAGTTTAGTTGTCGCACTATAACACTTCAGCGCTTTCTTTATCTGAAGTGTATTCATTATTTTGTAAATGACAAATATTTATTAGTCGAGTATTTCCACTTATGCATGCTGTTAAAAATTCAACTTTAAGTTTTCCATTTGTTAACACTATATCGAATTTTTCAAGTAAATTTATTAAATTATTAGTTGTTTTTTCACTGTCCATATGCCCAAAAAAGTAATTCCGAATGTCTGTTTGTTTTTTAATCTCTGGTGGGAAATTTATACTTTAATTCCTTTACAACAGTTTTATATTTTTCTTTCAGTTACAGCAAGATTTTTTAAAAATATTGTATTGTTATCGTCCTTACAGAACGATAAATCTACTAGAGCACATGCAATTTTCAATTGAATTGAGATGGTTGCTTAAACTTCTTTTTATATGTTTACGTAGACATTACGATTTAATCAATTTCGATATTAGCATCAAATTCTACAAACACAATGCATGTTAATGTTGAAGTTGATGAAGAACTGAGTCTTGCTTCAATCTTTACTACTCCCTGGTTTAATAAGCTATGACATGTATCCGTTCCCGAACTGTCTGGTGATAAATCAAAAGCCAGTATTGTAAAACTTTTTGAAAATAGTTCTCTTGAAATTTGATGTCCACTGTCAGAATGATGTATACCTGTTCCTCTAAATAATGTTAAATATGCACGAGAATTGCAAAGGTTATTCGATGTAAAACTTGTTTCAATTGCAGAGGTTGGGGTAGGCACTCCATTCATATATAATCGAAAATGTGTAAGATTTTGGTGATCGAAATGGTAAGGGTTTTTGATCTTTTACCATTAAAATTTTCATTAATTACCATACAAAATACAAGAACTTTTTATGTGTCCTATGTATATATTATCCAGTGATATATTGGAAGTGTTAACTGAAATTGTAAATGTTTTGATTTCATTTTTAGTGTAAACATATTTTGCGTTAGCCTTTTCCAGTACAGTATTATGTGCTACCATTATGCTAGGATTAATTTTTAAATATTTCATGTATAATATAGCTTCGATTATTTTTAAATAACTTTCATCAGTATGGTTAAAGAAAATAAAAAAATCTTGCTTTTCTAATGCAAAAGCAATTCATTTGTATAGCAACATTATTTAAAAGCAATTTGGGAGTGCTAAAGAAATCTACATGTTATTTTCCCATTAATTCTACTATTGTAGAATTGTTGTAAGTTTTCCATTAATTTTTCTATGCCGTGTGAATGCTTAAGTGTCCATTATGACTTTTTTTGACTTTTTGCTGTATTCTACATATTTTTTTCGCGCTCGTTTTAAATCTTTTGTCCGATTTTTCCTAACTCTAATACTTTTTCAGATAGGACATTGTTGGTATTTTCTAATTTAATACAAACGATTATCTTCATTTAATAGTTTTTGTGCTTAAGCGTTTAAATCACAAATTTTTGCATATTGAACAATAAAGCACAAAAAATTTTAAAATTACTTTTTATGCTTATTTGTCTAATTTGTTATTAGATCGAGACATGTTTGTGCTTAAGTGTTCAATATTTTTATATTGAAAAAATAATGAAAGTTTGTTAATTTTGTTCTCCTTTATTTTTTTATCTCTTTTGTTTATACATAATTTATAATTCGTATAATAAATCATTATAACCAATTTATGGCAATCATTATAACCAATTTATGCTTTAGTTGAAAGACAGTTTTTGTAAAGTTAAGACGTATGTGGGTAACATAATTATTTGCCCAACTAATAAATTGGAAATATTATCTAAAAGGTTTGTACCTATTATTTTATTAACAAAATTGATTATTTTGTCGTCTTCTGTTGTATTTAATCTTAAATTTTTTACTTTCAATTGTAAATTATAGGTCATCATCTCCAAATCCCTTAATAAATTTATCACTAAATGATAATTATTTGCCTTCTACTGAATCCGGCATTGCTGCTGTTTTAGAGGCTCTACGCGATAATTCAGTTGAGGATCCTGATTATATACCATCCAATGACGAAGGAGAATTCAATGTAAACAACGAAGGTGGTTTAAATACTCCTCGATCTGTTTTAGAATCGAAATATTCAAAAACATTTACGCCAACATGGTAAGGAGTATACAACAAAAACTGGTAGAATAATTAAAGCAAAAAAGGTATTATCATCTAAGTGTAACATTATTTCCTGCCCATTTAATTGTGCTTTGAATTTTAATATAAGTAAAAAAAAGGAAATTAATGATTCTTTTTGGACGCTCAATGATGAAGAAAAAAAATCATTTTATGCTAAATACGTTAAAATACGAAATCTAAAACGGAGAAGCGTAATACCATCGAGAAAAACAACGTCCTATGAGCATTCATTACCAGTTGAACAACAAAAATATAGAGTTTGCCAATCAACCTTTTTAAGCGTATTGAATATTTCACAACGAACAATTTATTATTTGTTTTAAAAAAAACTACAATAAAGATTTTGCGCAGACAATTCCTTCAACAAAAGGAAAGCACGTTAAATATAAAATAAGAGACAAAATCCTCAAGAAAATACGAACTCATATTGAAAAATTTCCATGCGTAGATTCGCATTGTATTTAGAGCCGATATTGACTCTTGCGAAAATGAATAAATTATACCTAAGCGATAAGCCTAATTTTTCGGTGAAGTACTGCATTTATAGAAAAATATTTAATACTGAATATAATCTGGGTTTCCTCAAACCAAAGAAGGATCAGTGCGATCACCATTTTAAATTTAAGAACTTAAAAACGCCTAGTATTCAAGACATTGAAAAATTTAATTTACATCAATCTTTTAATGAAAAAGCAAAATTACAAAATCGATGGATAAAGAATATTGTTTAAAAAATAAAAATGTGGCTCTTATTTGTTATGATCTGCAAAAAGTTTTCATGTTGTCTATTGGAAATGATGGTAATTTTTATTACAAGAGAAAATTTAATACGTATAATTTAACGGCGCACTATAATATTAATAATAAAACATATTGTGGAATTTGGTACAAAAGACAAAGCGGACGAAGCGGAAACGATTTGGCTAGTGTGCTAATAAAATTATTGGAAACTATTTTATCCGATATTCCGATATAATATATTTTATTTTGTGGTCAGATGCATGTGTACCGCAAAAGAAGAATAAAATAATGTCGCTAGGGCTTCTAAAATTTCTTGAACAAAATAATTATGCAAAAGCAATAATTCAAAAGTATTCTGAACCTGGGCATTCCAGGATTCAAGAAATAGATGCCGTACATTCCGCTTTAGATCGTCATTTTAAAAATATAAGCATATACAGTCCAGTATCTTTACTCCAACATTTAAAAGCAATAGATTATGAAAAAGTTAAACTTAGAATTATTCAATGTAAGGACTTCTATAATTATAAAGCGGCTGCTGAAAGTTTAGCATTTTCTGCCGTAAAATATAATTCAGCTAAAGAAATTTTTTACAGTAGTGAGGATCTTTTTCACATCAGTTTTAAACAAGGTTACGGAGAGCACGCTGAAAAAACTACAGTACCTATTTTGAACCAAAAAAACACTCGTAAAAAAAACAGAAGGAATTACCAAAGTTATTACCACAAGTAAATTAAATAACACACAATCTGAAAAAATTAATTACATAGAATCCATGTTCCATTATATACCAGATCAGAACATTCAGTTTTATAAAACGATTTTTAAATTAGATTAAAGTTTCTAAGAGATTTAAATTTTATTTTCCTGTACTTTTTTATAATGAAACAATATTTTCTTTTGTTCATTTTTTATTTTATATGCAAGAAAGGCTGTTAAGTTTTGTTTTAATAATTAAGTTAATTTATAATAACTATAATTTATATAAATTTTTGAAGTAATATTTTTTTTTGTAAATTTTTTATTTTATAAGCAAGAAAGACTGTTAAGTTTTAATTAAATGTTCCTAGGTTTTTTATATTGAAATTATAGTACATGACATCGATTTTTAAGTTTTCAATATATTATAATAAATTTTTATTTAATGAAACAAAAGTAAATGCGTTTTTTTCAAGTATTGAATTGAATATAAAATAATAAAAAAGATTTTATTAATTTTATTTATTGTACTAAAATATCATATTTTTATGCTTAAGTGTCGAATGTTGTATGACTATTGGACACAAAAAAAAATATGTTTTTGAATATTTAGTGAGTTCATACATTGTTGTTTAATATGCATTTCGGTGGAGTTTTATAAAAATCTAATTTTTCTAAAAACTAATAAGTTTGTTTAACTTCTGAATACTACTTTTGTAAGAGAATTCAATACGGATTAAAAATATGGTATTTGATTTTTCTAATATCCACGAGAAAATAGTTTTTTAAACAGTTGAACAGGCGTCGCCGGGTGAATGCTTAAGTGTCCAATATGCAATAGAATAAAATGGGAGAAATTCTAATTTTAAAGTTCATCATTTCCAATAGACAACATGAAAACTTTTTGCAGATCATAACAAATTAGAGCCACATTTTTATTTTTTAAACAATATTCTTTATCCATCGATTTTGTAATTTTGCTTTTTCATTAAAAAATTGATGTAAATTAAATTTTTCAGCAGCAGCAACGAACCACATATTTTATTAAGCTATATTTATTATATAAATAAAACCAAACAACAGTAGTAAAGTAGGTACCTGGGCGTGGGAAAATAATTATGTAAATTAGGACAATGACCTGGCGCTTGTATAATTAGTTTACGGAAAGTAGCTTCCGGAATTTCCGGATTTAGTGTATTATAACATAGAGTATCTAAATATAATATGCAAAAATTTATTTTATTTTTTAATAAAAAAGCTTTTACGGTGTGTTTGTAAATAATATAGAAGGTCAACTAGAAAAAGTAAAACAAGTAAGTGCATTGATCTGTATTTTCTCGCATAACTTGCATAACTAGCAAGTAATGTAGAATAATGCATTTCAAATACACTGATCTAAACAGGTGTTGTTAAAGTATAGTAACATAGATTATGCAAATAATAAGAAAAGCTTTCACGGTCCACCAGTTATTGTAACACAATATTAAAGCAAAAATGCAGTTGTTATTTATGAGATAAATAAAAACGCAGATATTCATTTTGTTATTGTATCTTAGGTTTAAAATAATTTGAAGTAAAGTTTTATGTATAAAATCGTGAGGGAAAAAAGTTGTATTTAGTGATTAAATGTTATATTTGATTAAAAAATTATTGGAAAAAAAATTTTAATATAGACAAGATTTATTATGTTCTTGCAAATTACTTTGGATTATGCTAATTTGAGTATTGAAAACTATAAATGTGCAAAAAAAAATGTAATAAAAAATTGTAAAAATAAAAATAAAGTTAATTAAGTTTCATATAATATTGTTTTTATTTATAAAAGGATTGAGATCTTTATCAAAACCTAGCCATTTAACAAAAAGCTGATTTCCTTTTCTTTTCAATATTTTTTCAACAAGAAAAGTGTCAGGATTTTTGACTCGAGTAAGTTCAGACTCGTAGAACTTGAAATCGGTGTTTTTGTATAATCAAGTAAGTTGTAAGTAATTGGATCTGTGCGTTTTACTTCTTTAATTGTTAATATTTCTGTTGACCAGTTTGGTTCATAACCTTTTGAAAAGTTTTTTTTGTATTTTCTTATGTGTACATAATCTCCAACTTTGTATTTTGCTTTCTGATAAAATTTCGGTTGCATGTAAATGTTCTTCAAAATAAATTTCTCGTTTGCTTTTGTAACTTTTTCAGGTTGAAGCTTAATTGCACGAAGATATGTTGAGTTGTAGATCTCAATAAGTGAGGGTAAAATAGGGCTCTACTATGGTAAATATCTCCAGAACGGCAACACCTATCGTCATCAAATAATTGTTAAAATATTTTTCAGATTACTATCTTATAAGATAAAAAAGTCGAATATATATATATCTTACAGATTATCAGATATAACGGTTTTTATATAAAAACACTAAAACAACAAGGATGCTTTCAAATGTCCTTTTCGTTTTGTCCTTTTATTTTATATCTAGTTTACTTAAGGCAGTTTGCGATGCTCTGCTACAGATGGGAGGCAGATAAATAAAATGTGATTTTATATATGAGCAATAGATTTGATACAAATTTTTTTGATTTAAAAACTTTTGCAGTCGCCGTAAAATTAAAATATATGTAGAGATTTTTTTTTATTATAAAGTTAATGTGATGATGCCATTTCAATTTTTTATCTAATGTTAGCCCAAGATAGTTAAACGATTCAACAGTTCTATAACATTATTTTTGAAATAAAAAGTAGTTTAAAGGTTTTGTTTAGAAAAAGTATAATTTTCGTTTTTTAAATATTTAGAGCAAGGCGATTTTTGGTGAGCCACTCTTCTATTACAATAAAATCATGTTGAATAGCACACCTGAGTTTAGCGTATTTTAGAACAGCATCATCTGCATATAACTGTATAGATCCTTTCAAGTTTAAGCGTAACATATCATCTCTATAAATTTTGAATAGATTAGGTCCCAAAATCGAACCCTGACGAACCCCTTTTTTTATAATCTTATCACTGCTAGTTGTGTCCCCTATTCGAACCTTTTGTATTTTATCCGAAAGATATGATTTAAGAAGGGCTATATGATTCAAACCAAAGCGCATGTTAGAAAACTTTAAAAGGTGAATCTATGGTCAACACAATCGAAAGCTTTTTTAAATCGAGAAATACACAGCAAACAAACTTTTTACTGTCCATATTTCTAGTAATAGTAAGCATCTATAAGCATCTACTGTCCATAGTTCTAGTATCTAACAACGTTTTAATTATAATTTCAAAAATTTCTGAAAAAGCACTAAGTATAGACACAGGTCGATAGTTAGTTCGCTTTCTTTGACTTCCACTCTTAAATATTGGTATTACGATTGCACTTTTTAGTGAAGTTGGGAAAACAGAATTTTCAAACATCATATTAATGAATTTGACCAACATAGGAGTCAAATTATTAGAAAATTTTTTGATAAACTTTGTTGAAATACGGTCATTACCAGTTGCAGCTGCAGATCTTAACGAGTTTAATACCCTATAAACCTCGTCATTATTAGTTGGTATTAACTGAAATTGCTCATATATATTTCTGGAAAAACTACTAATATATTTCCGATCCCGATTGGGTCTTCAGAAATATTAATTTCAGTTCTGACATTAACAAAGAAATTATTCATTATATTCGCTATGTCTTGCTTGTTTTTAATATTTTCATTGTCATTCTCGATTTCATTAGTGCTAGGAGAAAAAGTATTTTTATTAAACATTATCAGTGTATAGATATCCCATAGTTTTTTAGTATTATTAGGATCAGCAGATAATTTATTAGAGAAATATTGTTTTTTGGCCTGTAATACTACTTTGGCTACTTTATTTTTGTATTTGTGATATAGCACTTCTATATGCTTATTATTTGTACTTATTTATACTTCCGTTTGAATTTTAAATAAGAATCTCTTATTTTCATTTCATTGACTATATGATCTGTTATCAACTCTGTTTACTTTTTACTGTTTCTTATAGAAATTATTTTTGTGTATTTGTTTATTAACGAGGTTAATTCACTAATAAAGCAGTAAAATTATTGTGTGTGTTTATTGTAGCCCAAAAATCATAATTTAAAATTTTCTCATAGTCAACAACTGTTTTAAATTGAGTCATTTTCTCTTTGTATGGTTTTTTATCTAAACTTATTAAAAACATTTGGTGATCAGACATAGAGGTGTCAATTACATGAAAAAAGTACTGTTTCTGCACAATATCTGTAATAAAATGATCTATTACTGTTTTAAAAGTAGTTCCAATTCTTGTAGCGAACACCACTGTAACTTTATTATAAATTACGAAGCCGTTAGCTAAAATCATATTGCAATAACTTATGGTATCATAACTCTTTTTATTTAATAAATTTAGGTTAAAATCTTCTAGGACTATAGACTGCCTAAATTTAGTTGTAATATCATCAAACTTATCAATCAATCCATCTAACTTTGTTTCCTGAGATCTATATATTGCAAAAATATTAATAGTTTCTTTCACTAACTTAATATCTAAAAAGTTTGGATTTTGAATTTTATCTTCGAAAAGTATACAGCTACTTAGGTATTTCCTGACATAGATAGCAACTCCCCCATACGCATTTTCTCTATTTGAAAAGTATCCAATGAAGCCCGGTAAATTAAAAAAATTATTTTCTGATTCTTTAAGCCAAATTTCTATTAACATGACAATATGAACTTCATAACCATAATTACCGAAAAATTGTTCTAGATTATACAATTTATTTCTAAGACTTTGTATATTAAAATATACTATATTCAAATTCTTTTTATAAATTTGCTCTATTTCTTTTTGATCTGCCCTTGTATAATGACAAACTTTTATGTTGCTCTTTATATTCTCTACATCATGACCCATCATAAAAACAAAACAAATAAATACTATTTAAAATTAGGAGAGCATACATAAATAAGCAAAAAAGAGTTAAATAAAAATTGATTACAACTACCGTGTCACGCTCGAAGTATAATGATTTTGTATATAAAGTATAAAGATTTTGTATAAAAATTTTATAGTATAAATGTTTTAGCTTTTCCATATTTCGAAAGAGTTTTTACCAATTGCATATTTAATAATTAAAATATTTTTGACAGTTGCACAGCTTGATACAACAACTACACAAAATAATTACAAATTAAGAAAAAAAAAGTATATTTTTAATAACGAAGAAATTAACAATTTTAAAATTGTGAATTAATATGTGAATGAAATCTATATAAAGTATTTTTGACAGATCTAAAATACGAGTATGATTTGATAGCATTAACAATAAAATTTGTGTTGTGTTTTTATTTTTAAGTAACATATTATGTAATTTAAAATTAAAATTTATTAAGTTAATATTTAAAATTTGTTTAATTATTTTTAAATTTTAATGCATTGTAAATTTTAATATATTGTAAATAAATAATGATGTGTAATAAAAATAAATAATAAATAAATAATATGAAAATTGATTAGGGTTAAAGAGATTATGTTGAATGCAAAGTTAATAAAAAAAATAAAATAAATAATATTATATATAAAAAGTATTTCAAGTAAAATTAGATAATTTTTAATTAAGTTGTTTTTGTTTAAATATAAGTAATTTTTAATTTTTTGTGTTATGTTAAAAAAAATAAGAAATAAAAATATAATATATTGATAATATATACTGATTTTAAATTTTATAATTGTTTTTAAAAATTTGTTTAATCTTAGTGTAAAATAATTTTATTTTAATTGTTATTTCTAATTTAATTTCAATTTTTATACAATTAAGAGTAAATTGTAATAGTTAAATAATAATTGTGAAATTTGTATTTTTTAAATTTAAGTTTTGTCAATTTGGATTTTGAAAATTTTTATTTGCGTAGAATGTATGATAATTATGTATTGAGTTTTTTGAGGTTAAGCAAGGAAAATAAAAAGAATATACTAATGATATTTTATAGAAAAAGTTAAATTTAACAAATGTGTTTTCAATTTTAATGAAAATAGTAATTTAGATATTATATAGTTGGTTGAAAACATAATTAATGTCAAAGAATAAAAATATAATAAATTGTGTAAGCAATGTTTATTTAATTTGTAGCACTTGGTTGTAAAATTTGGTTTTAATAAAAGTGATATCATCAAAATCTTTAGTTTTAAGTATCTTGGAATTTTCAGACTTTTGAATAAATGTGTGATTATTTTTGATGTATTGAAATTTGAAATTTTTGGTTGACTTAAAATACTTAACTTCAAAGTATAATTTATCTGTGGAATTTTACAGAAAAAATTATGTATAGTGCAGTAACAAATTTTAATTATAAGATCAAAAGGACTTAAAAATAATTTAATAATTAGGTACTATCCGAATAAAAATTTTATGAAAATTTAAAAGAAAAACAGTATTTTGTGTAAAAATAAAAATATAACTAACCAACTCATTGCACATTCTACTTAAAAATTTAAAAGAAGTTAAATAAAAGTTATTATACATAAAAAAAATGTAAATAATTAAATAGCTAATCAGTTCTGTTAAAATAATTATCAACAAAATTAATATCATTAAGATTATTAATTTTAAAAACCGTTGATTCCTTGTTTTACCGCAAGAAGATACTACCATCTTTAAACCATAAAAATTGAATTTTATACTGTGTTTTAATTTTTTTGCTTCGTTATACAGCTTGGCCTGCAAAGGAGACAGATGGTGGCGAAAAAAAATTCCTGGATTACTCTGCTGTGTAAGATTTAGCTCGGCGGTAAAAAGATGTGGATAGATGCGTTTCTTGGCCATTATTTCCATTTTTGCTGTTCGCATTAGTTAGCGAATTAGCAGTTTTGCTGCTGTTGTTTGCATTAGCTGTTCTCAGCTCTAATAAATACAGCGGATTGATACTATTGTTTTGCTCCGACCTTTGTTGTATCGGTGAAATGATGTCTGCTGAAGTGATATTTGCATTAAATTTTTTTGCTATATCAAGAACCATGTTTTTCCCGTCTTGAATTTCTTTTGGCAAGCCAGCTAAAACTATATTTTTATCATAATTATTGTTAGAATTATACGATTTGTCTAATAAAGACCCGAGATAGTTAACTTTTTTTTCCATTATTTTTGTATTATTTTCTAGTATATCCAACCTTTTTTTTAAAATTAAATTTTTTTGATGAACACTTTTATTCTGATTAATTACTTCATCAATTTGAGTATTTATGTATTTTTGAGAGTTGCGGATTTCGATGACCACATTGCCAAATGTTTTTAAGTATGACGTAATTCACTCCAGTGTACAGTTGTTCAGCTTTGATGAAATTAGTTTATCTATTAGGTCAGCCTCTTTATTGTTATTTATCTCTGGCAAGCATCTAGTGCACTTTCAAGTGACACTACCTGATTTAATAATTTTGAACAAATAATTTGAAATGTTTCCACATCTTGTGTGGAAGAACATTTGGCATGTACCTCTGCACTGAACGCCTTTCCTTTTGTTATTTATGCTTTTTTTGCACATCGTACATTGCTTGGACATTTTGATTTATGTATTTATTTTTGTTTTTATATTAGGAAGTTCAAATTATTTAAGAATTATTATATTCTTCCTTTTTTTTTATATTGAAATTAATTTGCGCGCTTTAAGTTAAAAATTAGATATAGAACTTTTGGTTGAAGTTTTTACAAATTGTATAAAATTATTAGTATTATTATTGTATAAAATGTAGTTTAAATAAGTTTTTTAGTTTATTTATTTTTTTTATTTTTTTTTATATTAAATTAAATTTATTTTATAATATATTTTAAGAGCGCTTATTTAAACTGACTTGACTGACTGATTTAAATGTTATTTATTATACTTAAACAGAGCCTTTTTTCGCATTGTCAAGGAGTTCTTTAGTGAAAATTCTTTAATGTATTTTTACATGTGAAAAATATGCTGCTTATGCTCATTTAATAAGACAGAGGAATATGATTTGAAAAACTCTTCCACCTCTTTTACCTCCATCTTTTAAAATGAGAATAAGTTATACACGCGTGTACTTTTATATATTTGTAGAACAAATCTAATTACCTATCAATGACTTTTAAAACGCGAACCGATAATGATATATTTTAATCATCCATTTACAATGATGGTTGCGGGTCCATCTGGATGTAGAAAAACAACATTTGTATGCAACTTAATTAACAATATTAACAGATTGATACAACCAAAAATTGAAAAAATAAAACGGTGTAACCATAAATCTCTGCTATTCCAACAACTAAAAATTTTCCTGATATAGATTTTTATAACAGAATTCCAGAAAAGCTTGGGGAAAATAAACCTACTTTACTTGTTTTAGATGATTTAATGTTATATTTAATGATGATTTAATGTTAGAACAGGTATGTGAACTTTTTACTAGAGGTTCGCACCAACGCAATTTATCTATTATATTATTCACGCAAAACGTTTTTCATCAGGGGAAATTCTCCTGAGATATTTCATTAAATTGTAAATATTTAGTGCTTTTCAAAAACCTTCGAGCCAAATCACAGATTTTTCCTCTTGCAAGGCAACTATATGTTACATGTTCTAAGAAAGTGCAACAAGAAAAAATTTCGTGAAAATATTCTTAAATATTGTGATGATGATATTATAAAAACTATTGCTGAAATTGCAATCAATGATAAAATTTCACCAGCACAAAAAGCAAAATTAAAAAAACATAAAAAGCAATTAAGATTTCTAGCCTGTGCAAAGAAAAGTATAAAAGCCAAAAGAAAAATATTAGTTCAACATGGTGGATTTTTACCAACTTTAATCGGAACTATATTATCTGGTGTAATAGAACGTAATTGCTCAGTAAGACATAATGCAGCAAAAGATTGTTATGTCACCAGAAATATTTTCAAAATTTAGTAAATTATTTCAAGATAATAAAAACTTATATTTATTAGATCAAAAAATGAAAAAAGTTTTATATGATAAAAAATTAAAACCATTGTCAAAATCTCCTCAAATATGGAACTAACAAAAGATACGCAAAAAAATTACCAGAGAAGGCTAATAATCTTGCATTTGCCTGTACTCAAACAAAATTCTTTTCTAAACGATATGCATGTACAGAAACTGAATTACCTAAATACAAATCAATATCAGCACAGACAGATTTTGTACCATTAGTTACTGATGATGTGTTTGAATATGATCCTAAAAAAGAACATTCAAGTACGGATATCGATTTAACACATTATGATTTGGATGATGAAAATTAATTAAAAAAATTAGCTGAAACTAAAATGTTGAAAAATGAAAAATTAGTCGAAAGGCCATCATTAAGCTCTGATTATCGAATGTTTGAAACTCCAAGTGGTGATGTAATTACCGTTACTGTACCATCTCCTGAAAAAAAGAAGACACTAAGATCGGCAGTTAGTTCAATTTGCTCAAGTATACTTTCACAGTTTCCTGAAACAAAAAACGAAAACTAAAACCTTTACTAAGAAGTCCAAAATTAAGAACTTCATCAACACCGAATGGACAACATATAAATAGTACAACATTTAATGTTTTAGAAGAAGTTAACAAAGATGGATAGTCAAGATAACTTCTATGTAACATTGTTTAGTAATGATAATCTAAAACTATTTCCAGACAACACTTTCGAAAATAAATTAGCTAATCACTTTGATTTAAAAAATAGAAATTGGAAAGTTATTTAAGTTCAGTTATATCTGAACGATTTACTACAAACACAAGAATTTAACAAAGAGAAATGTGCTTTTCTCACTATTGGACAGTATAATATTTATGTAAGAAACATTAAAAAACCTCTCGAAAATATTAAAGTAACCAAATCTATAGGTAAAATCTATAGGTAACCAAATCATAAGACGATTCGGAATTACATTTGGATGATTGGAATTTAATTTAATTTTTTGCCAACGATTATTAAAAATATAACTGCTAATCCCGGGTTTACTCGAAATCAAGTTTTCAAAGAATTTTTTAATGAAGTTTTGACATATATCTCTACTCCTAAAAATTATGATTATGTAATATTTAAAAAAGTGTTAGAATCTAACCGAAGGGATTTAATTCAAATATCGCAGACTTTTGATGAAGATAGTTTCTATATAAAAGTTAATCAAAGTTATAATGTTAGTAATGACTAACTGAATTATTTCAAAAGAAAAAAAAATATAAAAAATTTCAAAACAAAATTACCTGAACTATTCAAAGTAGCTGATAATAATAAAGTAGAATTGAATGGAATGGTGATGATTTATTCAGATACAGGTCAATCATCTGTTTTTGGAAGTAGCAAAGTACGGGCGTTGAGAGGTATCAACATAGAAAATTGTAGAATACCTACATATATTGAATTTGAAAACATCCATTACATACTCATAGAAAAAAATTGTTTTGAAACGATGTCGATTAAAATTCGCAATCAATACGGCGATGGAAAAAATTTTGTTTACAGTTACTATCCAACAAAAATTGTATTACAGTTTAAAAACCATTGATTACCATAAAAACAATATACATACTACTACTCAAGCATGATATCATATCAAACATGCTTTTCATGTGTGTTTCATTTCTTAGCTTACGCGAAAAGGCTAACCCGAAATATTTTTATACGAGAAGTGAAATTAAAACATTTACAATTCCAGCTAACACTTCCAACATATCATTGGATCAATTAATTATAAGTGAATGGAGTGCCTACACCAAACTCTGCAATTGAAACAAGTTTTTCATAAAATAATCTTTGTAATGCTCGTGCATATTATTTAGTGGAACTGGCATATATGATTCTGATAGAGGAAATCAAATTTCAAAAGAACTTTTTTCAAAAGGTTATACAATACTAGATGTTATTTTAGCACGGCCCCGGAACTGATACATGTCAGAGTTTATTAAACCAGGGAGTAGTAAAGATTGAAACAAGACTCAGCTCTCCATTAACTTCAACATTAACTTGTATTGTGTTTGCGGAATTCAATGCCAATATCGAAATTGATAAAAATTGTAACGTCTACGTGAACATATGAAAGGAAGTTTCATTTCAAAATGGCCTGTGCTCTGGTAGATTTATTGTTCTGTACAGACGATACAATACAATATTTGTAAAAAATCTTGTCGTAGCTGGAATAAGAGAAAAATGTAAAACTATTGTAAATGAATTAAAGTATAAATTTCCTGTCAGAGATTTAAAAAGAACAGACATTAAGAATTACTCTTTTGGTCGTATTGGTAACGAAAAAACAACTAATAATTTAATAAACTTGCTTGAAAAATTTGATATAGTCCTAACAAATGGCAAACTTAAAGCTGAATTTTTGACAACATAAGAGGAAATACTGGCCTAATTGATATTTCTCGTTTACAAAATAATGAATACACTTCAGATAACGAAAGTATTGAAATGTAATACTGCAACACGTAAACTATTTAAAGGTGTTTTTGCTCTTGATCAAATACCAAAAAATATTTCAAAACCTGGTATTTTAGTAATAAACACCGACACTTCTGCTGAAAAAGGAACGCATTGGCTAGCAATTTTTGTTCCCGTTCAAGGCTGTTTAGAATATTTTGATTCATTTGGAAATCTATCATTCTAAAATGACATTGTGAAATTTCTACAAAATCAAACAAAATGTTTTATTTTCAACAATAAGCGTTTACAAAGTGACTTTATATCAGTTTGTGGGCAATATTGCTCCGTATATTTATGGATGCGATGTAACTACAAGAGCATGAAAAATTTTATTAATTTATTCAATACATTCCCACTTAAAAACGATAAAAAGTGAAAGAATTGTTTAAAACAATATTTGAGCAAAAAAGAACATATCCGCTATCAACAATCAAATCTTACACACCCAATTTCTTGATTAATTCAATACGTGATTCTCCCCACTTAAAAACGATAAAAAGTAGGTAACAGTATTGTTTAAAACAATATAAATACAGAGATCAACGATTAATATTTTTGTTTATAATGGAACAGGAGTCTTGGTCAGTAACAACAGCAGAAATAGCAGCGACAGCAGAGGTTTGTGAAGAAGATGAAAAATCTTCTCACTCAGAATTTTTGCTTGCCTACACTTATTTGGATGAAAAACAAACGTTAAAAATACAAATAGAATTTGATATGGAAAATTTTACCGCAACGATAACTTTTCATCGTCATCAGAAGCTCATTTGTCGTATGAACTATTTAGAATATTGTGTATTCTACAACGTATTTGTTCATGATCAAAAAAAATTAATCAACAAATGTTATTTATTAAACTTGGCGAAAAAAGAAGATAACACTAAATGGAAGAGTATATGCATTTTTCTCTAATGAAGGATTTCATTAAAGCGGTGATGTCAAGTAATAGTGGTGCAGAATTAAATGTTTAAGAGTATATTTCAAAATATATTGAGTAATGCATTAAAAAGAACATATTAGTGCTTCAACAAGAAAATTTCTACATTCCAATGTGTTTACATATTGCACAATGCAACTACTCCAAGCTGTTTTCTGAAATTCCGCAATTTTTTAAAACAACAATATATTTTGCAACAATAAATAAAACAAATATTTTTTGAATAAAACAAGTATTTTTAAAACAAAACATTATCTTTTATTAAATGCATATATACGTTCATCACCTTTTACGTAGATGGTGCAAAATGATCAAATGTAAACCTTGTATTTATTAATTTAATTTTAATTTAATTTATTTATTTAGTGGATTCACTATTATATAAAATTCATTTTTTTTTTTGTTCTTACATACTATAAAACAAAAAAAATATAAAATAAAAAATATAAAAAACTAAGAATACAATAATTACAAATTATTCACATAGGTACAATAAATTTCAAATCTGGATATTATTCAAAATGTGCTTTTATATGAATTAAGAGTTTCCTTTTAAAAATGCTGAAATTAACTTAGCATATTTCTCGTACCTTCCCTTCTTATATTTGCCAATCTAAAATCATTTCTGTTTCTTAAATGATGATGATGTAAGTCACTTACATAAATCAATCTATCACATAAGTAGTTAGGTAATAGTTTATTTTTAATTTTAAAGACCATTACAATGACATTGATGTATATTCTTTGATTAACACTAATCCACTTCAAGCAATCTAACATGAACTTAATGGAAGTATATCTGTTCACTTTTAATATTGTTCTCATTCCCTTATTCTGTATCTTTTGTAGCCTATTTTTGTCTTCTTTATTGGCTTTAAATAAGATTGATGAGCAATATTCAAAGTGTGGTTTAACCATGGTGTTATAAATTTTTATCGATGTTGAAAAGCTGAGCTTTTTTCTAATTTTGGAAAAGAAATAACTTTTTTTTGCCGCTTTTTTGCATACATAATCTATATGAGCTTTGAATTTTAATTTATCGTCTATAAACACTCTTAAATATTTAATTTCTCTAACTGGTGTTATACATATATTATTAATTTTGACACAGCTTTGTGTTTCACCATTTATTATCATGCAATTTGTCTTAGAGATATTTAGTCTAAACTTATTAATTTCAAACCATTTATTTATATTACTTAAATCTTCATTAATTTTTCGAATACATTCTTCAATGCTTTCATCAATGACGTAGATTAACGAGTCATCTGCAAAGAGTACTAATCTAGCAATCGAATCAGTTTTTTCCATATCATTTATATATATCAAAAATAACAGCACTCCAAGAATTGATCCTTGCGGGACTCCTAACATAATGTTAATTGCATTCGAAACAGCTTCGTTTACTCTCGTAATCTGCCTTCTATTACTTAGGTAAGATATAAACCAATTTAATTCATTATCTTGAATACCATATTTATGTAGCTTATTTATTAAGATGTTCCTGTCGACAGTTTCAAAAGCTCTTCTCAAGTCCAAAAAGACTGCCACAATACATTTTTGCTCATTAACTGCTACCTTCCAATTTGTAATTACTAGATTAAGTAATGATTCACAATTATGACCCTTTCTAAAACCAGATTGGTACTCAGAAATTAAATTGTTTTTTTCAAAGTATCTTTCTAGTTGGTTATATACTATCTTTTCTAGAATTTTAGCTTCAATTGGTATCATATTGATTGGTCGAAATTCGCTGTATATGTTGGTATTTTTAACTTTCTGTATGGGTATTACCATTGTTTCTTTCCATATGTCTAGAAAAATGCCGTAATTTAAAGATATATTTATAATCGATAATAAATTCTCTGCTATAAGTTCAAACGCGTCTTTAACTGCATTAATGCTGATTAAGTTCACATCGTTTTTATTATTTATTTCATTCATAATTTTTTTAAATCATTTGTCTTGACTAATTTAAATTTAAATATAGTGGAAATATTATCGACGTAATTATTATATTGTTTTATTGGAATACTGCTGTTAATATGCACTACACTATCAACGAAATATTCATTGAACTTATTAGCAATTTCTATGTTGTTTTCTATGTTATTTGTGTATTTTATTATCGGTAAATTTCACTTGTTTAATTTTGTTTTTTGATTCATTTAACACAAATTTTTTATTTTTTTCCACATATCTTTTTGATCTGTGCAATTCTCTACTTTATTTTTTATATATTTATTTTTTTCACTGTTAGATTTTATTTTTAAATTCATTTCTTATACTTTTATATTTATTCCATTCTTCTTCATTATTTAAAAATTTAGCAATTTTGTATTGTTTATTTTTCTTTATTTTTATTTCATGCAGTTCTAATGTGAATCAGTTATTATTATTTCTTTGATTAAATGTTTTTATTTCAACAAATTCATTAAAAATATTTCTTAGGCCTTTACTAAAAATTTCTGCAGTTCAAGTTGTATACCGTTAAAATTTCATTTCCGATTAACTTTCTTATAAATGTATTTTTACTATATTTTAATATTTTAAAGCTGGCATTATTATTCTTTTTATTTAAATTGGTTTTTATACTAATTTTAATTGTTTCATGATCGCTTATCTTCCAATTATCCTCAATAAATGTTTTAATATTATAATTGTCGTTTATTATCACATAATCAATTAAAGTTTTACTGTTTAGATATTCTAGTATATTGATTAGCGATTTGTTTGAATCCACAGTCATTAATTGTATCTTTTATTTTATTTCTTGCAGTATTATCATTCAGCCAGTTAATATTAAAATCACCCATTATTAAAACTGTATGTGATATTTCGCTTATTTCTTCCATTAACAAATTGAAATTACTGATAAAAGAATTCAAATTAGAGTATTGAGGTGCCCTATAAACTGCTACCAGATAGAACATATTAGTCTTATTGTAGATTCTGATGATCAAGATCCAGAATTCGGCATCTATGATAACTTTTTTGACTGACTCTTAATTCCAACAATTTTTCATATAAAACGTACATCCACTCGTATGACGTGAACTTGAATTAATTCTTATTAAACTGTACCCAGAAATGTTTATTAAATTATCCTCGTCCATTTCACAAAGATGAGTTTCAGACAAGCAAATGAAATCAAGAGTATTATTAATAGCTAGTAATTCAAGTTCATAAAAATTGTTTATAATACCCTGACAATTTAAATAAATCCTACAATATCTTCTATTGATTGCTACTTAAAAATTTTTCTTTTTTCAATATTAATTTTTCTTAACAATGATGGACAATTTTTATCAAAAACATTATGCGAAATATCTAGTTGTAAATTCAGAGATTCATTCGCTCTTTTACAGTTTATACAAACTTGATTATTCTGTAAACATTCTTTGGCTAGATGATTTCCTCCACATTTCAGACATAATTTTGATGATATAGTGTATTTCTCACTTTTGTGACCATATGCTAAACATTTGCAGCATCTACGAACATCATAATTTTCATATATTTTACAATTATCCCAACCAATCTTTATTTTACCTACTTCCATTATACATTTGAAATCTTCTGTGCTAAGTTCAACAATTCCATTATATTTCTCTTCACTTTTGCTACTTTTGTACGATTTTATAAATTTTATTTCATTCTCGAACTTCATTATATTTTGCTTAATAATTCTTTCTACTAGCTCTTCTTTTTCATATTTTTCTGTCATACCTACTATTAAAATTTTTGGTTTTATCCCTTTCAAGACAACTACATCATAATTTTTATTCATTTTATTGTTAATTTCATTTTCAATATTACCTACAGTAGTATTGTCCTCACAAAATATTGCTACTTTGCTATCTCTTCTTTCAGACATTCCACTTACTTTGTAGTTAATTGGGTTGATAACTTTTTTTACATCTGTCTTTGTCATTTCTGACTTTTGGTTTTGTTTTGGTTTTATCAATACAACCGGGTTTTTTTTTTACCATATCAGAATACAAAGGAGTTAACTTTTTCTTTTGTATATTGCTACTTTTTGGTACTTCTTCAACAATATTTTTTTTATCCTTTCCAGTTTATCACAAATTTTCTCACCTTCAAGTTTGAAATTTGCCGGGTAAATCTCACCTAAGCGTTGCTCTAGATCAGCAAGTTTATCTTCGACTTTTATTCTAGGTTGGAAAATTTTTGGTCAATAACATTCAATATTTTATCTTCAAAACTTTCAATACGTTCCATAATTTTGTTACGCATTTCCATAAGGTACTCATTGCTGCATGCATAAACATTCTTATTACAGACCTCTTTATTTTTGTCAGTAACGGGTGAAGGAGCAGATTTTGATGACGAAGTACTAGTACTAGTGGATCTTAATTTCATTTGCTTGTTGTCCATAATAGATGTTATAAATTTACTATAATTTTAAATTAAATTAAAAATTTAGAATTATGAATATGAATCCAAAAATATGTCGAAAATATTGTAAAAGGAAATAATTTACAAAGCGGTAATACTAATTTGGATTGTAACAAGTAAATTAGACATCTTAAAAAAAAAAAATGTTATACTGTTAGCACTTTATTTAGTAATGACAATTGACGAAACAAGTAGTGATGACATATGTCAGTTGACAGTTCTATGAATGATGAATGATAAACAAATAAACAAAAACAAAAGTAGCGCCGGTAGAAATCAACATTAAATTGTTTAGTTTAATTTAATTTTTAATATTTTTATTTGTTTTTAATTTTGTCTTTTCCTTTTTATTTTTAAGTTTATTTAAGTTAAATATAGTGTAATTATTGTTATTAAGTTAATTCAGTTTTAACATTTAATTTAGATAGATTAGTTAGACAAAAAGCAAAAATACATTCCGTTGTGTATAGTTACTTTTATTGTAATTATTAGTTTTAAGTATTTACTAGTTCAATGCACTATTTTCTTTTTTTTCTTTCTTTTATTACAGTTAAGTTAGGTGCAATATTATAATTAATTTAAGAAAAAAAAAAAATAAATATTTATATCCAATGTCTCAGTAATAATGGAGATAATAAAACAATTGATAACTCAACAAGAAAAGAAAAAAAAACACTCTATTATTTTAATTAATTTATTTGTAATATAGAATTCAATATTTTATTTTAAATTTTTTATTTACACAAATTCAGCAACCGAACCGAACCGGACCGATATACACATTATATTTATAATACATATTTTACCCCCCCCCCCCCCCCCAAATTTTATTTAATTGTTAAATAAAAATGTCTTCGAAGACTGGTAATGAAAGCCTAAAAAAGAAATAAAAAACAAGTAAATGTAACAGTAAGTCGATGCAACTGACTTATTAATACCCTACACTTGAATAATTCGGTGTAAAAATCCATAAGTTTTTTTGGCAGCTGCTTGAACTTCTTCCCTTTTCTGTCTTATTCATCTCGAATTTCAGGAACGTAAAAGAGGCATCCTCTTGGGATATGCTCGACACCTTTGTAAAAAATTTTAGTTTCTATCTTTATTAATTTCGAAGATTGTTAGTCCTTGGGAGGTGTGTGTCAGGTACCCGAATTGCCACTCCAATTCATCGAATCCATCTCAGGAACATAAAGAAAACATGCTAGAACACCATTGAACTAAATTTAAAGGTTCTACTTTTGTTGGTTTTGGAGATATGCTCGTTGCTCTTGCGCTGGTCCGGAAGTTTCCAAAATACGAACCCATGGTTCAAATTCTTTCAAATGTCAATTTCCAATTTTACAGAAAAGGAAACATAACAGAACACCTTTGTACTAAAAATAAAAGTTCTATCTTTGTTGGTTGTGGAGATATACTCGTTTGCTCTGGAGCTCGTCCGGAAGCTTCCAAAATTTGAACCCATGGACCAAATCCTCTCAAATTTCAGAGACCTAAATCAAACATGAAAGAACACCATTCTGCCAAAACTTAAATGTTATATCTTTGTTGTTTTTGGACATAATCTCATTTGCTCTGGGGCTCGTTCCGAAGCTTCCAAAATTCAAACCCATGGACCATATCCTCTTAAATTTCAGAGACATAAATTAAACGGGAGGGAACATCATTGTAAAAAATTTAAAGGTTCTATTTTTGTTGGTTTTGGAGATAATCTCGGTTGCTCTGGGGCTCGTTCGGAAGCTTCCAAAATATGAATCTATGGTTCAAATTCTTTCAAACGTCAGTTTCCAATTTTATAGAAAAGGAAACATAACAGCACACTCTTGTACTAAAAATAAAGGTTCTATCTTTGTTGGTTGTGGAGATACACTCGTTTGCTCTGGGGCTCGTTCGGAAGCTTCCCAGATAAGAACCTATGAACCAAATCCTCTTAAATTTCAGAGACATAAATCGAACGGGAAGGAACATCATTGTACAAAATTTAAAGGTTCTATCTTTGTTGGTTTTG